>PTEX01000042.1:3370476-3522606 GCA_003342815.1 Eudromia elegans
GAGCCGCGGCGGGAGGTGTCGCCGGCTCGGAGCACGCCGTTCATTGGGAACAAGAGCGCTGCCCCCAGCACGCAGCGTCTGCGCCGGCTGCCCGGCGGCGGGAAGGGTCTGGGGGTGTCGCCGCGGCCCGGCCCCGGGGGGCGCTTCGGGAGCGAGAGGCCCGCGGTGCCGAGGCCTGGTGCCGCGGGTCGCGTCTCCCGCGGCCCGCCGCCCGTCAGCGCCGCGCCCGCCACACTGGGGACGGTGCCTTGGTGCTGCTTTGTGCCCTAAACGTGCCCCAGGGCATCCCTGGGYCATCCCGGTTAAGAAAAGGTACAAGAGGTGCAATTAAATCACCCCTTTCGAGTGGGGCATTTTAACAGCTCGTGGCAGCGGCGGAGGGGAAGGGTGATGGCTCTTGTGCTGCGTACAGGAAGCACGGGTTTGTGGCGAGGAGGTGGAGCAGGGGTGCACRAACCCACCCCGAAACCCCCAGGGCTCCCGGACGGAGCGGTGGGGCACGGTGCTGGCAAGGTTAGGCCCCGGAGCAGTTACGGGCCTTGGGAGGGAGAAGATGTGCACAAGGATGCGAAAGGAAAACCAGTGTCCATGAGGGAAGTGTCGGAAGAGCCGCTCCTGAAGGAGAATGTGCTTTCCTATTACTGTTACCACCGTTTCCATGCTAAAACAATACTTAAAGGTGCTCGCATCTCGGCAGCGTTGAGAAGCCTCTCGTTTAAATAAGGTGTCTGTCCTTACACGATCGCTGTAAGGCAGCAGTGTCGTTACCCGTGTTTTCATAGAGGACGGGTTGCAGAGGAGAAGCACAAAGTGGGTTCCTCCACATGAGTGAGGTATATGAAAGAGAGACAAGATTTTCATTCTCTTAACCACTGGCACGTCCTCCAAAACTAGCGCTGAGATGTTGGTGCTGGCTGAATCTTTACAGTCAGCCTGTGGATTGATACTTCTTACAGGAGCAGGAGCCAGGCAATGCAGACAAAGATCACGCTCTTTGTTCAGCACCACTACTGTGGATGCTCTGGGTTTCACAGGTTAGGTCCACAGCCCATCTCTTCTCCCAGGTAGGCCAAAATCAGCACCTGCTCAGAAGTTCAAATCTGGCCTTGCTCACCTCACTCTGCCATCTYGAGTGCTCTTACAGCCATAGGCTGGATCAGGTGTACACGTAGTGATTCTGTTGTTGTTGGGTTGGCAAAAGGGCTTCCGGMTGACGGAATTTTAAAATGGCTTTAGTGCAAGTTCAGGATTGCCGAGAGGAGGACCTACTCCTTTTAGTATCAGCTGTTAGATCCATTTGGTCATGTTGAAATTGTGAGCATCACAGCTTGAGCGTTCATAACCACCTGCCTTCTGCTTAGGCTCCGCTGTCTTTTGGCTTCATTTTTAATAGTAAGACTTCTAAAGCTACATATTTAGTTGAGCTATGAGTCGCTGTAGGAAATTAGCCTCTCAAGAGACATGTTTTATGGTGTCGCAGTGACTTTGTAGTGGTTAAAGTGGATTCACAGGTTATTCCTGTTAAATAACACAGCAGACAAGTGTTATTGTTCTGTGACAAATGTCTGATTGTATTCCTGGTGTAACAGAAGAGGCAGGATTGATTGTCAGAAATTCACAGCAATGTTGGAAAATTATGTTCCCTGATGCCTTGAACTCTGTTCAACCATCTTGTAGCTGATGACCACCTCTATCTCTCCTACTTGTGATTTCTACTTTGACTGTAAAAAGCCCCATCTAGCTCATATGAACCCAAGAATCATCAATATATGCTGATAGACTGCTTAATATGTATGTGAAACTGAATTAACTTCTTGCTGTCACATTAATGAAATAAAAGTGTATTTGCATGTTCAAAGTCAACTCGGACATAGAACAGTTGAAAGTGGTGTCATATAATATTGAATGAAGTCTACATGATATGAGGCTAATTTTAGAGCTAAATATAACAAACTCCTGATGCAGGAGAAGTAAAAAGAAAGTGAAGGACAGAGAGGCAAATAGGACAAGTAGGGAAGCAGTGATATCAAAATGAACGGAACTTATGCAAAGGGTTTCATGAGTCTGAAAGAGAGAGCTCTTTAGTTGAGTCTGACCCTCACAACTGCCTTTCTGAAGGGTCTTACCATTGCACACTTCAGTCTTAAAATGCCAAGGAAGCAGCATGCCACCAATAGCCAAACCTGATGCACAGCAAGTTCTTTGTTTTTTTCTAAACCAACCCTGTCAGTTGCAGCTGGACAGTGTACATGTTTCCATGTACATGCTTTACTAATAGAAAGAAGGAACTGCCCTTATGCACCGCAGTTGCTGAACATATAACACAAATGCACTAAATCAACAGAACAGACGTGCCCCAAAACCGAACAGCAAGGAAATAATTAGCACTGACAGTTAAGGTGCTGTCAGCTGTAGCATTAGCATCCCTTTGAAATACATGAGCACATCACAGCTCTTGGAGCTGTTATTTCAGCCACTTAAAAAAGGAATGCTGTATGTAAGGCACTCCTATTTGAGATATGCTTTTGGTTTGTTTGGTTGCAGTAGGCTTGAGGTAGGTTTAATCAGGTGGCCAAAAAGCAGGGAAGCTGCACTGTTACAGGCCTTGACATGAACTGTTAAGTCTGCCTAAGTGGCTGGAGTCCTTCATGTATACCAGTACTCTAGTGGCTTCGCTGCTGTTAATATCTAGCTTTAACTAGCTTGCATTAAGCCCACAACTGTGTTACTGACATCTCTGACTTTCACTCTTGACTGAAAAAAATCTATCTAAAACCAGAAGTAGAAGCCCCCTTCCCCGAATCCTTTTAAAAAACCCTCAAACACTGGAGCTGAAGGCCTCTTTGGGTGCCTTGAGAATGACTAGAAGTCCTGGAGAGCTGCTGAGGTGTCTTAAAAGGTAAAAGATGAACTCACATTGCTGRTCAGAGACCTAACTTAAGATTTTGTGAACTCAAGTACAGTTTCTTGCTATAACAGACACTTCCTTCATATATTTGGATGAGTAACTTTTGATCTTGTCTTCACARCAGAATTTTGACCCTTAAAGAGATCGCTAAACTTAAAAACTAGCAGTACTGTCCATATAGTTATAYTTCCTCCAATTTGCTTGCTGTAGCATGGGAAGCAGGGTAAATAGCTGATGTATTTARTACAGAGCCTATATAGAATGCAAAATTTTAATCCCTTTGCATCATGCAAACACCAATATGACTTTTCTAACATAATTCACACCCTAGTCTTACTGTGAAACATACRACTTGCTTTTTACACATATGGAAATATCTCCAGTGATTAAATGCTGCGTGACAATCAGCTAAAGATACACTTGTGAGAAAAGTGTATAGAGTGCAATTTTCTTTTCAAAGCCTTTTTTCTGAAAGATTTTCTTTTACAGTTTTGAGATGCAATGAGAACAGGGTGTAGAGGAGAGAACTGCTGATGGAGGAAGGACAAGAGTATGTGAAAGGTTTGTGCACACCATAGCTTTACAGTAGTCATTCCATTTTATTTTGAAACTCTTTGCCTGTAACTTCAAAACATGATTCAGCTCTGAATTTTAAATCTGGAATTGGGTAGTATGTGATTCAGCTGTTTGCGTAGGTACTGAATCTGATTAGCATTCTAAATAACTACATCCGTATGGAGGAGATTGTTTATACAGGTACATGCTCTCCCACACAGTAGCACATTAGCTGGCACGACAGCACGTACAGTTTGCCATCCAGTTACCTTGTCTTGACCTTGTGTCAGGGCCTTGGCACTCCTGCCTTTTAGTGGCCCTTGCTGATTGTGTTTCAGTTTTGAGGAGCTTCTGATGAGGAGTTTAACTTCCTCACCAGCAAGAAAAGTCACTTGTCACAGTAAGACTTTTCAAGGTTTGCTGGATTTCAGTGTCCCCTGTGCTAAATCTGACTTTGTAGGTAGGATTGTGTGGCCAGATATTGCCATAGCCTTGCAATTTCCTTGGTCACATCTGCCTTCTGCTCTTAATTGCTCCAGCTGTTCAGCTTCCTCTTTGTGGACATGTGAATGTCTGACTTGGAAGCAACAACATATTCCTCTTAGAACTGAAATTTTGATTCTTACGGGTTGTTGGCTCTTTGCCTCGTAAATTGGCAGCAGAAGCCTCTTATTCAGATCTGCCTGGCAAGTTAAGGTGGCTCTGTGCAGATTGCAGGGCAGCTTGCAAAGACCTGTTACAGCCCTGTGGCCTTGTGTGCTAGAGAGAAAGCAAACCTTAGGAGAAATGTTAGCTTTTCAGAATGCAAATTAGGCGTTAGACCATGGGTTCTTTAAGCTTCTCAGTTATCTAATAGCTTCTGCATTTTCACAGCTGATTAGAAGGCATTTTTAACCCGGAGCCTGCAGTTTCAACAGCATGCCAAAATCRTAAGGTAGTGACACAAATGTTAGTGGGCCTGTGCAGTAACCCTGGCTAAAYAGAAGGTTTAAGTGGGACCTTGTATGAATAAATGCAAATCTGCTTAACAATAGCTTTTTCTGTAGTGTCAGCTTCTTCTGGGTTAGCATTTTTTTCGTCCTCCTTGGTCACYCCAGAACATCAGACCCCATGAAAGATAATGCTGTTTTATTTATTGCATATCTGTTTGTCGAGAATTGATAACTGGAAACAACCCCAGAGAACACAAGCAGCCTCCTGTKTGTGATGTCCAAAGCCTGTGCCTGAGCAGGATAAAAACAAGCACCGTATACATGCATAGGCCAAAGGTCTGGGGAACGTATGGTTGAAATGTCATTTACTGAGTGCGTTTGCCAAATCATTTTCTTAAAGAAGAATGAGGGCTATTCTTTGGAGATCACAGCGGAGAATGATGTTGGCAGGAGCAGGGAAGAAGTGATCAAGAGACGCCAGGGTAAATGGCAGGGCACTTCGCATGACACACYTGCAAACAACTATGTTAATAGTAAGGTACAGCTCCAAAGCACTACATATATTGACTAAATTATTTAGGTAGTCTCCAGAAAAGAATCTGGTACAGGAGACGTCAGTGACTTGCCAAAGGCAGTGATCTAATTGGAATTCAGGAATCCACGATCTCCGTGCRGTCTTCCTGCAGGAAAGCTGGGAGCAAAGGTGCGGAAGCAGATGTGAAACTGAAACTTCACARAACTGGAAGTTGAAAAGCTAACAGTTTTCGCCCTTTCACATTTCATCATAATCATGTGACATTGGTGCATTTGCTACAAAAACTTGCTTTTTGACAAGAAAAGAACAAATAATACTAAAAGAAAGAAAAGAAACAAACAAGAAAAACAACAAATAATACTAAAAAAATAGTTATTTAGCAATGTTGGGTAGTGCTCTGTGACTGTATTGTGGGAATGAGAGCAGAACCCAGATGCAGTGGCATTTCCTCCAATTTATAATCTCATCATTTAGGTTTCCTGTTTTTAAGCATATGCAAGTTTTTCTAGGGGATTTTTTTTAAACATGCACTTCATTTTTTAATGCTGTTTCAGAGTTAAGCACTCTCTTATATAACTTTAGAAGTAACTGACTTTTGTGGGTCTTTTGAGAGCATTTAAAGTAACATTTTTACATTATTGTTTCAAGTTTGAGTTGGACTGGAGGGCTCAACAGCGTGCAATGAAAAATCACATCACAATATAGGAGATGCCAAAATGTTTTAAAAGAAAAACTCTTTAAAACTTTACTTTTGTTTGATCTTCAGCAACCTCATCCTTCTTGATGTCCAACATGAAGCTGAGGAATCTCCTTTTCACCTCCGTCTAAGTAACCAGGGAGAAGGTGCTTTTTACTTTGTATTCCCACTTCAGTGAGGAAGAAAAAGAAAACAATCAAAAGAAAGAAATGCAAAAGAGATTTCTGAAGTTGAGCCTTGTAAGTCGTACTTGAAAATGGAGATGCAAATAATTTGAAAAATCATTTGTAAATGCAGTTCAGGCAAAATCCCAGGTGAGCCAGAGGGTATTGTGAAAGAGTAGCAGATCTTGATCATTATTATTCTTTTATTTTTTGGCAGATTTATTATCCCATTCTCCCTTTTAACTCTGGAGGGTTACTTATTTCTCCTTATTTCCAGCGTGGCCAGGAAATGGTGGTGTTTTAGGTATCTTTTGTGCACATAATCACCTTAGGGGTTTCCCTAAAATACGCTACAGTGAAGTGCTGGAGATCCTGGACGAAATAGGTACTACGTCCAGCTGAGTCGGAGGATTCCTGTTAGGAACCAACCTCGGGAAGCTCTGCCTCCCTGGAGGAGGATGAGGAAGGGAGGGGCAGCGGTTTTGGGGCTGTGTGGGGAGCGGGAATGTGCATGTGTAGCGAGGGGTGACTGCTCTTCAGCAGTGCCGCACGTCACGTGCAGGTTAAACCCATGGCTCCTGATCCAGTGGTGAGAAATACCGACTTAACCTGCTGCCAATTTAAAATAGCCTGTTTGTTGTTGTTGCTGCTGCTTTAAGCGAAGATCACCATGTACGTAGGTAAGTATGATGAACTACAAAGGCTGGTAGAATATGAAAACCAGAAAAAATTAACTACCCTAGTTTAGGTGATTCTGGAATTTGTCACGTTCTCTGTTCTGTTTTTCCCTATTCTCTTTTCTCATCTTTATTTGTGTGTTGCTGGTAACATTATTCTTAGTTTCCTAAAGGAGTATTTTGCCTGTGTAATTTTCATTTAGTCAAAATATATTCCCTTACAAAACCTTTTAATTCTCTTTAGCCCTGGCACTTTACTTTGAGAGGGAGTTGCTTTACTATTGCTTCTTCCTCTGTCTCACCTGCATTAGATRCTTATTTTGGTTGGGCTTGTGAAAACAAACACAACTGTCTCTAAATCCARATCTTCAAATCTAATCTTGGAAGTRTGTAACTTGGAAGTTGCTACAGGACCTGAGATAATTTTTGGTTATACATAAGGGTTTMTTTTAATCACTTTCCATTGAGATATTCTCTTTACRTTTTGACCTAGGAATAATTACAGAATGGGGCAATTCAGTATAACTTGGCATAGGGCATGCCTACTAAATATAATCCAAATGTGTGGATTTTACTGGCTGGTCCTTTGCTATAGTATATGCAGTTGGTAAGATACTGGTTGGAAAGTAAGTAATCCCCAGCCAGAAGTAGGAATACTGATGAAATGACTTTGGGCTTAAACGAGCTATAGTTTTGAATGAATATAAGATGAGCTGTCTTTGGAATAGGTACTTGAAAATAGGTACTAGTGTAGCTTTGAGTTTCTATTAAAGCATTACTCATGTGCCTAAAAGTATTTTTCTGATTATAGTGAGTCTTCTCATAAATGGAGTTATCACCTGTACCTATGAACATTAACTTTCTTTAGGAAAATAGAAAATGGGCTAGAGGAGAAACATTGCTGTGGAATTTCTCTCTCCTCCCTCAGCTGACAAGAATTCTCCTGGCTTTTCTGATTCAGTAGRAAGAGGATTTTTGGACCACGATGGCTACTTAGCGCTGTTCTCTTGTAATGCCTTGCATGTGTGAGGCTGCACTCGGACGCCTCTTGCTGTGCTGCTGCTCACAGGCTTAGAGACTTAGAGACGAACTGTCATTGATCAGGACTCCTGCCAGAGTGATGCTCCCTGCAGYATTAGCAGCTTATTTCACCATACTATAGTGTAAGTAAGTGGAGAGCAGTCTGTTTTTACCAGGTGTTATTGTATGGTTAATGTAGAAGTAGAGCTAATGGAAAAGGAACCAAAAACTCAGGTAAGTTAAGATAGATGGTGCCTGTATCTTGCATGCTGCTTCAGTGTTTGGAGAGTGCAACTCATTGGCATTGTTACTCCTTTGGAAAGTTGGATTGCTGATGGGAAAACAGTTCAGACTTTAGTAGAAGAGAAATAATACAAATAAAGAGTGAAACTGTCATTGTCTGTAATGTATCRTTCTTAAGATACAAGGGCCATTTCTCTGAGACATCCAAGGATGGATGGAAATTCACTGCATTCCCTGACACACGGAAGTATCTACCAAAACAGAGAGACTAGCTGTGGCAGGTATTCTTGTAGYGTAGGGGTTTTTGTTGTTGCTTGTTTGTATTGTTTGTTTGTTTGGGTTTTTTTTCAAAATTCATTTGTGTGAACAAATCTTGCAGTAGGTACCAGAAGCAGTACTGCAGTTCCAGAGCAGTTCTTAACTGCTGAGTTGGATTGTCAGTTCTGTAAGCTTTAGAGAACCTACAAGAGTCTTAAATTCGTGTAAGGTATTACCATGATATWGTATACTGGCTATTGGGAGCTGTGAAAATAATTAAGTAGTTTATTAAAGTAGTTTATTAAAATAGGGATTTTGGAAAGATGAAACAATGCCTCACCTCATGGTTAATGTAGAAGTGTATATAAAAGTGTATTCCCTTGCAGTGTCCAGACTTATCCTGACTTAATTTCCTAGGTAAAATTGCCTGATGTCATTTATCAGTCAATATATAACTCTGTCTAACACATTCATTTGGATTTCTCAAGCGSCAAGTACTGCTACAATGTATGCTTTCCTACATACAATTTCAGATATCATTAAAATTTAGACTATATTGGTATATATACTCTSGTGTTGTAAAGAGCAGAGTGAAAGCTCTTTACTGGAAAAAAAATGAACAAGTCTGTATTCAGTAGTGGAAAATACCGAAGTCAGATTTGTTTTCTTTCATAAAACACAGACAAAAATAGCATGCATTTTAAACAGAGTAATCTGGATAAATTCAACTTATGTAAAGACCACTAGACCATTGAAGCAGCACTTCCTAAGCTCACACAAGCTATTAACTTTTTAAAATCAAAATATGTAAACTGCTTTTCCCTAGGCTTCTTCAAAACTGTAACCTTGACTTTTTAGTTAAGCAGCTGTTACAGAATACTGCATAACTTGCCTTATTTTATCTTTTTTTAGATAGAGGGCACTCCTTGAGTCACAAAACCTTTGAGGCACCATGGCAGATCCCATCCGCTGGGCCCGATACCGTTGGCAGCGACTGATATCTGCAGAAGGCAGAGATGGCAGCAGCAGCCCCAGTTCAAGCAACAAGTACTTTCAGTCATCAAAAACCATCGGCAAGCATAGGACAGTGATACCTTGTTTGGGACATTTTAAGGAAGAGTATGAAAAGGTGTCAAAGCTGTACATGAACAACAGAATACGGACTACTAAATATACTGTACTGAACTTTATACCACGGAATTTATTTGAACAGTTTCACAGGTAATGAGCTGTTGTATTTTGTATGTGRAATTCTTCTGAGTTGGAATCCTTTTATTTAAGTGTAAATGTTAAAATATAGATGAGTATTCTCTTTAATTATTCTTCCTTCCTAGCCTGCCTATCACTTCTGAAAAGATTTGTTATTTGGCCAAATACTCACTCTTTTGACTGTCAATCTTGGGCTAATTATTTTCTTTGTAGCTTCTGGCATTACTTTCCATTCAACAATTTGAGTTACTGAAATATTCCTTCTTCTTAAAGGACTGCCACAGAGCAATCTGCAATAGGGTTTTCAGCTCATTTCCTCCAAATATATTCTTCCCCTTCTGTCACTTCTTAATCTATGGCCAGTTTTTCATCTTCATTTTGCTCGGAGGACTGGTGACTTGGAAAGTTACACAGGAAGGTAGCAGGATGGCTTCCTCTTCAAAATAAGTTACTCTCCTAGGAGAGTCCTGGAAAGGCCTGGAAATTTGAGAGAGTTAAAGTTCACCGGAGCCTCAATGAGATACAAATACCTGTTGTATTTGTACCAAAACCAAACATTTGTGTCCAAAACAAAACCCATTTCTGCATCTTCTTATCATGCATATTCAGCAACTATCTAGATAAATATATTTTCACTAGAAACTGAAATCAGAACTTMAGATACTTTGCTTTTAAATTGTAAATGGAGGGGAGAAGAGAYGGATTACTGTCAGTTTAAGTTTTACTGTCTCTATATAGCATTGAGTGGGGGAATGAGAGTGATTYTCTGCTAGCATAGCTAACTCCTACATTTATTCTCGCTTTCAGAGTTGCCAATTTATACTTCCTGTTTTTAGTGGTTTTAAACTGGATTCCTATGGTGGAAGCCTTCCAGAAAGAAATTACAATGCTACCTCTGGTAGTGGTTCTCACAATTATTGCAGTGAAGGATGGTCTGGAGGATTATTCAAAATACAAAATGGATAAACAGATAAACAACTTACTAACCAAAGTATATAGCAGGTAAGGAACAAGTCTTTTTCGSTTATTGTTATTAAAGTGTTTATGAACATATGTGGAAAAACTGTTGAAAAATMTGGTTTACTTTCTGAATACTCATAGAATCACAGAGTAGTTCTGGTTGGAAGCAGTCTCTGGATGTCATTTGGTCTAACCCTGCACAGAGCAGGTGTAATTAGATCAGGTTAATCAGGGACTTGCCTCATTGACTCTTGATCACCAGTTTAGCTAAATRGATATCACATTAGTGTAAACTTCACAGCAGTATTTTTTTCCTTTAATTGAAGGAAGATGTTGRTGCATGAGTTTGAACTGTATTAACTCAAATAGATCYTGTAAGAGCCACAACAGTTCATAGCACCAGCAGGAGAGAACAGATTGGCAGTGAGGCACTGTAATGAAAAGAGGAGTTTGAAGTGCAGTCCRGGGCTCCGCACGTACGTGTGTTGCTGCTCAGACCTCACTGGGTTTGTTGAACATGTCCTGCCTAATGAAGGGAACACAGTGACCATAATCAGCACCTGCAGCAAGATTGCAAGCTGATACTGCATAACGATTAAGTAAATCGTGATAATACTCAGATGATGTGATCTGTAGTTTCTGGCCTTTGACRTGTTCTGTTGGTGTTTTAAGAGCTAATTCGTAACTGCAGGAACTGTCTGGACTATTGTTTTATATAATCAAAGAGMAAATAAAATAATGCAACTAAGTGATATATTTGCAAACACAATCGCTAATATTTGCAGCAGCTTTCCTAGAAATGTTTTATTAAGAATTTGGGCTTGAAGGGCTTGAACCAAGAAAATCATTGAGCTATTAGGAAAGAGAAATGGTTTCTTTYTTACGTCTGTAAAGAACACTTGAGAAAGAAGCTAGATTATTTCTGCTATGAATTGTGTCATGTACCCTGAGGAAAACTGGTGCCAGAAAGCTGGAGTGTCTGGGGTCTGCATTCCTGATTACTGTTTGTGCTAATGAGTCTTTTTGCAATCTCAACCCAGTGAAACAGAAATGATTTCTGATTTTCTTTTCTSTTTTGGTTCCTTCCTTCAAAATTTGAAATAAGTAGCACTCATATCAGTCAYCTGTAAGAATGTCTTTTTTTCCCTATAGATAATATAAGGTTTTATAACTTAAATTTCTTCTTAATTTGTTCACTGTGAATTATTTTATATTGTATAACTTGGACTTAAAAATRATTTGGGAGGGATAGTCTAGGAGAATTAAAGTTTACTGATACAAAAAGGGGTTTTTGTTGTGTATGAGCTGATTTATCTTAAATATATTTCATCCCAGGTGAGGATTCAGAATTTGTTAATCATTTCAATGAGATCACTTAGAAACCAGAGAATGACTCTTCCAGTGTATGTAATGAAGCATATTCATATCTATTCTAAACCTACTGTGGCCCTAGGTATTGTTGAATCCAATTTCCACTTATTTACTTACCATACTTTTTCAGAGCAAATACCRGTATCACTGTGCTGTCTTATCCGTGACAAAACATACCTGCCTCAATCCCTTGCTGACTCTATCCCAGCAGCTCCGTGCTAGCTCTCTATGCTTTTTACTACATGTTTTCTTTTTCCTCTCATTTATTCTTATTTATAATAAATGTTTTTGCCATCCATAGGTTCACAGCTTTTGTTTTCCTACTTTTGGGGGGTTTATATCCAAGACAAGAGTTAATCCATTATTGTACTCGGTCTTAAGTACGCAGAGGCTGAGGCTGCTCTTTCCAAAACAGTTTATTTATGTCTTGAAAATGTGAGAAAGTAAGGTAGAGTTGCATGTGTATTTTGTTTCTTTCTCATCCCACAAGGGAAAGATGAGACAACGTATTAAAAAAACCAGCAAGAACATATTGATGTATACATAATACATACATAAGTATGCAATTGYTTCTATGACTTTGAGCTCTTTAGTTATGCAAGTCCTCCTGTCTTTTTCAATAGTTACCATTTAAAGCACTATGAGTTTACTTAAATTGCCATGAATCACAAAGGAAGGTGCCCTTCTGTTTGTTTAAGCATCTCTTTAAATCTTAAGTTTTCCCCATTTCATTAAAGCTTTATGCAGTTAAGCAAGAATAGTTCTTTCCAGAAGWTTCTCCCTTGCCCTAACTTTCCCTTTTCTGCCACAGTCCCACATTTATTACATAGGTAGTGATTTTAAAGAGAAATCTTTGCCATCTTCTGCAGGCTCATTCTCAACACTGGCACCACAGAGAAGCTAGTCTTCATTTCTTAATATGATGCATATTAGTAAGAAGAAATCTAGGCATGTGAGAGTATATATGTTTTTCTTTTTAATCTCTAGTCAGTAATTACTTCAAGCATAAATCACAAGGTTGCTTTGTCACAAAATATTTATTTCCAGATACTAATGTGGTTTTGCAGCTTTGAAGATTTTACTCCTTCMAAAAATTTCTGTAGAAACTGCAGGTAGCTGCAGCTCTCACTTTGGATTTTATCTTTATCTTCTCATTCTCTCTTCTTTATTTTTTTTTTCTCTTTTTTTTTTTCATCCTATATTACTACGACTACAATGTTGCTCCCTTCTTTATGATCTTGCTTTGTCTTGCTTACCTTTCCATTTCCATTCTTTCTCTAACTCTTCCAGATCCTAGATGGACATGGAAGTAAATCTCTCCCAGTCCTCTGCCAGGCCTGATCCTGCAAGCCCTTCCATCCTATGGGAAGAGTGAGGTGAAGGGGGCTCTCATGGAGCGGCCAGAGCATTCTCTTCCAGCAGGCATTACRCTCTCTTTGGACTTGCTTTGCTTCTTAGTGGGGTAAATTGGACTACATATAACCTTATGCTGGTGTAGATTCCAATACCTGAAGCATATTGCTTAACAAAACACATTATTGATTTGCAGCTGGCTCAGTTCATTGAATTGAATGCATAGGAGCAATAGCAGAGGGAAAGTAGAGCTCAATTTGATCAAAGCTTAAATCATACCTTTGGTATGTGAATCACATCCTGCTTCTACAAATCTTCTTTCCTTCTCGCTCTTTACCTGTTTTAAGGTACATTTTTTGGGGGGGAGGGGTATTTTTCTTTCAGCTCTTATTTTCCCTTATTTTAAGGGAATGTATTGGCATTAAATGGAAGTTCTGTGGATGTTTTTGAGTCCATCTGTCTCCTACTAGATGTGACTCTTCCCTTTGTTAAGTTTTGCATTCTTTCCCTTGTGCCAGTTTTCTGTCTGCTGAGAAAACCAGTGGTGAGCACCTTAAGGGGGAAGCAGATAGCTTAATGTTCTTTTATGACTTAAAAGTACAGATTAACTRTTCTGGTCATCTTCTAGTAAAGTGCGTTTCTGTGAGCCTTCAGTTCATGTATGTTTTGGTTTTWGTAGTTAATATTTTATATGTATTTTAGGAAAGAGAAGAAATACGTGGATGAACGCTGGAAAAATATCAACGTTGGGGACTTCATCCGGCTTTCACGTAATGAAATCATTCCTGCTGACATGGTGCTGTTGTATTCTACTGACCCGGATGGAATCTGTTATATTGAAACAGCAGGCCTTGATGGAGAAACCAACCTAAAGCAGAGGCAGGTGGTGAGAGGATATTCGGAGCAGGTGATAATTGTGTATTTCTATTGGGTTAAGAAAGTCAACGAGCCAGATGATCAACTGGAAAAACCCTCAGCTCTCTAGATTGCCTCATGCCTGGGAGCCCAGCAATCTCCATCTGAAAGCAAACTAACCAGATAACRTAGTCTTAGTTTGTATTTGGAGTTATTTTGGAGCAAATATCTGAGAGCTTACGTATCGAATAGGAGAGACCTATTTCAAGTGACATGAGCCAGTAAAAATGCTCAGTTGTTTATCAGGGTATCACTTAGGGTGCGTATCATTTCACAGGGATGAAATTCTGCCCCTGGTATTGTCTATTTCATTGCTTATTGGTTATTGGTTCATTGGCTTAGGCAGGTACATTTTTAGCTCTAACTCTGTTCCTTCAAGGATCTCTAAAACTTTTGGAACCTTTCTGATTTTCTGCAATAAGTCAACTATGAACAGCGTTAACCAGGTCGTCTTCTCTTCAAAGACTGAACATYACTGTGTCTCAAGTGCTTTTTTGTCTTGGCTGTGCACCCCTTTCCAATGCCATGTTATCAAACCATGCTGAGTCAGAAGCACAGTGTAGCCAAAACAGCAAATCTGGCCATGGGCAGATGCCTYCTTCCCCTTTCCACTGAAGACAGGGTGATGCAGAAATCATCACTCACAGTTACTCATTTAGTTCCCATCTCTACTTTCTGTCTGATTACCCTTTCTTGGTGCTTCTTGAAAGACTTTCCCATAGAATGCAAGTGGTTTTTATCCTGCTGTAGAAAAGCTTCTCTTTTGTGCTAGAAACTGTAATAAAGTTTCTCCAGAAGTGAAAGGCAAAATCCTTTATTTCCAGTATTTACTGTGAAGAAGTTAAGATTATAAATGAGGTAGACTAGACTGTAAATTTCTTCTGGCCAGTGAAGGTTGGAGTGCACACACCAAGAYACCTCCTTGTGCATGTAGTTTTAGTCACCTCTGATTTTTCCTGATATACAGTGGGTGTCATTTCTGTGCCTATCATGGGTTGCRCCCAACAGTTTTGTGGTTGCTGTTTCTCATTATCTCAGAAAGSTCCTATGAACTGCTTCAGTTCAGCTAAGGATCTCACCAACTCAGATGGATTTGTTGTGTGCAAAAAATAATGTGATTTCACCAGAAGTGTATGTCTGGAGATAGTTTCCAAAATGCAGAAGAATGAACTGCTTTGGCTGTTTCGCTTCCTTTTGGGGACAGTCCTTATTTAGTTTGTTCTCTTTTTTTGCATATTTGTTGTACTATGCAGCATGCATGAGAAGCATTAGTCAATACACTGTAATACGTTTTACAGAAATTTCGTACTTCCTATATAAATATGAGGACAATTAGTGGAGAAAAAGGTCCTTTGCAGTTGCTTAATGACTTTGTTACATTTACAAAGAGACTGAAGATTCTGTCTAGTACTTTTCATGACTTAGCACAGTGGTAGCTAGGTGTGTGCTAATAATAAAATGTTATGTTTTCTGAATTTCAAATTCTATTTATGTAGTTGTATTTTAGCCCCCATATTATTCTCATCATGTGAGGCATCACTCAGTTACAGAATGTAGCCTTTTAGGTGGCCTCTAATTACATAGAAGGTGTTGTAARTTCAAATTGAGGGTTGCAGACTTAGACTGGGAGTTTGTAGCCTTGAATTGGCCAGTCTTTTTTGTAAAGAGCAGAATTGGCTTTGCAAAGTGTTAGCGGTGGGCACTCAACTTGGAAACAGTTCTGCTGTACCAGAGGCTAAATTTCCACATATCCTGACTATACTCMTATCCTATTAATTTCTACTTCGGTATTGGCTCAATCGTCAATAAAAAGCTCTACCTGAAAAACTKCCTTTATGTTCGCACAAGTAGCAACATAGTTCGGAAGCAGTTCTGCTTACAGAGAAGTTGGTGTATATTTTTTCCTCMTCATAAATAAATGGGGTTAATTTTGATCTGAGGGTTGAAAAATCTCTGCTTTTCATATGTCCGTATTGCATATTTCTTCCTTCTTCATCACTTTCCAGAATTTTCTTCTCTCCAGTGTTCTCAAAATGTCAGCAACTCAGCTGATACTTGACAAGGTGTAATATTTACTGGAAAGTCCTTGCATGCCTTTTAWGTCTGATCTACCCTGTGTAGATATGTAGGTATGCTAAGATCAGCAATGCACAATGTTGAAGCTAAACTGTTAGTGATACCTGAATCTGTGAATTTATCAAGTTTCTGTGTTCCTTTACATTTGGTCTGATTTCTCTGGGTGTTTTTTTTTTTTCTTGTTTTTATTTTGTTTTGTTTTGCTTTCCATGGCTTCAGCTCTCTGAAATGGATCCAGAGAATTTTTCCAGTAGAATAGAATGTGAAAGTCCTAACAACGACCTCAGTTGCTTCCGAGGCTTTATGTAAGTAACTTTGCTGACTCTTTGAACTAATGTAATTTGCTTTGGTATTCATACAGATTTTCAGAGTCATGTTCACTTTAAAAAAATAATTACAAGTTTATTTGATTGTTTGTTTGTTTGTTTATTTAGTGAGTTTTTATTACTATGTTTCTGAGTATAGCCAAGTAGATAGAGCTGTAGAAAGGACTTGCTAAATARACTGTAAACTGGGCAAGCTCACTATACTGTATATTTTTTTAACTGAATATTTTCAACAACTTTTTTTTTCAAGTTACTTTGCAATTGTGTATTCCTCATTTGAAGTAGTCATTTAAAATTTTCTGTTAATGATATGTGGCATCATATGTAACCATGTCCTTAATATTCAGTCTGAACCACTTCCTGGTTAGACAAGCTGCACCGCTCAATATTGGAAATGGGCAGGGCTGGTTTCCCACCCTGCCTTGTGTGTAACCCTCGGTGACTTAACCAGAATCCTTTTAAGTTTCTCATCTATCTCTTACCCTGAGGAGCCTGTGTTTTTCCTATAGACATTGGGAAAGCAACATGCTGTTTCATGGAGTGGCTATTTCTGGACTTCTACTCTTTTCATAATAGGCAGTGATTCATTAGAGGTATGGAAAAACATCTACATAAATCTTGGTCTCTAAGAAAAACCTTGAGTAACAGTGGTCTCACCTGCACTGATAGTATGCCATGCCACTGATAGTAACCATGTGCACAGTAGTTTTAAAAGGCAATTCTAAGTGACGTTTGAATTTGTGTGATGTTGACAGTCCAAACAGAAGTTATTTGCTTTGAGACACAGTGTTTATCATGAGCTTCTGATATACAAGCACCAGACTTTTGAACATATGGTAATATTACTAACAGTGCCTCCATGACTAGGTTTTCAAAGGCAGCCAGCAAGCCAAGTGCCCCATTCTTTCTTAGAGTGCAGCCRGAAGTGCCTAGTATTGTAGGCAAAGGACTAGCAGCCTCTCTGGGAAAAGACTTTCTGATGCTTTTCCAGAGCTTGGCTGGTGATTGGTGGAGTCCTCTGGACTTGGAGAGTAAAMGAAGATTGTGTGCTGTCTTTCCAGTGAGCATTCAAACAAGGAGCGAGTGGGTCTCAGCAAGGAGAACTTGCTGCTTCGAGGATGCACCGTCAGAAACACGGAAGCTGTTGTAGGCATTGTGGTATATGCAGGTGMGTGAACCACCCTGGCTTTCTCAGAGTGCTTTGCAAACAAGATCAAGTTATGTGCCCTAAGAAACAGTATCATACAAAGGGAACCGTCTTTTCTTTTGCCTGAGATGGCAAGCTTGAATCCACCATAAGACAGCTGTAGCTTAAGGTGTTAAGACTGCATGTCTGAATTGCTAGTGTCTGTTTTAAAAATGTAAATTTTTAAATTTACTGATAATGTCTGATTATGCATGAGAGACCAGTTCCATTCCGTGTGAACAGCAGCTTTTATTTAGCTGTTGTTAGCTGTGGTGGCAAATCCAAATTTGGAGAGGGACTTGGAGATCTTTGGCTTTTTGGGACTTTTTTCTGATCCAGAATTGAAGTTAATTGAAGTCAGATAATTACAATGTAGGTGCAGAATGTTATAGAAAATATTAGAAATAATATAGAAAATATCAAGAAAATGATTGTCGCTATAGCAAAGAATCTGTTAACAGTATGAGATAATGTATGGACAAGATTTTGATTTATTTTGTTTTCTTCGGGACAGATTAACTTCATATATTGTAGGAGCAGTTAGTTGCTTCACTTATGTTTGGAGTCTCTGTTCAAACACAAGCTAAGAGAAATGTCCAGTTTCCCAGAGCTCTAACTTTAGCAATATATTTTAGTTGTGATACCTGATAGCAGAGAGTTTCAACCTGTGTTTGTTCTTGTTACAGGTCATGAGACCAAAGCCCTGCTGAATAATAGTGGCCCACATTACAAACGCAGTAAATTGGAAAGAAGAGTGAACACTGACATCCTTTGGTGTGTTCTACTTTTAATTTTAATGTGTTTAACTGGGGCAATAGGTAWGTAAGAATCTGTAAACTTCTGCTCTTTTCCTCTTTCATCCTGCAATTCTTACTGTTTTATTTTGTGCATGATTATTTTAACTGCTCATCACAGAAACTGCTTTTACCTGAGTGTAATTCTGTAGCAGTTGGGGATGCTGGCAAATTTGAGTTCATGTTGTCATGTTTAGTCTTCAGATTAGTCAAGGAGTACAGTTCTCGTGAAAGTTCTTAGGGCTGAAGCCCATTTCTCCAGCTGATTTTCCTACTCCCTCACTCACTGCTCTCCAGAACTCATATTTTTTCTTGGGAATTTTAAAATGCAGTATTGTGCATTATTTTAATTTTAGTATTATTTTAAATGTGCAGTATTGTGAGAGAGACCTAATTTGAGTAGAGTTGTGAGGATTCAGTGTTTTAGGGGATAATTAGAAAGTGACCTAGAATACCAAAATCCAAACAGGCTAAATTTTATGACAAATTAAAAGATATTTAAAAAAGTTTCTCCACGCTGCGCTTAATGGACATGTCTTATGCACTGGAATCACAATGTGTGACTAAAACTAAACTCTTAACTAAAACTAAAACTGCTTTTGCCATTGAGTTTTAAGTTTCCAACCGTAAACTAATCTTGTGATTTACACAGGATCTCTTCTATGCCATTATTTATTTCACAGAGCCA
This sequence comes from Eudromia elegans, assembly GCA_003342815.1. Classification (NCBI taxonomy): domain Eukaryota; kingdom Metazoa; phylum Chordata; class Aves; order Tinamiformes; family Tinamidae; genus Eudromia; species Eudromia elegans. The sequence continues at coordinate 3,389,344 of PTEX01000042.1, forward strand.
TAGAACCACRGAGCTTATTTAGGATCAGATAATTACAGGTTGTTACAGTTTACATGAAACTTGGACAAGCAAAGATAAGACTATTCATTGCCTTTTTTTTTGCAAAGTCTTTTTTGAAGTGTTTAGTGAGTCTAACTAGTATTCTTTTAGTTTTGATATGTGCTGTATCAGATGTGCTATTGATATGAATGYAGTAAAACATTTATTCATGAGTGCATTGAAGAGTTATTTTAAATAAGGTTCTCTTGGAGGAAAAGCTCAAGAGCCAAGGGGATTTTTAAAGGCTTAGAGGTAACTGCATAGTAGAAAGAGCTTTCACCATGACCCTGAACCACACTGCATTCTACATAAAAGTGATTCACTTTATCTTGTTCTTGTTTTCAAGGCCATGGAATTTGGTTAAGTAGGTATTCGGAAATACCATTTTTTAACATCCCCGAGCCAGATGGGAAATTGATTCCTCCAACGTTAGCAGGGTTCAATATGTTTTGGACAATGGTCATTTTATTACAGGTAACTTTGGTCTGTTTTGAAGATGGACCATTTTATGTTCTTATTTATATCCCTAGCGTAACCTTTGGCTTCACAGGCGTTGCTTCAGATTTGTAACTGGTCAAGGAATTTGGTTTCATTTAATTCTCGTCTTTTTTTTTTTGATAGGTGTTGATCCCAATTTCCCTCTATGTTTCGATTGAAATTGTCAAATTGGGACAAATTTATTTAATTCAGAATGACATTGATTTTTACCATGAGAAGACGGACTCTGTTATTCAATGTCGAGCACTGAATATTGCTGAAGATCTTGGCCAGATCCAGTATATCTTCTCTGACAAGACTGGAACTCTCACTGAAAATAAGATGGTTTTTCGGAGATGCAGCATTGCGGGACAGGAGTATTGCCATGAGGAAAACGGTAAGACATGAAACAGGCTGTGTGTATGATGAGTCCTTTCTCGGATCTCAGGGAAACTGGAAGTTCATAGGTCTGCCCTGTGGGCCTTGTATGCTTAGGGAAATGGGAATTGAGAGAGGTCCCACTGATAACCATGCACTTTTCCCTTGTTTGTATCCTTTCATGTAACTGTGCTGTGTGCTAAGATATTTGAACTCCATGTGAGGTGCCTAAGTTCAACACCAACAAAATATTCTGTTCTCTCAGGAGGGAGTCGTGTTTACTGTATTTTGCTTGTCTCCTTATAATTTTCAGAGCCAGACCATTGGAAAATTGTCCAACTAGTCAATCATCTCTGTCTTACCGTAGAAGATGCTTAATTGTGTCCTGTACCACTTTTATGGAGTATACCTTAAGGCACCAGTTCAACACATACTGCTGCCTTTGAGGATGCAATAACCCTAATAAAATAAACCCTGAAGGTCAGAGTTTTAACAGTAATATTAAGAGAGAAATCAAGCAGATGTATGTACAGGAGTGTGTGTTTAGGCTGAGAAAGTAAGTACCCTCCTGAAGCGTAAACAATGTTGTGTTCTTGCCTCGGTCTCACAAACTTGTTTGTTGTTAGCTGAGAAGTCAGAAAGCAGTGATACTGGAATTATTCATGCTTCCTCATCGAGTTGCCTCACATTAGAATATCTCTCTATGTGCGTCTTATGGGAGCCTGTCAGTTACCTTCCGAAAGCCCAGAGAAGATACAGCTCTGGACACACGAGAATATAGTTAGTCTTGTGCAATCTTCAAATAAATTAGCTAAGGTACAAGCTAGATAAATACACCAAGTTTTTCTTACCATCATGCTGTGTGAGTACTAGTGACTGCGGGTGTTTGGTATTCCTTTGGTAGGCAACACAAGTGTTCTGTAGGAGATCAAAGAGGGGATGCTGACAGGCAACCAGACGTGTGCAGCACCGCAGTGCATTAAAAAGCTGCGCGTGGTGGTGCAGGTTTGGCTGCTAGGTGCTCACTTGTGCGGGCAGAAGGCTCTCCCTGCTGGCCATAGCTGGGGATGGGGTCAGCCTTGCTTTTGTTTTAGCAACCAGATTCTCACAATTTTTGTAATTTTTTGAAAATTGAACGTTGTGGGTGTCCTGGTGCTTCTTTGGCTTTTCATAATTTACTGGAAAGGATGACAAGCAAAGTCAGAAGAAAATACCTTCAAGATTTGAACTGATGAATAAATAGCTTGAAAAGTATAATACATTTACAGAGTGTTTTCTAACTGCATGAGAAACATTTCAGAAGAGTAGTGTGACCAAAGAGTAATGAGACTGTATTACTTGTGGCAGATTCAAGTCTTCTTGTTCCAGGAGTAGTGTGTCTACAACTTGCTTCCAACTTCCAAAATATCAGTGCCTTGGTTGTGTTTCTAACAATTTCTTGTTGTGCCATAGCTTCTACCTAGAGAMCGCGCATGTGCTTCTTTCTTTTGGTCTGGCCCAAGCCTGTCTTACCACAATTTACAACCATTGCATCTTTATTATCACAGTGTGTATAGAAAAGAGAGATTGTTTCTTTTCTCTTTGCAGTTGCCCTTCCATACCTCAAACTCATTACTTGGCTCTCGTGAGTGCTAAGTGACTCTAACGTGCTCAGCTGTTTTGTTGTGGGCCATAGTTTCTAGTCACCTGTTTATTCTTGCTCTTTTCTCTGGATTCTTGCCATGGAGTGTGTTTCTTTTAAGTACAGCATCTGAAACAGAATGATGACAGTGGGATGGCCTGCTATGTTTTAATAAACTGTAGATCATTCCTAACCATGTACTAAATTCCATACTAAGTTTTGTTTTCTAAGCTTCCAGACAGTGTTCAGTAAAAAAATCTTTTTGCATGTGGAACAAAAACTTTGTTATTCTTTCTATAGCAAAGAGGTTGGAATCCTATCAGGAGATGGATTCAGAGGATGAGGATTTACCTGATGGTCACTGCGGCTCTTTGAGCCTAATGCCACCAAGGAGGGGGCACAAGAGCAGAGCTGTGAATGAACCTTTGAACAAAAAATCTTTAAATCAGTTGTCTGCTGGTTGCCCTGCGTCAGGAGGGGAAGATGGTGCCAGTGATGTTCCCCACTCACAACATGTTGCTTTCAGCAGCCGCATTGTAAGTAGCAATTGTTGGGTTTAGACTCCAAATTTCTGGAGTAACTCATGAAGGAATTTCTTTTTACCCTGTTTGAACTAAATGCTTGTCACATAAATAATCCCTTCTCTCTCCCATCAAAATGGGAGCCTCCAGTGGTTGCTCAGCTACAGCCTGTTTGCAGCATAACCTTTTAATTTTTTGATCAATGGCAAAAGTAAAATTGTGTTTTATTGTTTTTAAAGCCATGCCAAAGCTGTTACAAAAGCATAAGCTGTTAATTCCTGTTCAAAGCTGTTTATGCAAAGAGGATGGAATCAGATTCTTTTCAGTGGTGCCCAGCAGTAGGACAAGGCAACAGGCACAAACAACAGCACAAAGTTCTGTCTGAATATAAGGAAAAGTTTGTTTACTGTGAGGGTACCAGTGTACTGGTACAGGCTATGGGCGGGAAGTGCCATTTAGGACTTTCAGGGCTTTTATCCTAATGGGCAAATTTGTTATTTTGATCAATAGGAAACAGACATTGTGCCAGACGCGCAACTGTTGGAAAAATTCCGTCAGATTTCTTCTGATGCCTGTCCACAGTCAGAAGCAGGCAGCAGGGAGCCCTGCTCGGAGACAATGTACATCACCGACTTCTTCCTCGCGCTGGCCATCTGCAACACCGTCGTGGTCTCAGCCCCCAATCAGCCACGCCACAAGGTAAGGTGGCCTTGCTTTTGACTGGTTGGGCATACTTGTAATTAAAATGTGCTCTCCGTAATTTGATTATGAAAAGAAAATAACTGACATTTAAAAGTCATATTTTTGAGATTTAAGTACAATTCTTATTATATTCTAGTATTCTTTTGCCAGATATGTACATAGCTTCCAGAGTGCCCTAGCTCAGGTTTCTTCTACAAATAGATTATTGTTGGCTGAAAGATAAGAATCATCTCAGAAGGTTCCTTGAATATTAGAGTGGAGAAAACTTTTTCCTGTTCTGTTCTCTGACTCTTCAAAAAGGTTCCTGCAGAAGAATGGAAATTCAGGTTTCACATGTATAGTAACTGGAAGAAAAAATGCACCTTGGTATAAAATAACAAACYTCACCTTAACTAGACAGTGGATTTGCTAGGCTGTCCTAGTTTAATATTATTGAGATCTTGTTCTTCCTGAGACTACTTGTTTTGAGAACATAGACCTAACTCTTGTCGAAAGGTGTTTTTTTTAATTCAAGTTGCTTTCCAGAGTAGGATTTCCATAGCACTCTCTCTTACTGCTTCTGACTGTATTGCAGGATAACTCATAAATTCCGCTGTGATTTATTCCACATGTTCCCTCCCCTTCCATTTAGTCATTGTATCTTCCACATGAAAATTTTCAGTGACATGTGCAGAATTAGATTTTTCTGTCCATCTAGGCAGCAAACCTATAATCATGGCAGGAGATGTTCCCAAAGGATATTCTGTGGAGTATTTATGTGCCACCTCTGATTAAATGAACCTGATGTTTTAGTATGCTGCAGACATTCCCAGCCAAATCAACGTAGCAGGCTTCTTACATGTGGAAGTGTGGATGGGCAGCAGTGTTAACAGTTAATACCCAGCCATTCCCAAAGGATGATGTAGAAAAGTAGGCAAGATCTTCTTTGGGGGACTTTCTTTAAGGGATGATATTTTTGAATGATTTGCTAACAAGGAAGGAGATCTCCAAGTTGGTGATTTGAAAGGAGGGATGTGGCCTAAAGGTTCCAAGTTCAGGGCTAAGGAGCAGATTTCAATGTTTCCTCAAAATAATTCATTAGGAAGTGTACACGATTCATAAACTGTCTTTCACGAAATAAAATATGAAGATTTTAACTTGTTTACTTTCTTTCTCTGCTCTGTTCCAGATGAGGCTGTCTTCACTGGGTAGGATGCCTATTAAATCCCTTGAGGAAATCAGACAGATGTTCCAGAGGTTGTCGGTCCGGAGACTAAGTTCCCCTTCACCTCCAAGTGTAAAAGAGTCATCATCTGAAAGCCCAAATAGTTTTGTGAGGAAACTCTCTATTTTCAGAATGAAACTGGCTTCATCTGCTTCAGATGGGACTACTGAAAGGGCTGCTGAGCCTCACTGCAGTGACAGCCCAGAAAGTTCCTCGCTACCTCAAGAATTAGATACAGAGAATGTAGCTGCTGGCTGTGAAAACCACAGTGCTGGTTTCTCTCTTAAACAGTCTCCCTTACTTAAACTATGCTATGAAGCTGAGAGTCCAGATGAAGCTGCCTTGGTTCATGCTGCCAGGGCTTATAAATGTGTTTTACAGTCTAGGACGCCTGATCAGGTAACTGTGGACATGGCAGGTCTGGGATCTTTAACATTTCAGCTTTTGCATATCCTGCCTTTTGATTCAGTGCGAAAAAGGATGTCAGTGGTGGTTCGTCATCCAATCTCCAACAAAGTGGTGGTATACACAAAAGGTGCAGACTCTGTCATGATGGATTTGTTGGGAACTACATCAGAAGGTATTTTATAGAATTTTATTCTTGACTCACATTTATCATTCCCCAGTCTAGCTAAACAGAGGAGCCTGTGCGATTTGTAAGAGGAAACAAGTAACTCTATCTGYTAAGAGCTCCTTATAGGGAATAGAAAGATATTGTTGCTTGTCACCTAGATATGTCTGTGTTGTGCGCTGTTATGGAAACTGCGAGTAAAAAAGTTGATGTCTTTCAAAGACCTGAGTGCTATCTAAAGCAACAGTTTATTGCCAACTGAAGTATTTCCAGTGCTAAAGTAAGGTCATCTGCTCAAGTAGCTGGCTAAATGAGAACCCCATTTCTGCGGCCCAATGAGAGGTATTTGATTAGCTTTATTCAAAGGAGTGCTTCCAGGCATTACCTGTGTTACTATTTCTGAGGCAGTCACAGACATATCTAGACCTTCAGAAGCTTCCAAAATTTTTAGTCCAGTAATTTAATTTCCTCCTTTTTTTTCTTTCTTTTTTTTTTCTTTTTGCATTTGTTAAGCAGGTTCAGAAATGGAAAGAAAGAAAATTAAAGAGAAAACTCAGGGTCATTTGGATGACTATGCTAGAAGGGGACTACGCACTTTATGTATTGCTAAAAAGGTATTTATGCATAATTTTTAGGATGTGTATCACCCGTGGAACAAACATCAGCACCTTGTAAAAAGCTCTCACATTGCCACATTTTGCTTATCTTTGTTCTTTCAGGAGGTGTTTGTAAGTAGACCAAAATCAATTCTTAAATTTAGGTAGGTAGACATAGTTGTTGTCACTGTAGAATGCCAACCAACTTAATGACTTTATTCTATAACTAGCCTGATTGTTTTGCATCAGTCTTGTTGGCTAGATACTGTAGGTCTCAAGTAAAACTTGTCCTGTTTTCCAATATATCCAACAAATGAAGGCAGACCTGTTTTATGGGGTTTCACAAACAGTTCACAGTTAAGAGACCTGAATACAAAACTGAATGATGTTTTGAGATTTTGCTTTGAATTCTAAGCTACTCTGAGGTAAAATTCAGCAAGGACTCAAACAGGCAGGAGAGCTTTTTACAAAGCCTCCTGCAAAAGTGAAAGCACAGGCCAGGTATGRTGCTCAAAGCTCAGACTTTTGATTCTGTGGCTGTGCTACCACTAAAGTGCAATGGGCAGTACAATATGCTCCCTAGCCTACCTACCTTCCATCTAAACAGCAGTGAATCATGTAGCTTCCAGGGTGCTGGTGAGCAAATTGTGCTGTGCAGCTTGTCAAGGCCTTCAGACGATTAATTAACACTTGCTACAGCCAGGGACATGCTGGGGCGCACGTGGACTACATTACTGGGGACTGAGTTTCCAGCCTCAGTATGCAGACAGTGAAACTGTCTCTGAGGACCATTTGGGGGCATCTTTGGAGTTGTAGTATAGATACAGCCTATATGTTTTTTCTCTCTCTGTAGGTAATGAGTGATGCAGAATATGCAGAGTGGTTAAATCTTCATTTTTTAGCAGAAACCAGTATCGACAATAGGGAAGAGCTGTTGCTTGAATCTGCCATCAGGCTTGAGACCAAACTAACTTTGCTCGGTAGGTAGAAAATTATTTCACTCACAGGAGATCCCATATAACAGTCATATTCTGAATGTACCCCAAAAAGATCAGTGCTAATCTTATTTGCATAACACAYAGCTTTCTGCAGATCTAGAATTTATGCCACTCCTGAATTTTCTTAAACCTTACTGGTAAGTTTCTGATAGTTGCAAAACCCACTGAAGGCAGCCAGTGTTGTCTTGTTTGTGAAGGACAAAAATTTACTAATTTTGCTCACTAGAGCATTTGAGTGTCATCATAATCCTATTACATGATAGTGACAAATCACAAGCCTGTCTGGAAAAAGATTTTCAGGGATTCTGCTTCTGGACCTATTTTCCATCAATGTTGTATTACTAGCATGGCATTTATGCGGGTGCCATTTCTGCATCTCTTGTGTGGAGATGAGAAGTGAGGTATGCCTCTGCAGGAGCCATCCCTTGGGTGGTCATCCAGCTGTGCAGAAATTGGGAAGTGGAAACAAAATGCAAAGTGTTTGGTGTAGGTATGGAAGAGTTGAACTGTTGGTAGTCTGAGGTGATAGCTCTGGAGAACTGTCCAGCAAATGACATTTGGGCAGCAAAGTACAGAACTTTGACTGTGGTGGTAAAGACAGCTGCTGCTAGAGGCTGAAGAGAAACAGACCCAATGTGCAAAGCTATCACGTCCCCAATTTTGTGTAACCCCTGCTCATGATAATCCTTGATACTGAAAGGAACTGCGAAGTTGCTGGCTTGGATCTCTGGAGAGAAGCCAGCGCAGTTGTATTAGCTGGTGTAGTTTGAAGAACTGATAGAGAACAGGCACCCACCTTTTCAGTATGCACTGAAAAGTCAGCAGAGGGAGATCTCGTTACTTGGGAGCCCTGCAGACCGCACGCAGAGGCATTTCTGCACATCTCATGTCTTTGGTAGGACAGCAGACAATAATGAGCTGGCCCTGGCGTTAGATGGGAATGAGAGTAAAAAAGGTAAATGGCTTTTTGCTGCCACGATGCCTGCTTCAGTACCTGTGCTGCCCTAGTTACCACTGCCCAGGGCCTGACGAGACTGTGGTCTGCAGAGAAGGACTTTCAGCACTTCTCATTCTGCTTCTCTAAGCTTTCCTTTGCTTTTTAAATAACTATTATGCAGTGTAGCTGCAGCTGTAGTTCTCTGATTGTGCTCTTAGAACTGAGAAATGAAAAGACTTGGTCCTCAAAGAATGACAAGCTAAAATTCAAATCGTCTCAATATTGCCAGGCTCATGGACAGGCCAGCGGTGGTTTTGTAGTCCATTCCATAGGCAGGTATGAAATCTATGTGAATGTAGATGAAGCCCCAGACCTTTATCTGAATGGAAAGCTATTTCTGGAAAGAATAATCCTAACACACAGTCCTCATCTGGCTTTTTATGAACTGAAACTGGCTTCTGTTGGATTAAAAGTAATCAAATGTCACAGAAAGGGGAGTGTTAAATGTATAGAGTGTCCAAACAACAACTTGTTTCTCTTGTTTCTCAATCAACTTGTTTGGCATTACATGTCTGTGAGAGAGGTTTGTATCAAATAAACCTCTGCATCTTCCTCCCTGCCTCTATTTTTGTGCGTTTGCTTTTGGACTTCTGGCTTACACTGAAGTGTGAGCAGAGTGAGAGCGAGGACCTGGCAGTTACCTCCTTCCAGGTGATGAGTGCCCATGAGTGGCAGCTGCTTACTGCAGGAATTGCTCCAGCATCCAATATTAGTCTGACTTTGTGGTCTTTATCCACCACCACATCACAGTCTGCCATTTTTAGATAAATTGCTCACTAGAATCTCTCACTAGAAACAAACTAACAGGGAAAACTTTACTGTGAATTTTTAAATTAATTGTGTCTCATGAATTAGATTAAATTGCCTGAAGTTTCTGAGAAACTCTCATAGCCTGAGAATCCCACAAGCCAACCCCCTGCTTATGATTTAGTACCATTTGTTTTATGAACAATCCATAAAAATGTCTGCTGCCATACTAAATCACTGGCATTTCTGCTTTTCAGAGATGGTTCTGTGTTATGCTGATGTCGTGTTAACCTCACTGTCACCAGAATAACAGATTATATAAGTTGGTTCTTGAGGCATGGTTCTAACTGTTGTGCACACCGAAAGAGAGGATGTGACTGTTTTAAAGTCCCTGCATATTTAATTGAAAGTCTTTCAGTGATCTGCTGAAATACAACATAACATGATCTTGCATATTGAATGGTAATATAATATATTATGACTTACTTTACATATAGGAGCAATAAACTGATCAAAGATAGCATTTTCTCCTTTTTTGTCTTTCTCAGACCTCAGAAGGGGCGATTTTGTCCGAAGCAGGCAATGGTGATGGTGGTGGAGTGGGGTTATAGCAGCTGTTTCCTCCCTGTGGCGATGTAGGTCTGCAGTGCCAGTAGGAGCAAGAGCATAACACTTTCTTAATTTAGTGTTGTGTGGTGGAGGGACCTGGGATGAGATGTGCTTCAGCTATGGAGGACTGAGAAACTTCTTGATTAGTGGGAGAACTTTGCAGTAATATGCAAAAATATATGCAAGAGAGGAAGTCTTGTGACTTGTGGGTCTTGTGAAGAGTTGAAGGCCACTGAGACTGTAAGCTATAAGGACAGTGTGTGTCAATGATCAGGCATGTGCTGAGGTTTGAGACAGAAAGGGTAAGGAAGGGAGACGTTCCTGTGTCCAAATATCTCCTAGGAGAGTGTCTGATTTGGGGTGCCAATATGCATAAGAGAACAACCTGTCCTGGCATTCTTGCAGCCCCTTGGTTTAGAAATACAGTGGCACTAATCCTTCTGCCTGTCTAAATTAAGGTGCCACTGGCATTGAAGATCGCCTGCAAGAGGGTGTTCCAGACACGATACAGGCCCTACGGAAAGCAGGAATAAAAATATGGATGCTGACAGGTGACAAGAGAGAGACAGCTGTCAACATTGCCTATGCTTGCAGACTGCTGGAGCCAGATGACAAAATCTTCACTCTCAAATCACAAAGTAGAGTGAGTCAAAAGTTAGACTTTTCCTTGAGTTCTTTCTTTTTCTTTCTTAGTTTTGTGTTTTTTGTTTTTTGTTTTTTTTTTTTTTCCTGCTGGTAAATACACTCAGGCTGTATTGCAGGCCTATATGGAAAAAATAAAATATCCTCTGGTTTGCCTCCATCTGGGTGAAATATTTTATATGTGTGTAGCATTTGTTTCTTCACATACAGTCCCTAAACGATCATCGATTATTTTAACTGGGTAAACAGCTTAATTTCACTTTGTGCTGGATTAGAGACTGACATACTTCAGATGTTAGCAGAGGTTTCGGAAGGCTATGAGCTACAGCATATTAGCAATGAAAAAAAACCTGTATTGAGTTACAGTTTTCTCCTGGTTTGTGTCATATCTTGACTTGCTTGACTTGCATAAATATACAAGGAATTGTCTCATTAAAGTGCATTGAGCACAGTTTTTGAAACAATTAATCTACCAACAATTTTAACAGAGAGAAAGCTTTTCCGGCCAAGCTGAGTCATGTGGTAAAGAGTGGTAAACTGCTGATTTTTAGGGTGGCAAGTTTAATCCCATTTGCTAGATGTGTCCTTTTGTGGATGTTTATAACTAGCTACTTTTCAAATTCTAATTTATGAATTTTGGGTTTCTCAAGAGCAAACTTGTGATTGGTAAAGTCAGCCTGTAAAGTCTCTCCTCAAAACAGAGACATAAACTTTGAGACTTCAGTAAATGATCAGAAGAGCTTTCTAAGAATGTTTTCCTTCTTATATGTTACTTCAGCAATTTGTATTCGTCATAGAAGGTTGTGTGACCAGCAGTAACTGCGGAGAAAAATAAATTGAAGAAGAAAGTATTTTTAGTCCAGTTATATTTGGGGAGAGTATTTGATTTTTATTAATACTTTTTTACCTTCTCCTTTGTCTCAATAACTTGCACAAAGAGTGCGTTAACAGTGAGAACTGGACTTCGAAATCGAAAGTAGATAGGATCTGTCAGTGTTGCAGTTTCAAACTAAAATAAAAAAAGAGTTGAAAAATGTGTATTTTTTAATGTATCACACACAGTGTGTACATAAAATCTTGTGAATGTCTTTTATTGATTCTGACAAGGTTAAAATTTTACAAATCCAGTTAGAATCCTTTGCAACTCACCTGTACACTCATTTGAAAGCTCCTTTGGCTTGCCATGCCACGCAAAGCAAATGTAGAGAGCAAAAGACTTGCACCATTTATGTTGTTGAAACCTTAAAGATTTTTTTTTTCTATAATCTGGCATGCCTTAGTCTCTTCCCTCCACCTCTTAAAATACCCAAGCAAATATTCTTAAACAAGGTTAAATCATGGGTCCGTTTTTGAAATATCACCCATTGGTGATGGACCCATTTACCTACTGCACACTGATTTGAAAGGATCTTTCAGTCCCAAATTGGAGTCCTACTGAAGCAAGTGAACAACTATACAAGGGCAACATTTGACCTTTTCTCCATATGTATCTTATAAATTGGAAAGGGAGCCAGAATAAAAACAATATTTTAGTGAGCTGCCGTTCTCTTGTCTTTATTTAGGATGCCTGCGCCTTGGTGATGAATACAATTCTAGAGGGCTTCAAGGGAACGAATTCTGCCAGAAAAAAAATCAGTCACAAGCTTGGGAATTTCTCTGTGAGTCCCTCCACTCAAGCTCCAGAGTTCAGTGCAGGCCTGGTTATTGATGGGAAGACATTGGAGCACGTCCTTCATGACAGTCTGCAGAATACTTTCCTGCAGCTCACAGGAAAATGCCGGGCTGTGGTCTGCTGCCAAGCCACACCACTGCAGAAGAGTGTCCTGGTCAGGCTGGTGCGGAATAAGCTAAAGGCAATGACATTAGCTGTAGGTGAGTCCCCTGGTTGCCACCTTTTCCCTGGAAAGACACCGAAGCCAGTTTCTCCTGCTATATTTTTATTAATGTCTCTGTTAGCATTTACTTACACAGGAAGGCCCTTTGTGTCACACTTGTCTCTGGCACAAGATGATGTTACTCTTCTGAGCTAGCAAATTTGGGCCATGAATTGCCTCTTGGTGATCTTCTAACACAAGGACAGGAGTATTTCTGCACTGTGTTGTACGGCATGTTTAGGTGTGCAAGTGAGGGGATTTTCACATTGTCCTTCTGCATCACAAACCTCCCAAAATACTAGGGTAGAGGAGAGAGGACTGTGATGTAAAACATCCATATTTTCTTTTCCACGATGCTGACTGTATTTTGAGAGAAGCAACAGCTAATATGGAGACTATTCTTCTCTTCAGTCAGATGTTCCACATACTATTTCTGGTCTCCTTAGAGTTTTATGTAGTTTGCACTGTTGGCTGCAAAAATAATTTTCCCTGCCCTATGTGGTGTTCTGGTGTATTTGTCTTTTCCTGCCGCTTGCATGGCAGTGTGACAGCCAACAAAGCTGCCTCCTGTTTGCATTCCAAGTCAGAAGGATTAGTTTCCTTTTTTTTTTTCCATCTTCTCTTTTCTCTATAGGTGATGGTGCTAACGATGTCAGCATGATCCAGGTGGCTGACATTGGTGTGGGGATCTCAGGCGAAGAAGGCATGCAGGTAGTGTATACAAAGGCAGCTGCAAATGACATCAGAGGCTGTTTTAAATCCGTTCAGAGTTTAGCCAGGAGGTCCAGTGGCTCCACAGTCCATTACTGCATACRGGGTAGTTGCATCCTGAGCCCATGCCCAGGCCTCAGATCTCTTCCAAGAACTCCTAGAAGTTGAATGCTGAAGGTGTGGAGACTCCAAACAACAGATCAATTACTTGCCTGCTGGCAGGAAACAAGCAGCATCAGTGACTTCTGCAAATTTGTGGGTTAAACATAAAGGCAGACAGCCTCATTCCTGCCTGTGTTGTAGTGGGCTAATTTGCATTAGTGTTGTACAAAGCRACTTGGATCTGAATGAGGGTAAGAGTAAAAGCACTGTGCATGACAAATCAGAAAATAAGGATTTCTCTTAGTACATTCTTAGTTCACTGCTTGTCTGTGTCCAGAGCTCATCTTTAACTGCTTGGATACAACATGTACTTTCCTTCCTGTATGTTACAGGCTGTGATGGCAAGTGATTTTGCAGTCTCTCAGTTTAGACATCTAAGAAAGCTGCTGCTTGTTCATGGTCACTGGTGTTATACCAGACTTACCAGCATGGTCCTCTACTTCTTCTACAAGAATGTGGTATGTAGCTGTGCCATCCCAGGGAAATCACAGTTTGCTGATTGCAGAGTGTTGAAGGGTTTGGTTTGGCTTCATATTCTTTTTTAGTTTCTATTATGAATGGGTCCAAAAAGAAACAAAGAGCATACATCAGACAACTTTGTTTTCCATTTGCATCTACAGAGAGCGAAGTCCACTCCTATGCCTTGGACTGAGTTACCACTCTGCATGTGTTCAGATAGCCATTGTCCATTTTGCATAAAAAATGGCTAAAAGGCATGAATAGTGTGGTGGCAGAATGACTGTTCTAATAAGCCACATATCCGGCAACATTTTTTGAAATATAAAGATGAGTGGTASTCAAATGAAATTTTAAAGTGTGGGATTGGCACAGACTGTACAGCAATTATACTTAATTTTCTACAGATTACTGTAACCAGACCTCAGATCTGCTTTTTTTTTCTTTCCCTCTACTTTTAAAAACCTTGACTACAGGTTACATTTTAATYCTGTTGTCTTGGTCTTTTCAGGCTTATGTGAACCTTCTGTTCTGGTACCAGTTCTTTTGTGGATTCTCAGGCACATCAATGACTCACTATTGGATCTTGATCCTCTTCAACCTCCTCTTTACATCGGTKCCACCCATCATCTGTGGTGTCTTGGACAAAGATGTGTCTGCAGAGATACTCATGCAGCTCCCACAGCTGTACATGACGAGCCAGGAATCTGTGGTAGGTTGAAGAATGCATGGCCTCTAGYGGATTAAAATGGTCAGCATTGGAGCCACGTCTTTCTTTCCCTCTTTTTTTTTCTTTCCTTCTCTATTTTTTTTYTTWMCCCYTTTTTTTCTTTCCCACATAATCTTATTGTATATTAATTTAGCACTTTTAATTAAAAAATATTCATTTTAGTATAACAATATAAAGTACCATACTGAGCCTGGCACAGAATGGTACCAGAAGGCTAGTGAGAAAAAGCATCAGCATATGGTTCACCTGACAGTCACCATTTTCCTCATGATTTTGACATTTCAGTAACAGRTATCACTAAATTAACGAGCTCCAATATGTTGTGTAGTGGTGGGGAAGTCTCATCAGTATGAYCCGACAGAAGCCCTGCTCTGGTTTGGAAAAGAACAAGCCTCTACAGTGAGGACACAGTGTTGGTTTGGTTATTGACTTCTGCATTTCTTTTTACATAGYCTGAAATAACATAAAACACTTGGTTTATGTGTTATAAAATTTTTGCTAAACCACATACTTTTTGGTACCACTCTGAGCCTTTATAGACTGGCTGGAGCTGGACTGTGGAGCAGGACTGCGTTTTGTCAAAGCAGACAAAAGAAAGAGTTTTGACTATGTAGATATTAAAGAGGCCTCAGATTTGGTCCTTTATTTTAGTCTTCAAGATAAGTATTTTTCTTGTAGATTGGTTAGCTGAACTGAGAGGCAACTTTTGAAACAGCATGATCAGAATTTTGAACAGTTTTTGTCTGCCATTTTCCTTTTTTTTCTTTTTTTTTTCTTTCTTCAGTTTTATCAGAATTTTTCTTTTTGTTCAGTTAAGCATTGTCTTGTTCTATGGTTGCAGTCAGTAAGTAGTATATCATTTCTCATTTCCTTCCTTGTAAGCACAATGGAATAGCTGCTTTGAATTAAGTGCAGTATTAAAAGRAGGAGAAATACTTTAAAAAATGTGGAAGCCTAAGTATTGCAGTGTCCTATCACAAGTGAACAGCTCTGTGCAAAGTGTGAAATAGTTGGCAACACGGATTCATCCTCAATAATTTGAGGCACTTCATTGGCGCAGGGGGATGAGAACACAGACTAGTTAGGTTTCCAGGCCATCTYCAGAGGGCAGTTCAGTACCTGGAGGGGCTCACCAGCTTTTTGGARGGACCCATCTCTGTCCACTAGTTCTGGTAGCTTATATCCAAGCCTAGGCCCATGCAGCTATGGTTTTGCAAGTGGGTGAGCYGCTGTAGCATTTTGCTGCCTCTGAATGAAGAAGGTTTCATCCCTTTCCTTTCCTGGCTCCTTGTCATGGTCTCCCCTGTTCTCACTCAGGTAATTACAGTCCCTTTGTTATGCCAGCTCTGTCATCACATCCTTCAGAGAGCTCACTGAGACAGCAGGGTGTTATCCCAGCAGACTTCCCAGKCCACAGAAGGGCTTGGGCAGAGCTGTCAGCCAGCACAAAGGAAGAGGCAGAAACACATATGCAAGAGYAGAAGAAGGGAGTGGAGATGGAAGAAGTGCGACAAGTGCCAAGAGTAGTTCATTGTCCCATAGTCTGGTGCCTTCCTTGGTACYTGGCTGTGCTCCAGTTGGTCTGTGACAATTGTAAGTTCAGGTTGCAGGTATCTGCTTCYTAATTTAAATACTGACAGTGAGCTGGGGCAAGCCCTTTCTCCTCAGTTTCATAGCACAAAAGTGCTTTTGGATTGGGAAACTAACCAGAATTACTACTGCAGATATTGAAAAAAAAAAAATAATTCTGACTAAAGATGCAGTAATTTGTCCAACTTGTTTCAGTGCTATTATCTTTTTATCTTACAGGCCTATTTGCCTTCAACTTTCTGGATAACCTTGCTGGATGCTTTTTACCAAAGTCTTGTTTGCTTTTTTGTGCCTTACTTTGTAAGTATTGGGTATGAAGTTGCATTTATACATTTTGACACATTAAAAACCCAAGCAAATGAAAGAATAAAATGCAGACTTTGCTTGTAATAGATAAATGTAAGCAGTTAGAAGCATTGCTGTGATTGGGCTGAACTTTGTACATGCAAATATGTCCAATACTGAAATTACTCATGTTGCTTTGCATGTTAGGATAGTATGTAAAGAATATATTATACTGAGTGCTGTCTTCCTTTACAGACTTATTATGGCTCAGACATAGACATTCTTTCCTTTGGAAACCCTGTAAACACAGCAGCACTCTTCATAATATTGTTTCACCTACTCATTGAGAGTAAGTCTCTGGTGAGTACTCAGTCTGTTTAAAGAATTTATTCTTAGCATGCAAGTCTCCGTAAAATTAAACAGAAGGAGAACTTCATATACAAATCAGAATATATATACAAGGCCAAAATCCAGGTATTTTTWTTAATGAGGTCCTATGAGCTCTAAGGCAGCTGTCATTGGAGTGAGCAGATTTATGGTTAAGCTTAAGAAAAATTGTCTTCAGAATTATTCATAAATCATGGGAGGATCCCGCTGTAGTGCAGCGTGGTTGTTTGGGGGCTGTCGCTTTAGCAAGCAGCAAAACCAACCAGTGATCTACTAACATGTCCTTGGGTCCCAAGGCTTTCTTCCCATAGACAACAGTGTGAGCTCATGGTTGTGAATGCTTGGAACTGAGGGCGTGCTGTCTTGCCAGGGTGGACGATTCAGAGTATGTTTTCCTGCCAGGACAGGACCATCACACTATGGAACTGTAATTCCAACTGCTAACTGAGCCTGCATAAGCTAAAGCATCTGTTGATATTGTCTGCATTAGCCTGGATAAGTGTAATGTCTTTACAAGGGTAATATTTGCCTATTAGGCATAACTGTAGAGAAAATACAATAATATTTAAAGCAGAAGACACAGGTTAATGGCTTTTGCTTTTTCTCTCGGTTTTGAAAGATTTTTTGGAATTGTTTCATAGTGGATGAAATTTCAAGTTGTGATCCAGCCTTTTCATTCTTCTTGTGAGAGCACGGCCACACTTACAGAATTTGTTTATTCAGGAAAATATGGGTAGCCTGAATTTAACTGTGTTCTGAATAGCAAAATAAACGGGCCATTTTGGGCATTTTTGAATGTTGGCTAATTGCCCAAACAATGACAGTGCTGTTTCTATAGAAATTAATATAGCCAGCTAAAAAAAATTAAGGCAAAATATTACAGAAAACTCACTCAAATGAAGGACAATTAATGAGGATCTCAAGCAAATTGTGTAAGGGTGGTGCCATGTGCATCTCTGGCTTCAGTTTGTGTGGGAACACTTTCCATGTTGCCATTGAATGATGTTGTCCTCCAAYGGCAAAGGGCACTATAAATTCTTACACAAAGAAATCAAGAGCTGTAGATTTAGTCGAACCAAAAAGAAAAAAAAAAAGAGACATGTACATGAGTCTTTCTGTTCTGATTTGTTTCTGTTTTTAAACTACAGACTTGGATACATATGATAGCAATAGTTGGCAGCATCCTATTTTACTTCGTCTTTGCTCTTGCTTTTGGGGCAACCTGGAAAACATCCAATCCGGGATCAAATCCCTATGGGATCATGGAAAAGCACATGACAGACCCRATGTTTTACCTGATTTGCCTACTGACTACTTGTGTTGCCCTGCTACCCAGGTGTGTACCTGTTTTATAATTGCAGAAAAGTTAGGAATTTTAGAGAGATGCTGTGACGAGGCTTTAACCTCGTCTCCCTTTCAAGGTTTTAACACTATTATTAACAATGTCAAACAAGAGTGATAAAGAACTTGTTGATTTGAAGCATGATTTCTTTTCTAGGTCTGATTTTYCCCACAGTTGTTCTTAATTCCTGTATCTGCCACCTGATCAATGGCCCAGGGAAATTCTAAACTCTAAACAGACCTTGTTTTTTAGACTTTATTTTCTCCATTTTCCATATTGCTGGGATTTGGTCCCTCCATTGAAATTGTCAGTGTGCATTGTTGCAGTTAGCTGTCTGTCGGGTAGGTAGGGTAAGAAATGCTGTTTAAAAACATGTTCTGGTGCAWTTTTTGGCCTCATAGCTTACGTTCACCACATGGCACCTGCCAAACTTGTGTTTCAGAGTCTGCTGCAGCCTCAGGCTTATGTGAATGGTGTTTGGTTTCCTCTCATGTTGCTGGAAACAATTTTGAATGTCCTTCCAGACAGCTTGTTTGAAACGCTGTTTATTCTGTAGATACTTGCTGAGAGTTCTCCAAGGAACGTTGTTTCCATCTCCRGTGCTGAGAGCCAAGCACCTCGAAAGACTGAGCCGTGAGGAGCAGCGGGAAGCGATTAAGAGATGGAAAAGAGACGGCACTGCGAGCTGTGGGACGGAGCTCCAGGCTGCCACTGCCTTTCCCAGCTCAGCCACGGGTGCCTCATCGCGGAGAGAGGGCACTGCCAGTGTTTTGTCAACATCTGAAACACCTTTTCAGCCCTGTTCAAGGGACGGGCTAGCACAGAAAGCCTCTTTGCCAAGGATTCAGGATGAGTCAGACAGCCTGAACTCTGAAAAGACTGTATTTTTGCATTCATCAAAAGAAACTAATGCAGACACATACAGAGGTAGTAACTCATGTGCCAAAGCCCTGGTGCGTGTGCCTGGAGAGGGCCACAGGGCTCTGCTCCAGCACACAAAGCAGGTTTGAATTTCACTCCGTGCGAGCGAGATGCTTTAGTGCATTTTACAAAGTCAGAGTGTTAGCAGCACACACGGTGCATCCTACCTGCTTGGTTGTTTTGTGCAGACAGATGGGACGATGAACACATTTGCTACAAATCTTTTGTATTTATAAAGTTTTTTGGTAATTTATTAAGATTTTCAAGATCTAAGTTGCCTGGTGGGAAGGGGAAGGTTGTACTTCTCATGCATATGACTTTGCATGCTGCCTCTCTCCAGTATGCAACGTTGCATAAAGCCTCTTGGCATTATGGACCCTATATGAATTACGTATTTGCAGGATGCAGTTCAGGTAAGACCTACTCTTTCACAAGCCACCCAGCTGTCTTGCTCTGATGTCCTAAAATTGTAGTATTTCCCAGAATTCACGGTTTGATGAAGTATAAAGTAAGCAGAAAGGCTAGGGTATATTATTATTTGTTGGCCTGTTGCAAGTCTTCATAAAACTCTTTCATCTAAGATCTRTCTTCTGCCTCCTCCAGAAGATCCTCTGGTTTTGGCAGAGGTAACTGCTGTCTTCCTTCAGGCCTTCTCTTACAACAGCAGCCTCAAGCTGATGACATTTCTCCTCTTCACTCCCAGGCGCTCTTAAATTCTTTCAAACTTTCTTTTATAAAAAGTAGTATTGGTGTCTGCAAAGGCTGTTCGAAAGAAGTTAGGTCCTAAATTTGAGCACTGTTGTGTATCTTGGAGAAGACCTGCCATTTCCAGCCTCCCACTGCTCTGCACACCCAGAAAAGCTCGTTGAGCTGCAGGTGGCCCTTTCTAGAGTGAAGACTGTCCATCATATAGCCTGCTTTTTACCTCCATCCCCAAAGAGTGACATGGCCAATTTACAGAGAAATTCATGACATCGTTTGTATCCACTGGCACCTGTTGAAATCAACAAATCCCCTCAAACCGTGGCTGCTAGTGAATTATTAGTATTGAGCCTATTTTGTTACATTTCTTTCCAAATCTTTTTGCTTTCAAAACGGCAGGATTTGTGTGTTTAATTTTYGACTCCGTGTTTGGGGCAAGGACTCTGCTTTTTAATTGAACCATGAGTTTTCTTTGTCAGTGACCAACATTACATACATATTCCGCATCCTTTTAAGATCTCTGAAAGAATTTAAACAAACGCTGTGAGGTCTGAGGCAGCTGCTGCTCACAGGGCAGTTATTGAGGGCAGGCTGAGTTCATCCCAACACCGGTCGCCACATGTTACCAAAAGTTTAGAACCATTGTTTTTTTTAAGGTAGAGTACCTTTTTTTTAAAGGTAGAGTGTGATTGGGGCTGACTCCATCCATAGTGTTAGCAGAAAATAGACCCCTTGTCTTTAGACAGTAGGAGAAAAAGAGTGGGTAGAGCCAGTGACAGCCATTTTTGCAAATACTGCATTTATTTGGTTTCCACATATGACAGTATTTTTGGTGAGTTCTGGCATGGTTAATTGGAACCTTTGAAGTGAAGGCAGATGCTGAAGTGCTGAGAGGCTGTGCTGCGCCTAGCTCGGTTTGTGGTTGTGGATTCTAGATGTTTGCCTGTAGCATATTTGCTTATTCTCTTCATGTTTTGTTTGCAACTGGAGAAAATCATTCAGAGGTCCAGATTTTGAAAGGTCTGAGAGGGAGAGGAGAGGAGCTGAACTGCTGGGAGGTGCTTTGCCAAGAGCTTCACCCCCGTGAAGCAGCTCAGCATTCCCTGCAAAACATGGAGACCATGCGGTGGAGGCCAAGAAGAAGATGCACAACAGCCAGCAAGCTGAGCAGAGACATGAGCTGGGGCAAGGGCTTTTTGGAGGAGAAGACCAGCTGGGACAGTGAGGTCACCTGCTCTGCTCTGTGGCCCCAAGGCAGCCTCGGCTCTCTGAAGAAACAGGCCGAACTAGATCTCTCCCACCTTCAAAGGTAACACTTTGGATCTTTTTTATCTCACTTTCCTGTTTCTTCTGCACCCTAAATCTGTTATTGCACTTCACTGTGTCCACAGCAAACAGACTATTTTTCTCTCTGCAGTAACCACTGATGCCAGTGAAGGCTGTTCCCACCATTTCATTCTTCGGACCGTAGCCCTCTTGCTTCTAGGCTAGCTGTAGCTGAGACCGTCTACGAAAGAGCTTTGAACTCCTCTGCAGCACCAAAATATGCACACCAAGGTGGGTCACTGGTGCTCGCCTGTTCGCCCYGGCGCCAGCCTCGTGCCCTCAAGGAGTCTTTCCTGCGCTGCAGGCTGGCTCTTCCAGAGCCATTTTTATATTAAAYGCAGGAATATTTTAGCTAGGCAGCGTGCTCAGCTGGAAGCCCCCGTGTGGAGTAAACTGCAAGTCACATGAGGGCTGCAGGGCCAGGACCTCCACAAACGCTGTGGTGCTACCAGGGCAAGGGCTGGTGCTGAGCAGGGTCTGCAGGTACCATTTTAAGGCTATTTCTAGAGATTGCTGCTAAAGTTAAAACTTTACCCTTTATCTCCTCACACCTTCACCTTGTCATCAACTCCACAAAGAATAAAAACACATTTTCAACAGAGGAGTTACTTGGAAAATGATTGTAAATTTTTATTAATACAGCTAAAAAGAAACACGTCTGCTCGACCGGAGCTCCCCTCGGAGCTACAGCCGGGGCACCCTGCGAGAGAACYGGGGAGCCCGATCGTAACCGTCAGAGCAGCACGCGGGGAGGGGAGCCTCGGCACTGCAGGGAGGAGCTCTGCCTAATCTATGGGCACAGATAGAAAAAAAAGCAGTATAAAAATACATTTATAAAACTACARATTTCCTCTTTACATGGAATGTTGCGGCAGACAAAATTGTGGGAAGGGAAAAATCCTGCTGCACCTCCTAAAGCCTTTTGGGATGGGGCTCGGTCTGTAGCTCCTTTAAATGCTCCTTAGACAGGGGCTGGATGATGGTTTTAAGCAGGACCCTCCCTCGTTTCTTGGGAGAGCCAGCTTGGAAATGGGTGGCAGCCAAACCCAACTGATTGAAGTATGGGATTACCCTACATGTGACCGTTGGGTAGTGCTTGCGTGAGCACTACGGAACGTTCTCCAGTGCTTCCGAGGTGCTTTCTTGTCCCTACCGTGCTGCTGTGCGTGGCAGTGGCAAGGGCAGCAGTAGCGTTCACGGGAAGCACATGGCAGAGCTGCAGCTGCAGGAGGAACGTTTGTGGGAGAGAAAGGAAAGCCCGTAATACGAAAAGGAAAAAGCACGGGGGCTTCTCTGTGAGTATGAAACAGCGATACAATAGTCACTTAAATAGAGTTTCAGAACCCATACCATAAATACTGAGTATTTGTTAATATGGCTCTGTAGAGCACTGTCTAGTATGTCTAAGATCAGGCGTGCTGCAGGAGGAGCGAGGGAAGGTGRGAGGTGAGGCCGGGGGCCCGGAAGCCAAGCCAAGCACTGGGGTGCAGAGCGACGTCGGAGGGGTGACGGGAGCGCCAGCGCCCGCAGGGTGGGCGCGTGGGCCGCCCTGGCACGGGCTCCCACGCGGGGCGAGCTGTTTTACAGCCCTCAGCTTCCTGGGGAGGCTCCCGCACCGCGGGGCTGCAGGGAGTCACCTCCGGCACCTCCCGGCTCCTGTGGGCACCGCAAGGAGAGGCCGAGCTCTGCTGTGGTCTCCGAGCCGTGGGCTCCTTTGGGCAGCACTGCCTTGTCCAGCGGGCTCTCGAGCCTGTGACTACAGCTCTAAGGCTGTTGTATTTTAATTAACATCTGTAATACTAATTTGAGCAGAACCTAGTACAGCCAAGTCTTCTATTGTTCACGTTTACCGCTTTTTTTTTTTTTTCTATGATCTGAGTGTTTAATCTTGTCAAGCAAAATGAAACTTACAGGGCAAGATACTTGGAGAAAAACCATCCCAGAACATCGCCCCCAGCTCATTGCTGGGAGATAAAGAAAAGCTGCAGTGGCTTTGCCAGTGCTGGTTCATTCTAGAGGGTTAGGGATTGTCAATGCATGTTTTAGAGGTTGAATCCAATATGCAAAAAAAAAAAAAAAAAGGAAAAAGGTTTAAAAAAGAAATGCCAGGAGGGCTTAGGATTGATAAACTTGGGCATTTTAGGCAGGCTGAGACGCAGCGGTCTCAAACCCAGCTGCTCTGAATGGGCCTCGGAGCGGCTGCAGGACAAGCTCGGTGCTGGGGAGGGAGGCAGGGTGGGCGGCAGCGCGTGGGGAGCAGCGCCCTGCCCAGGAGCCGCCCAGCAAGAGGCGACCGCTTCGGCGCACGAGGCGCCCGGGGCTGGGTCTCTGGCGCCCTGCGCCCCGGGGTGCTCGGCCACCCTCAGCCCCCGGCAGCGCCCCGGCCGCCGCAGAGCCCATCCGTGTCCCCGGAACGCACCCAGCTCGCTGCTCCCCGTGACCACTGCCCAGGGGGACGGCCCGTGCCACCAATTTAACAGTGTTAAAACAGGTTGCTTTACTAGTCTGCACTACTGCTTAGTTTGAATAACTGGAAGGCAGAAAGTGCCCAGGTCTCTTTTAAACCTTCTGTTGTGCTCGGAAGAGCAACACAACCCAGCCAAAAGTCAAGTCCAAACGGGTGCTTGGTTCTGCCCCACAGTCCGTTCACCAGCAGGAGGGTTTGCCATTAACGTTGCTGCCTAGTCCAGAGCCCTGCAGCAGGAACAGGTCGCAGCCCAGAACTCCTCTTCGAGAGCCTCTTGACCGCCAGGTCGTCATGGCTGAAACGTGCATTCCTTTTCCCTTTGGCCCGTCAGCGCCATCCTGGCCGTCTGGAGCTAGTTGAGCAGGAAGGTGTGGATGTATATTTGTCTTTCAATCCATTCAATAAAGTGTGACACGTTGCTGTAAACTCCCGGTCCCAAAACCTTGGAAAAGCAGACGGAGCCCCAGGATGTTAACCCAAACAGAGTCCAGCGCCCCGCCGGTTGCTCGCACACGAGCGGTCCCCCGCTGTCACCCTGCAAGGGGAGAGCAAGAACAGTGTGTGGGGGCTGCGTGGGTGGCGGGCATGTGCCTAGAGCCGCGTCTCGACTTCGGGAGAGGTTTGCTCCTCACAAGCAACGCGGCTGCAAAACCTGGCAGCTCGGCTAAAGCACGCAGCAGCGTAACGTGCAGCCCTATCCCGTTTATACTTGTACAGAAAGGTACCTGTGCAAGGCTCATACTAACGAAAAATGGTAATCTAGTAATTAACTAAGACATATGAACCTTGGAGTTTTCAAGTAGCATTTCATAATCATAAACTGGAGTTGACTACGCCAGTAGCAACAGATCCTCGATTAAAACAGACCCTGCTGTCATTTCTGTGGTAGATGAAGCAGCCACAGCTGGTGAGCCCCGCTCCCCCTCCGACTGTGAACGCAGCCGTGGCTGCGAGTTGCCTCTCAGCGAGTGTCCTACCATGCAGGAGTCCACGGTGCCGGACTCGTAGCCGGCGCACAGCATCCTGCTGGTGATGGTCTTCATGTCGAAGTAGGACTGGCACTGCTCCAAGGAAATGATGCGCACTTCCCCTTCTTGGAGCTTGAAAGGCACTAAAAAAGAGAGTCACCTGAGTTACTGCCTGGGTAGATTTGACCTAGGGACTCTACCGGGGAATCAGAATATGAAAGCACTGAAATTATCTTAGAGCATCCAGGAGCCTGTAAAGGGCTTCTTCCTGCTGTAAGAAGCTGATCTAGCTCCAGTTCAAAGGGAAATTGTTAATCCCAGCTCATGGAGTACTAGACCTTATGTAGATGTGATGATTTTTTGCTGCTTTACAACACACAAAAAAATGCAATTGCCACACCACGTTAGAGAGCAAAGTGCTCTCCCTGTTCACTATTGCCACAGTTATGAGCCGGCCAGCAGTTGTGAATTGCCATCTGAAGCAATTCTGGAGGGAAGATTTCTTTCTCTAGTAATTACTCCACAAGAGATGGGAGAAGCACGTTGGGCTGAATGCAACAGAGCCAGGATATTCTGCATGAGGTGTACGCAGGCTCATACTGTCACAGCAAAGGTTTGCATAAAATAAACGTTACTGTCTTGGGACTCAACGATTACCGTGGCTACAGAACAAAAAAGGCACAGTAACGTTTCTGCTCAGGGAAACGAAAACACTACTTGTGATTAAGCCTGGATGGAATAAATGGTGTCACAAGCCCAAGGCATGGCCCGGAGCCTTGGCTTAGGAGAATCACTCCATTTAGCCCATCTGCCAATACAGGCAGTGCCTGGAGCCTCTGCCTTCTGCTTTCACCCAACGAAGCGTGCTGCTCTCCCACTGGCGATTTGATACCTTCTCCATACAGCGCTGAACACAGCCTAAAGGAGCAAAGGGATGACCGCTTCAGGTGGCTTTCCTGGTGGGAGCTGCTAGGTCGCCAGCATTTTTGAAAAAAAAATCAGACCATTTAGCTAAATGTGAATTTAGGAGCCTAGATTTAGGCTACTGATAAAAAAAAATAATAAAAAGGGCTTTGGTAATAAGAGCCAGAAACCATGCGAGTGGGCATCGCCTTGTGCTGGCAGCACGTAGGCGGTGAAGTGAGTAGGATTTCCACGCCTTGCCAAATTCTGCCTCTTACTTTTGTTGCCCATGTGCCCCCAGCCCGTGATGTAGCAGTAGGTGTCCGGCTGCACCAGCTGCTCCGTGCTGGGCAGGCACACAGGCCGCACGTAACTCGTCTCGTTGATGTCGTCGTGCAGCTCCACGATGCTGATGTCGTAGTCCACGACCGCGCGGTTGTAGCGGGGGTGCAGGATGATGGTCTTCACGAGCCGCGTCTGCATGAAGACCGACGGGTGGTCCAGGTTGCTTATGCCCAGCACGACTTTCCAAACAGCGGCGTTTTCTCTCCTTTGTTTAAAAAACAAAACGGAAAACGAGAAATTTCAATCAAAAGAGCAAAAGAACGTATGTAACTGAAAATTTTTGTCTTTTTGCCCATCACACTTCACAAAACATTGCACATACAAATACTACAAGAAAAAAACAATAGGCATCACATATATCATCTGAGCACCAAGGGATTTTCTTCCCTTCCTGCTTGCTCCCAAATGAATTGAAGCTCAGCTCCTTCACAGGGATGTAACCACCTACTCGCTGTATCAATGCCGGAGGTTCTCAGCATCACYCTGGGGATCCTGCCCAAGTCCTTGATCACCCGGGGCCACGTACRAGGCCCCAGGGGGCTACATTACTGTTCAGTAACACGCTGCTAACAGCAGTAACGCAAGCTGAAGTCCCAAATAAACCTCAAAGAAGCAATTTCATTATGGAAATTAAATCTTTTTTTGATAGCCCTGGAAAAAGTCCCTTCTTATTTACTGGGCAGTGAGCCTGTGCCAAGCCAACTCCGCCTAAGATCAAAGTTACTTTGACTCTTCCACACAATTGTTTAAGCTTTTTTTTCCCTCTCTTTTTGTAAAAATGAAAATAAAAAATGATGGCTATGGTTCAAATGGGAAGACTGAATTAGCACCAGTTGAGACGTGAGAAAAACATGGGCTTCATGAAAGGCTCTGGGGGTGTCATCGCTTGATCATAACTGGTGGTAAGAACTCACGGGTTCCTAATTAGTCTGTGATTCTAAAAACCCTCAAGAAAAACCTTGACGTTTTCACAATTAACGGGAGACAGTTAGTGCAACGAAGCACCTTTGCAGACACTGATGCGTAATCAAAGCAGTAWAAATTAAAGCAGCCAAAATTTCGGCTTTTTTTCAAAGCAGTCCACAGAACTGTGGGTTCTACGGTTTGTGAAGAGGTTTGGTTGCTAAGAGCKATTTCAACTTAAAAGTTGCATGAAAATTCAATAATGATATTTTTACTATTATACTCAGTCTGTGAACATTTTTACATAATATTTCAGCATTTTTATGAATATTCAACTCCWAATATTCATATGCTATCATGTTTCTTAACATTATGAAAAGCATTGCTCTGAGCAATAAGAAGTCACAGCTGGAATATATTATCATACAGTGAGGAAAAATAACTTAGTGTCTTGGATGTTTTTATGTAAGGCATTTCAAGCTACTYGGGGCAAAACATGAATTTAGCCATGGTCTCCATGCTTGATGTAGGGTTTTTTCATTCCTAACCTCTACGATTATTTATGGCCAGTCTCAATATCTTCTGCTGCAGTAATAATGCCTGGTCCTCATGTTTTGAATCCCAAACTACACAAAATAGCTTTATCTAAGGCACCACAGCACTTAGGAAATATTTCCAGCTGCTGGGTWATCCGGCTTGCTGTGGTAGGTTTTGAAATATTTTGTGTCACAAAAGACACAGTAGTTTAAAATGGGAATGTATAATGCATCGTGATAGTAACCCACTCTGYGCATTGCTATGATATCAACATCAGACCATGAATGAGCTTTCTACTTATCTAAGAAACTATCCTACTAAACAGTGTAAAGATGCCTTAATCCCATCAGAGACTTTAATTTAGATTAAAGGATTAATTTAGAAAAAGAAGTTCTTCCCAAAGGTAAACAGATATTCCAGAAACTATTTAGCCATACTTAAAAACACATCAGAAAGAAGAGGTCCTTTTTAGGGCAGGTCYTTTTTAGGGAGGTCCTTATGTAGGACCTCAAATTCAATAAATAAAGTGCTATTGTTTGTATTTTTATTTGGGGTTAGTCTTATGTTAGTTTAGAAGGAAAATTATCTGCTTTTGAACTTTGAAGTTCTTTTTTTTTTTTTTTTCCCTATTAAACTTTCCTAGGGCTTGATATAATCAAGAGATACTGAGTCTGATGGTCAGAACTGAGGCCTCTCCAGCATTACTTTCTGCAGCATTTCCAGAAATAGCCTCACACTAAGATACTTGTGCTCTCACTTGTCTTCTGGCCTGGAGACAAGAGCCACAGATACCAGGAGCCACCAAAACAAAACAAAAACAAAACAACAACAGGAAAAAACAACCTCCTCCCCAACCTGAAGACTGAGGGGAATTACAGATGGAAAG
Source organism: Eudromia elegans (assembly GCA_003342815.1). NCBI lineage: Eukaryota > Metazoa > Chordata > Aves > Tinamiformes > Tinamidae > Eudromia > Eudromia elegans. The sequence continues at coordinate 3,416,941 of PTEX01000042.1, forward strand.
AATTTAAATTATTCGGGGGGGGGGGGCAGGGGGGAAAAAAGATGGTTAAAGTTGAAGAGAAATAGCCATCAAGATGAAACTGAAGTTCATGCTTTCCACAGAATTTCTATTGGCTTAAACAGAGAGCTGCTTAGTCCGAAATTTTCAGCAAGCAAGTGCACTTGTCAGCAGGATTAAGCCCTCGTGACAACCACCTAGCAGAAACAGTGCCTGCCAACCACGCCAGAAAAACACACTGTGGTGTCTTTAGAAACCTTGGTGCAAGAGCAAGCACACACGGCAACAAGCTCCACTCCAGACTGTGTCCCATTAAGGAGCAGTGGCGGCTGCCCCTGCAAACCTGGCCATGATTAAGGCAATWCTTATGATCTGCACACTTCCCCTGCGCTCCAGACAGTCCTTCCACCACAGGACCTCGGATATCACGAGGCCCTCAGCAGTGACTTCTTACATGAGGGACAGTCGTAACAAAGAACAGGTGAGTTTGTAGTTAGACAAGACAGTGTACTTCACTATGCCAGTGACCCTGGGAGCAAATACTCRTTTTCAATAACAACCACAGCATCTTGTCCAGGGCCATTTCTATGCAGACTCCCAGAATATTTTCTTTAATTTTTGGTATTTGCATGAGGATTAGAGAGGATTAATGTTCTGTAGATTATTTTTTCTGAATTTYCTGCTGAAAGTCATGTCTGCTGCTTCTACCTTTCATTAGCAGGAGGCACCAGCACTAAAGCACGTCAGCACCKCAGCTGATGCTGTTTTATACTATTCATTTTGCCTTTTGGTCTCCCAAAMCAGGCCTCTGTGACCTGCCTTCACCTTCCACCCATGTGCTTGGTGGAGGAGGGAGGCTGTGGTAGCCTCCGTGGGTGAATTACAGCATTTCGTAGCAAACAGGAGCACGTCTTGGCCCTTCTCACCCTTCAAAGCAATGTGCTACTGTCAAGACCCATCTCTTGGCGATGAGAACGCAGCCGCAGATGTGTCCGCTGGGCTCGCTCTGCAGGGAGCACTGCCACGGCCACCGGCCCGGGCGGCTGGTCCGGCCACCGAGGATCCTCTTGGTCATGCGGGCAGCTGGGCGACGGCCGCAGTCTAGCGAGCAACAGACACACATTTATTTGCCACTACGGACACGGAGAGTGCAGGAGGTGCTGGAAGACCCCTGGGCACAGAACTTTACTGACACGGCCATTAAGTGACACTGAAYAAGCCAATAAACAAAATCATCGGTGATCACACATTAACACCCAATGCATCCAACCATTTCAGTCCTTCCCTCACATCAAAGCATTTGCTCTCCTGAGATTAATTTTGGTGGCTCAGCCTAGACAAATTAGAGCATGGACAGGCTCAGCTGGCCTCCTTTCTCTTCTTTCTCCAAACGCCCTTGGGGAGGCTTCTSAGTTTTCCTTCGCTCTGCTGCTACCAACCTGCTTGGGCTACATTGCACGGTCCATAGGAGCTGCCTCTGCAAAATTAGCTCGGCTCAACACGGACTTAAGGCTTAAGCCAAGGTCTCAGCCAAACATAGCACTGGTTACTGATCTGCTGGACCCAGAGCTTGCTTTATTCATGGAAATCACCAAGGGAAAATATTTGGAGATTTGAAGACACTCTACACGTTCTGCTTTACGTGCTGCTTCCCCTTAGGAATTGTATCACAGTCCCATCTGCCAGAGAATTACCATTTTAAATATATTTAGCCCTTCACTTTTGGTTTATTTTATATTCTGGATTTGTAAAGTGACAACTATTATTTATCCTCATTCTGAAGATAAACATTATCCTATTATTTATACTCAGTCTGTTTTAGAGAAAGAATGAACCACCCGTTTCTGCAATCAGCCTCCCACGGGTGGATTCCTGCTATTGCACACATGGGAGTTTAGTGGGGAAGAAATAAATTGGAGCAATGCTGATTTGTAATCCCTAATTCTTACTGTCTTCCCTTAGGTAACTTCAGAGAACATGTGGTTGTAAGAGTACTGACACATGTAAGTGCACAACATACGTTAAGAGCATCTTTAACAGAATCCTGCGAGTTTTTCTATTTTCCCTAATAGAAGTAAATATTTTGATGAGTTTCCCAAATTTAGGCCTCACTTTGTTATTATTCTTCCCAATTTTGAGCTAATTTATATTTTAAAGTGTTTTTTCAGCAATGCTATCCTTGTTTATAGAAAAAAATTCAAGATGAAGGATTTCAGTATTTAAAAACATTTAAATTTACCCAGGCAGCTGTGCCCCCGGGTTTATTTGTAGCTTGCTCCTTTAGGTTCCTTTGAGATTCACAGCTACAAAAAGATCACAGCTTAAACCTGCAGGTAAATAATCTGCTAATCGCTCCTGTAATAAAGAATATTTTTGGCACCAGTAAGTTTCTGCAAAATCAATTTTTGAAACTTGGCTGCTGACAAAATTTGTTTGTGGGAGTGAAAGCAGGACTCGGCTATTGCAACTGGCAAATTTTGCAATTTGCAACTGCAAAAGAGCAAAAAAAAAGATAAAGTGGTGAAAATAAATATATTTTAAAAAAGCATTTTTGCCGTGGAGGTTGCAGAGGTCTAGTCAAATTTCAGAAGGAATCCACATTAAGCACCTACATTTTTTAAAATATATTTTAACATATCTTGAAAACATGTCAAGAAGCTATTTGCTCAGTTTGCTTTGCCTGGTTGGCCAGAAATGTATGTTTCTCTTACCTTCTTTAGTGCAGAGGAGAGACACTTTGCTGCTACTTTGACACATCTGCCTAAATATTGAAACAACATCATGGAAATATCAATTAGTTGATGCGATTTTTGGTAATTTACATATCAGCACAGATACTATAGCTGCTGTCATGAGTAAGCTGTAAAATACCCCAAACTGTGCAAAGAAACACAAAGACTTTCCTACATCAGAAACACCAACATCTCCCYGTGGCTGCCTATAGACAATTCAAACTGTTAGTCAGGCATCCCAATGCACTTCACGACTAGGTGCTATATATGTTGCAGACTACCTCCTTCTTTGGGTACCCCTCCAGCTCTGAGCTCACCTGAGAGGGCCCCTCGGCCAATTCTTAATTTAGAGCACCTGAGGCCACAGAGATTGCTGCTGTTCTCTTAGCACTGAAAGAGACGATATTTGGGACATGTTTGACAAAAATGTTCACCCTAAAAGTTGGGGTTGGGGTACTGATGAAAACTTAGGAAGTTTGCAAAGGCGTGAAGACAACAGAAGCAATCTTTCTGTTCAAAGTGTTCAYGTGGGAAGGAAAGAAGAAGATCCTTTGTTAAAGGAAGCATGAGTTGTGACCRTCAGCCAAAAGTTGTTCTCTGCAAAGTGTTTGCATTTTGACAAACCYGCTCATCAAACTTCCCCGAAAATACTGGTGTATCTGTTAGTTTTTGGGAAAGTTTCTGGCACAAATTTTACACCCTGAAGCTGATCCAGACGAATATACCCAGGCAGTGGAGTTCAAGAGCACCTCACAGCTCCTGGCTTCTGGTTTCAGTCTGGGAAGGGGCCAAATGCACATTGTCCGTATGTATTATCTGTTTGTAACTGTAGAGACTGCAGTTCTAATCAACATTAAAATCATCACAGAATGCATTTTAACAAGCCACCTGAGTATATTCTGGGATTTATATGCAGATACCTTGGGGAAAAAAAAGAAATAAAACTCTTTTGACTGTTCCTTACCCATTCACTAGAAGTGCATGCAAAGTGGATGCATTTTTATTCTTCCAGTCTGAGTGCAGATGCAGCCATTTGTGATGCTGCGTTGCCTCATTTTCTTGTACAAGTTCTGTTGTAGGTGGTCCTCTGCAACAAAACAAAGGATATTTTTTACATCTTCCAGTACAGCCCTGTGTCACCATTATGAAGGGGAAGAGGCTTTGACGCCTCCTCTTTATGCCAGCGATACACTGCTCAAAGGTATTTCAAAGCCAGCTGTGGTAAAATCCTAGTTTGGGGAATGAAATCAGCTCAGGCAGCCCAGCCAGCCAACATCAGGGCTAACGTTACAGATCACACGAGTAGTATTTTCTGACTACTATACAAAAGAACTAGYAGTAGGACTGGAAACTGCAAGAATCTTCCGCTAGTATTTTCTATACTGCATTTATCTTTTCTTCTTTCGTTAGTGCTACATTTGACTAGTGAAAATGTCTTAATGTGTTTTTCTCTACACATTTCTTTTCACATTTGCTTTCATTTACCCTTTTTTTTTTAACCACGTTACGATTGGAAGTAATATTTAGTTGGTAGCTTTCAGTTATTCACAATGAACAAGACTCATAGCAAATTCAAAAGTATCGTGGAATGAATACATTCTTAAATGAAATGTGGGACTCAAAACAGCATATTGGTGTTCATAAATATGTAACATTAATTTTCATTTTATTTTAGCTGTGGCTATTAAAATATTCCGTCTTTCTCCACAGTTCTTCATTGTGAGAAAACTGGTAAAAAGAATCACATCCTCAGTCACTTGATTTGGTCTAGAAAATTCATCACATTTTCATTATAAGAGTATTTCTTATTCTGCTTGATTAATTTCTACTTCAGAGGGACAAAAGGATTATTTAAAAAGCATGTATTAAAGCAAAAATGCATCTTCTTTTCAACTTTTATGTGTAACACAAGCATATTTAGCTGACTGTGGGAAAATAAAAAGATCAAATGCATAAGAATGTTTCAGACCAGCCTAACCCAGAATATTATTATTGTGTCTTGCAAAAAAAAAAAATCTTTAATACATATTTTAGGCTGATTTTAARCAACTGCGAACAGTTCCATGGTCCCACAAAACAGGTCAGAAATGATGCAGAACAACTCTAGTATCTACCCCATCTCAAGCCACATCTTCCTGCAGGCTCTGGAAGGTGAGGTCCACGGCACAGTTAGGCACTACTGAATATGAAGTTCCACCAGAATCTACGTGGCAGAGATGGGAGAGTCCAACACTCATCCCTTGCTGAAACAGAGATGATTGCTAAAAAAACCCCACTTTTTCCATGCAAATTCTGGAAAATCTAAAGGAGCTAGGTGGGATGAAGTGATGAGAGAGACACTATTGCAAATACCTATTATAACAGTATCTGTTGTTTTTAGAACTAATTTTTTCATCTTGTTGATCACCCCTATCAGAATACGCAATCCCCAGCTAATCTAAGAATTCTCCATGACTTTTACAACCCTTTCATGTACAGGTATGGGCAGTTCTTAAGGCACACAACTAAGGACTTCTTTGTACAAGTTAATACCTGAAGGTTCCTTATGTCTAACAAAAGACTAGAAGCAAGTATCCTGTAGTCAATTGGYTGCACAAACTAATGGAGGTCTAAGCATGATGTTTTATGGTAAAGCTGTTGTCAGTGCAGCCATACGGAAATGTTTTCAACAGGACTGGCAGAATTAACTAGACTCCGAGGTCCCACTCTTTGATCGTGTCTGCTGTATGACTCATTTCTTGGAGCCTCCTTTGGGCATATTAAACAACTATYAATCCACGATCTACTACCCAAAATGTGTAGGCAGATATTAACAAGCATTTTTTAAGTTTGTATTTTTTCCTCATTTATAAGAAAAAAAGCTCCTTTCGAAGTAAATATCTTTCTCCATCAGTGCCTCCTTATGGTAAATACATACAGCTGTCTTCTTTTTTTCCGTTTCCAGCATTTTCTCATTCTTTCTGCCACCAAATACAGAGAAATTTGACTTTCTCTTAAAATGACAATGTGCATTATAATCTTCTGTGAACCATTATGCTCAAGAACTCACATTTGTGCACAATGATATTTTATGCAGCTTTACCCAAGCGTCTGTCTACAAAACACATAACGCAGAAAAGGGTACAAATGTCATATCATGTCTGACTATAAATCTATGTTATAGTACCAATCATTACATTATTTTGTTGAAATTTTTGATTTTCGATTACTGCTGAGGGTACTATAATCACCATGAAACAGATATTCACTTCTAAAACCAGGCTCACATGCAGAAAGAATTGAGCCTAGGAGTCTCAATTCTAGCTGAAGAAAAACTGAAGAAAATGATGRTCCCAAACACACTGAGAATTTACAGGGAGGCACGAGCTAAAAGCATCGGAGGTGTCAGGTCAACCTTGGTGTTTTGGGTGAGACACYCAGACCCTTGCAAGTTTTCTTTTTGTTTCCATCATTTCATTTGCATATTGCACAGTTATTTTATTTGGAAACTTATTGTTGATTTTAGATTAATTGGTAGAGTTAATTATTACTTCCACTGCAAAAATTATCAAAACTGAAAACATATTTTTTGGTTGAAAYCATATTTACCTGGAATACATTGGGGACCCTCTTTGGGGACCCTCAGTTTAAGAAGGATATATTTACAAACRCATTTATTTAGAAAGTGGATAGGGTCCTGCTAATGGCTACCAAAGTGTCCAGGTGCCTTGAGCACTGACGTACAAGGAGAGGCTGAGGGAACTGGACTGGTTTAGTCTTGAGAAAAGGAGGTGAACAGATAATCCAAAAGAGACTTCCAGCTRCTTCAAGAGGAGTTACTGTGGTGATGGAAGCAAAGTTTCTCAGCAGGAGCACACAGTAAAGCCAGGTGAAACCGCCTACACTTGCAGCTTGGGGAATTCACAGGGAGTGATAGGAGAGACTTTTGTACCAGGAGGGTAGCAGAGCTCTGGGACAGAGAGACTGGAATCTCAGTCCCTTGAGGTTTTCAAGGCTTGGCTWGGCAAGGCAGTGGCTGAGCTGGTCTCGTGTTGATTATAGCTTCCCCTATATTGCTTCCCTTGCTTCACTTGGGAGTTGTACTAGATGATCTCCAGATGTCTGTTACAATCGGCATTTTTATGATTATTGTGTGTAGAACAAATGCACTGTAATAGACAGTACATAAACTGAAGAGCTTAATCTTAAAAAAGAAAAAAAACCCTCTGACAGTTACTAGAACAGGTTTTTCGAGTTAGAACACATTCTATCATTGCASTATAGTCACCAAAATATCCACATCATTTAAGTAAATTTGTCGTCGATACCTGCAAACATAAGACATTCATATTGTCATAATAGTCCTATAGGCCTTTTGGGTGGTGAACCTTGGACAAKATCCTCCACCAGAGTTTCCAAATAATCCTGCCAGAATCCCCTTGACTGCATAATAATTCATGGTAATATTTGCATGGAATGATTTGAGTACTGAAACGCATTATACGGTCATTTTAACACCCATGGGGTTCTAAGAATCTATTACTGTATAGACCACAAAATTTTAATGGATTGTCTCATGTGGGTATTAAATATCTGAAATAAAGCTTTATGTCCAAAACAACTGTGTTAAAACTTCTGAGTTTCAAGGCTCTCAAAACAACAGCCTAACAAATACACTTTAGGATGCCTGCAATCTCATGCTATGTGTTTCTTAAAAGCCATGCCAAATATACCATAATTAGCTAAGTTTATAACAGATGCAACTGCAGACAGTGATGTTTCTCATTTGACCATGCCATTGAGCTCTGTGAACTGATTCAAGTAACTAGCTTAATGGTAATGTTTACGCTACAACTTACAAAGCTGTGGAGTAAAAGACACCTACATCTTTTCCTAAAGCTTCTACTAGGTTGTCTGCCTTATTTTTAACAATAGGATAGGATTAAGATGGTACCCTTGCAGAAGTCTCTCAATAAACAATTAAGGAAAGCAAAAATACCATAGAAAACTCAGTTGAAAGGGATGTTATAAAATCATCCAGTCCATTCCTCTACTCGCAAATATGATCAACTATACCTAAACTAGCTGTTTGCTTTCTTTTCATATAGTAGTATGATAGTTTCGTTATGTCCAGTTTATGAGCCACTCTATTCCCCAGATCATTTCCATACAGATTTCCTGCCTTGGCAATCATTTTCCATCATGCATTTATTCAACTTATCCCTGCCCACACTACTTTGTTCTTATCCTTGGCATTAGTTATTTCCAGCAATCTCAAAAAAATTTAATTCTAATCCAAAACGTTTTTGATTCCTCCCAGCCTGATATGGAATGAGAAATTAGTAAGCAGGGTCTCTCCTCCACCTTATGAATGACCCCCCGCAACACTTGAGTACCACTCAGAAAACTGGCAAGTCCCACTACTCTCTTATGGACACATCTTTATGGTTTGACCGTCCAAAATAGACAATCATGTTATTAGTTCATCTTTTTCCCCATTTCCTTATTTATATAGAGTCATAACACAGAATTACAGAAAAGCTGAAGTCGGAAGAGACCTCTGTAGACCATCTAGTCCAAGCCCTCTGCTCAAGCAGGGACATGTAGACACTCCTCCAGAGAAGACGACTCCACAGCCTCTCTGGGCAGGCTGTTCCAGGCTCTATCATGCTCAAAGCGAAGAAGTTCTTCCTCACAGGCAGATGAAATTTCCTAATGTTTCMATCTGTATCAATTACCTTTGGGCATGCTCTTTCTAGACCCACTCCCCCCATGGCTCTAGGTTTTCTCTCTTTCTTAAATCTAACCCTAGATTGAAGTCTGAGCTCATCAGGCCTAGTGCTGGCTAAGTGACAAAACCAGCCCTAGCACATGCCCTGTCTAGTCCTGCTCTCCATGGCTTGATAGGAAAAGAGATATCACACCTGCTGTTTCTTCTCTACTCTCAGTGTCTCTGTCCTCTCTAGAAAGGAAATTTAGTGACTGCCATGATCTGTTACTGATACTTACTTGTTTTCTGTCATTACCACCTTTTATATTAGTTGTTTACCTACTTGTTGGTAACTGAAGTTAGGCTGACTATTTGATAAATCTTCCTTTTTTCCCCTTTTTAATGAGAGATGGCGTATTTAACAGTTCTCAGCTTATACAGCATTCTCCGCAACATATAAAAGATACAGACTATTATTATTGTCTACCATAATGGAGGACTGCCAAGGTCATATATCTTAAGTACTCTTGGATGAGTTTCAGCAGGCCAAATTACTTACAAAAGTGCTGTATAAGCTGCRCTTTTCTTAATCTAGCCCTAATTCTTTAGGTCTTTGCTACTGATGGCTCCTAGTCATCAGACTGTAATTAATTTGTTAATGAGTAGAAGTCTAACATTTTCCACTTATATTTTATTGGGATTTTTTTKGTGGTTTTGCTTTGGTTTTGCTTGTTTATTTTGGTTTACTATCCCTTAGCTTTTCTGATTCTTTCCACAGATATTTATGCTCTCATTTTACATCTATCTTTACAAGCTGGAGCTCAATCTCCACGCTCGCCAATATTCCACTGGGAGTTTTAGGTCACTGAAGAGCTTGCATCTTAGTGAAATTGGTCTTGTTGCTTCACGTAAAGATAAAAGGAACATCCAAGAGCATCTACACATCTAATTCCTTTAGTCTAAGAAACTGTCTTTAATCTAAGGCAATCTCCAAAATGCTTTTTTGAAGATAACACTGTAAAGTCAGTCACTTATTAAATGAGAAAGTCAAGGCATTTTCATCAAGTTGCATTTAAATCTATCTGAATGTAAAATTCTAATTTCTCCCTAATTGATTGTGCAAAACTATCTCAAAACACTTAAATTCTAAGTTTAGAATAAAATATACAGTTCAAGAATCCCCAAACCAGATTTCTCTTCTCTTCAAAGTACCAGTAATTTTGCCAGATTCAGCTTCTATAACTCCATTTTTTAAGCCTCATATGAGAGCAGGGCAGGCTTGAAAGAGGACGGAAGCCATGGGATGTACCAGAAGGTTATGAATAACGCATGTGTGGAACTCCTAGGTAACAAACCAGGTCTATTTCAGACCTGGAACAGTGTGTGCTTCCTGTCTGTACTTACAGGTGAATTTAAGATGGTTCCTACTCTTGAACAGAGTTCTATAAAGCCATGGTTACACCATGGAATATAAAATTCACTATTGTTTTATTTCAATATTCTCCAAATAATTTTATATGAAATTTAAAACTACATGAATACATGAAAGATGAAGTATAAACTACTGAATATAATCTAATAAATTTGTAAAATTGTTTTAAATTTAGATAAAGTATTCTGCTTAAAATCTGTGTACTCTACATCTAACTGTGTTTTAACTTTGCTTTATTGTTTCTCAAAACTACTAAAATAGAGTTTGTCATATCAACCACAACTTGTACAGTTAATTTTGGTAAATCTTATCTAACAGAAACATTAGCTCCCCTTCGTAATAAAATAAACGTAATCTGAAGAATTCTGTGGTCTTTTTTTTTTTTTCTATTTGAGTACTTTTAAAGATTTAATAGAACACACTGCTGCCAATATGGATGTATTCAGGGCAGGTCAGACAGATTTTATGTTCTTTCAAGCGGGTTTAGAACTCCAGATTGAATTTATGAATTGAAATACTTCACTCGCGACAGGGAATTTGACTTACTGACACATTTATTCTTAGAGAAAATAGATTAAAGAAAGTAGGTAAAATTCAGAAGTTCAAAATTCTAACATGGATAGGGCTTAAGGTTTCCATTTTTGTTTTCTGTGATGTTTCTAAACAAGATGCTATATTCAACTTCCATTATTTCTGATGCAGCATTTGTTAGAAAATAGTTAGAGAGCATAATACTTCATGTTAGAAAAAAGAATATTGATCCGGCAGTTTGMATTACTCAGTTTAACAAATATTATGAAAGACGACTGCATCTTACACTGGAAACAGCTATGCTTTTGTGCTTATACCGCTAGACCACATGAAGCAGTTCAGGCRAAATTACCCTTCGCACAGCTGGGTACAACCTGCTGAAGTTTATTGTTACAACATTTGTCATCTCGTTCTAGGGCAGAACAGAAAGAGAAACTATGCGCTGAATTCCCATCGAGCAGCCAAACAACTCCACTAACTTCTGGTTTTGCCAGATTTCAGGTATGAGCAGGCTATGGCTTTGATCAGTGTTTCAGCAATATAAGTATTGGCATCAGAGCATATGAAAATGTTTCTCATCAGCTAAGCATCAAGACAAATCTGCAGTCTTCTGGACATGGTACAATACTCTGAGCACRCATACGTCTGTATTGAGCGAGGCAGTCCCTGCAGGGCACCAGTGATATCCTGATCTGAGCACTGGTGRCAATTTTTTTTCCTCTGTTCTACACTTGTGGTACTAGGAAACCAATTGCCAGAGACATGCTTTATAGTATTTGAATTTTGAGCTCAGGAGGAGGCCTCTGAACAAAATTATCTGCACTGAGATGAATGGGCCATCATATCAGATGATCCAATAGCCCCCRCTGGTTGCAAACTTTATGAAACCTAACACTTGAACTATAAAACAGTTCCAGTTGGGCTCTTAGGAACAAAACTTCAGCTCATGGATAACTTTCTTCCAGCTAGAGGAAACCATATGAGCTGCTAAGCACACACTGGAGARCCTGAGCGCCAGCCATCCCTAGCCAGAAGCCTTGCACAGTGCTCRGCATTTGCAAGGTTTTCTGTGAAGCTGCATCAGGTACCTGCACTGTGTGGAGAAAGAGCACAACACCTATGGAATCAGAACGGACCAACAACCAGGAATCCAGCCTGGTTGAGTGCAATAGGCAGAAGAGAATTATCTCTAATGTGGCTTCAGACACAGTGCTCAAACCTCCCAAATGGAGAAACAATTTGTTATTAGATAAAATGCTCTATTAGCTAAATTAATTTCATTTGAACCACTGTCATTAAATTCTCTTTACCTTTTCCAAATTCATTTAGTTRAACAAGTAAAAATATCTGCAAGCAGCCAGAATTGCATTGTTTTCATATTTTTRACATTAAAACACCATATAGTAATTGGGATTTGTCATTAGGGAAAACACTGATGGCAAGTATCAGTTATCTGTGCAGAGYTAATCAGAAAGGAAAAATACTACACATTTATTGTTTCTCCCAGCCTAGGATACTAAGAAGCCTCAGCTTTGAATCTCATGTGCACTATTTTGCTGTAAGAATAAACAGGAGAACTACTAAACCACAATAAACTGTCAGTATAAGCCATTATTTAATGAATTTGCACAGCTACCCAGCTGGTGGGTTTGGGAATGTGGTGTGATATGGACAGAATTTCTGTGTTCACAGCTTTAATTTTTTGAAGGACTAAACCAAAATATTTCCAATTAGGAACAGCAGAAAAAAAGCACAAACTCTGTGATCTCGAAAAGCAAATATGTAAATATTTAAGAAGAAAAAATGTTCAGCACTACTTGAGTTTTCTGTAACATACAGTTTAATTCCCATGTATCCCCTATGCTAACTGTCTAGTAAATGATGCTGGAGATAATGAAAACAGATGAAGCTTATGGCTTTAAGTCAGATTTCACAGTTGTGTAACATCAGTATATTACTTATATATCTTCTGTCCTTCTGTATATAAGATGTTACCCTTCGTGACTCAGTGTTACCCTTCGTGATTCAATTTTCCTTGAATCCCTAAGCAGTATTAAAAGTAGAGTTAAATAATTTATATTAACTCAAAACCTTTGGGGTTTCGTATAGATCTTCACAGCTAATTTACAGCATGTTCTGCAGCACCATTCCCAACACACTGGGAGGACAGCTAAGGAAAGCAGGCTTCAGGTACTGAMAAAATCAGGCATTAAATGAGAAAGAAAATTACTGCTTTGGTTTTCTGAAGTACTGGAAGCAACTACTAAAACTGTGTATTACAGACAAGCTCAAGTCACAAAATTCAGAWTTAAATTGAAACTTATCACACAAAATGAAGATTCAATCACCTGTTTCTACAAGAAAGATTTACAGAAAAGTTATTATGACTCTTCTCCTCTTAGAAAACGGATTTGTGAAACTGAAGAAATATTTTTTGTCTCATACATTATCTCAAAATTGACTGACAATTAGTTCTGTAAGCAAGCCTTGATGAAGGAAGAAGCAAGCTTCTGCTCACGCTAATTTTGGTCTAGACACAGCTCAGAGAAAAGGGAGGATAATTGAACCCCTTTTCCATTGTCCGAACAGGAAGGAAGATAAGAAAATCTGATGCTAAGGACTAGAATACTGAAGGATAAAAAAAAAGAAAAAGCATGATTAAGTACTGAGACCAGTTTTACTTAGATAATGCAGAAGYAGTAAAAGCAATAACTATTTTTAAAGATACCAAAGGATTTTAAGCTTATTAGAAAGAAAATTTGGTTAACTTATCTAGGAATACTTAAGMGTATCACATTTCCAAGTGATAGGCAATCTCCTAAATAACTGCAAATTCATATATTGAGACTAAGCAAGAGATTGTTATCTTTTTCACATGTTCTTTCAGTAACTGGATAATTAATGTTTGTAACAGGGTAAAAGGTCCCTAGATTTTTACTAGCTTTTGCTCCTGCCGCCATTMAAACAATTTTGTTATCTCTATGAACTCTTTCCATACTAAGTCYGTGGTGACATCACAGGGTCACGCTGATCAATGATCATTCACAAATTCAAAATATATCATGTTGATTATCCTAAGAAATTCATCGATGCTACAAACTACTGACCTTACCCTAAACCCATCTGATTGCAGGCCAGCTGGCTCAAATTTTCTTGCCACTCGTCAGCACAAACATGGTAATCAGCAGCTGACCTATGAATTGTCAGGAACGTCAAGGAATTCCTGTTTTTAGACAGCGTAACTGCAAAGAAGAAGAAAAATAACTTGACTACAATTTTGCATAGTTGATTTTATACACAGTGCACTGAGAACACAAAACGTCATTCAAAAGTGTCTTCCACTTATGGAAGGTGTTGACATTTTTGCAAATTTTCCAAGCTCAGCAGATACATCATTTAAAATAAAGGCAACTGTGGCTGTGGAAATCCTGTCTGAGACACCAAACAATAAAGACATCTTGAGGACAGTTCACACATGTTTCTGATAGYCTTAATCTTGTTTAATGGCACCTTACCCCTCAAATAGCCCGAATGAAATCACTTAGGTTATTTATGGGATGAAGTATTCTTGACATGAGTGACAACATCATTTGACTCACAAAACTAAAAATTGTTCCTATCACAACAATATCTAGGTGAGATTAGCAAAAGAATAATCAACTACTGCTTTCAAGGAAGAGAATGATCATTATTTCTCTCTTAACTGAAGCTTCTCAAAATGACCCAAATGAGCCAATAGAAATGTGCATCCTTCTTGCATTTCCAGGCTTCCTGACACCTTTTATGTGCATTTTTTCCCAAACTATGTAACAATTTTATCTAAACTGTTTTCACTTTTGCTTGGATAGTACAAATCTTAACATAAACAGACATTTATCCTATATGCTAATGATGCTTTTGATTTTCTCTTCCTAAAAGTATGTATTTTTCTTTGCTTACTGTTTTCATATATGCATTTCTAGAATATTTAATCTTTGATGCATAGGTTTTACTAAACATTGTTATTAATGTTTATGCAATATTAAATGTATACAATCTACTTCAATACAAATACAAAACAAAGTATATGATTCTGAGCCATGAAACATCTTTTTTCCTACATTTAGAGTAACTTACAAGCATCTCAAAACTTAGTTTTATATATATATATATATATATATACTTTAATAACACAGAATCCTCCTTCAACTCAACACAGCCTCTTTTCAGAAGCAGGGGTAGTAACTCTCACTACTGTATTCTACAACAAATCCTGAGCAATTATCACTATTAGTTCTGCCATTACCCAAAAGTCACTTCAAGGCAAGTGTACCAAGAGGGAAACTTACCACAGTCCCATTCATCCGAGCTGTCACTGCAGTCTACTTGTCCGTCACACCAGAGCTCACGGCGCACACAGTCATGGTTGGCACATTCCAGCTCATCCTCCTCACAGGAGGCTGCAAGGACAAAAATATGCTTCATTCTGAGAAAGAAACGAGCCACAGGGAAAGCTGAAGCATGGGGAAGGCAGGCACAGATCACAATTATACCGCAGTGCAATAGACCTGCAACAACATTGATGATGGACACCGCTGACAGAGAAGATGGTTGCCTCTGCTCAATCACAAAGGGCTCCATAAGCCAAAAGGAAGGATGAGTTTCTGGACATGGCACGATCTGTAGTGTACGTGCCTATTATTTATTTAATATCACTTATAGTCTTGTCATAGGAAACCTTGGTATCTCACTCTCTAAGCTTTAAGCTAAAACTTRTGTTCATTGCTTTTAAGGAGACTGCTCTAAACCTGCTTATTTTTTTGTGTGCTTTTCAAGAAAAAAGTTTTCCTGTAACATGCAGTTATTTTATTTCATACATCTTCCTTTGTACATCAGTTCCTCATTTCTAAAGTAGACGTTTTTTAAAAAGTCCATGATTTTAAATAGCAGGCAGACTTGTTCCAGGTCACAATATGTTGCTAGTTTGTAAGGAACTACAGGAATGTCCATTTGCAAAAGATTTTGAGTTTGCTCCCAACAAAAAAAAAAAAATCCCCTCAAAGGCAGGCGTGTGTCATTACAGCACCTTCCTCCTGGGCACACTCCTCTTCCAGCTCCTATAAATTTCTTCATTAGGATATTCAGGGTRGGGGAAAGAGAATGCCTGAGAAAAGTTGCATCCAGTTGTGCCTATTTGGTGCTGTTGCATAKTTTCTCCATTGATATTTAAGCTAAACAACTACTTGCAAGTGGAAAGAATAAATACCACAGTGAAAGCTGTGCAGAATTAGAAGGCAGTGATGTCTACATAAGTRATCGTTTTGGATCTGGAAGAAAACATGCAAAATTAGAAAAAGTTTTCTAAATTTGGCCCTCCAGAGAGATATATGCCAAAAGCTGCAAGCCCTCAGCTGAGCACACTGTCCTGCCGCTTTGGACCAGACACAYCCTGACACAAAACTGGACAAGAAATACCACAAAAGTCTATTTAAGACACAGGAGGCCTACACGCTGCGCAGTTCAAATCTCACRGATTTTTTGAGATGACCTAGTTTACTGCTTTGGTCCACAATGCTTCTCTTTTTAGATCAGAAAGCATCCAGAGCTACAGAATTTAAATAAACTTTCAACTGAAGATCAGAAAAAAATCMATAGTGGTGATGTGCTTTCCATCAAGAGGACTGGCTCTATGTATCATGGCTGGAATTTGCAGAACTGGAATTTATAGAATGGCTGAAATT
The DNA here is from genome assembly GCA_003342815.1 of Eudromia elegans. Taxonomy (NCBI): domain Eukaryota; kingdom Metazoa; phylum Chordata; class Aves; order Tinamiformes; family Tinamidae; genus Eudromia; species Eudromia elegans. Next base: position 3,433,042 of record PTEX01000042.1, read on the forward strand.
CTTTTTTTTTTTTTTTAGATGACTGCACATAGATCTCATGGGAGACAAATGACATAATCTTCTGTTCTGTCTCTGCTAACAGAACTTTATTTGTAAAACACATTTCCTACAATCCCAGCAAAAACGCTAGGATTACCCAGAGAACTGAAATTTCCATTTTCAATCAACTTTGCCAAACTTCCTTCCCATACTGACTTAGGGCCAATATGTCTTTTCCAGTTCCTAATCTTGGCCACACACTTCTGCACCACATTTTCTCATAAGAAGAGAATTCAGAGTTCCTTTAATCTATTCATGAAACTGAAGCAAAAATTTCATAGCACCCACTCCTGGCTTCACATCTTCMCATGCAGGATGTGAATGTGCAAAGCAGCTGCCATTCACGGGACCTCCACCTCTTCCCATCGCTCCAGCTGGCTACAAAGTGGAAACAGAACATAGCCAAGCTCCAGATTGCCTAGGAAGAAAAGGGGTCTRCTACCCAGGGTGAGCACTTTGGCCCAACTCATGTCTCCATACTCTTGTTGTATCACACCAAGCTTTTATCTCTAATATTTATCACAGTTTGGAATGTAGAAGAAGCCAGACAAGCCACATGGAAAGACAGGATCTAAGAAATATCAAGTAGATGAATCAAAGAAAAAAGGGAAACATATGAAAGTTACTGAAGAACAGATTAATAAGAAAGTCAAGATGAATAAAAAATCATCAGTGCRCAGCTGTATCTGTATGGAATTGAGCTGAGAATAGAAAAAAATAAAGGATCTATAGGAAGYAAAAAGAAAGACATATGAATAAATGAAAAGAAACAGAGAGAGAGAGTGAGAGATAAAAGGAGAAAGAGAGAGATGGAGTGACCATAGAGACCATGAGAATTCAAGGATATGAAAAACAGAGGACACAACATGAGGAAAGAGATAAATTGGGGCCACAGAAAGACTGAAAAGGAAACTGAGGGAATGACTGAGCTTTTCTCTCTGGAGAGAATCCTTTTATCTCAACTTATTCTGGGCTCCGCAATCCCAAAAATGCATCCAAGCCGTTACACATTGCAGCAGGGACCAGCAACCTGCACAAGCACTTACAGCAGTTCCTTTCATCCATCTTGTCAGGGCAGTCCGGGAAACCATCACAGATCATAGTGTGCTTGATGCAAAGCTTCTTCGAAGGGCATTCCCAAAGGCCCCTTTCCCTGCAACCTGCAGATAGAGARGCACGGTTCTGAAATACTTGCATGCAATATCAAATGTCAAACCTTTTTTTCCCATAATAATCCTAAAACATTGAAAATATTTCAGTTGCAATATAATTTTTAAAGAATTTTTAAAGCTTATAAGGGACTAACTGGGAAACATTTAAGACTATTACACTGAAAAGTCATATCAAATGGATATACAACAATAATACTTTGTAATAGTTCATCGCGCTTTTTTTATGTGTACATTATTTTATAATGATTTAGGCATTAGCGCCAATACTTATCCATACTCAAATACTCTTGAAATGCATTTATTAGTAATAAATATCTGTAATGCTGAAGTCTGTGGACTTTCCTTTAAATGCAGAATACAGAATTAAATCTTCTGAGTGCATACAGTCTCCATGAAGTAACATAAAGAAAGAGATTTTATTTCTTGATAGAGCTGATATGGAATCTGAGGAAGATTCAAGGGAAAGGTAAGATGCTGCTGTAAGAACTGACCATGAACCAAGTTTTCTTAGTCTGAGCAATCTGACACCAAACAAGACTTCAAAGATTATAAAGGCTCTATGAATCTCCAAGAGGATTTATTATTAGGCACACAGCACGCTGAGTTATTGTCTCTTCAAAGGCCGACTAATCAGCAGCCCTAATTTCCTCATGCCTTCAAGAGGAATCACTTAAAAACTCTGTCAAAGCATTTTGATTGTAAAAATCCTTTTAGCCAACTAGAGAAAATTAAGAATGGCCTGAGGTACATTTTATAAAAAGGTATTCTCTTGTCTTATCTGCAGTACTTGCTTTGCACAGCTAATAAAGCACCTCGCTGTGATATCAGTTTAAGAATGAATTACTTTTACATGCTGTCCTGTGCACCCAACATTGCGGTTTCCTGGAAGCCATAACAATGAATGCTAAAACAGAGAGTTCTCACGTTCTGCTGACCTAAACAGATGCAGTTTTCACTCTCTTGTCTGGCCTGTTCTAAAGCCAACAGTGCTAGTTTTCATTTTAACCCAAGCTCAAATTCAGGTGATAGCCCTTATGCAACACACAGAAATAYCCTGGGTATATGCTCACATACTGCATATGAAGCAGTTTTCCCAGACCTGGAATAAAAGCAGCATATCTAGGATAAATTACTAAAACAGTATGCTGTTTCTACAAAGTATTATTTCAGAAGTAAATATCTTACAAACATGAACCAGAGAATCACTACTAGCTCATGTAACTGTGGGAAAATGTAGCTGGATTTTAATCATAACTGCATGTGCGAAGTGCTTCATTTTGTTTAGATTCAGCAAGTCATGAAAAAATATTAAGCACACAGAGAAATAAATGGCTGTCCTGAGGAGGAAGGAAGTGTTGGGGTTGAATGAGTAACACTGTGATGGCCAGGAAAGAGGTGTTACAGATTCCTTCTCATTTTCACCTACTCACTACTAAGTTAGAGAATACTTTTTTTTATAAAAAGATAATTGCAAGGTAGAACTTATTAAAGTTGTGTTACCATCATTGGTATTAGGTTTAATTCATATTACATACATAGAGATTTATTTTCAAAGACTAATGCTTAGGGGAGAGGTGCCAAAAGCTTCCAAGATGCTTCTGCAATATTCCTGCCMACTTATCTTTAGTAAATTTCTTAGACAACTCAAGGCTGCAACAGCAATGTGCAATTTATATCTCCCTCCACTAGAAAATGCCTAAGCTGTTTATCCAATTCTATATCTCAGTTTCCGCTTCCCAGGAACATGGTGCTGGAAATAACAACAGTAGACCTCTTTCTGGCATAGGCTTATCTGGGAGGAAAGGGGATATCTTTGGAGTTGGTGGCAACCTCTGAAGCAAATCAAAGGATTTTCTTGTTTAACAATTTCTTGAGTGTTTTTTCAATAGCCATTAAGAAAGAAATAATAGAATCTAAAACAAAATCTTTATCTAATAAAGAAGTCAGTCACATTAGAAACCTGATACAAAAACAAAATAATTTTTTTTWATTTTAATTTATGAATCATTGCAAAATGCTAGTTTAAGTCTTTACAGTTAATTAAATATGTTTGGTTTTTTCTCACTTCATTACACTTCATAGCATTTTATTGTGAGGCTCTCCAAAGCCTAAATACAATGGAGACGTAGCCACAACTCCCTAGGAAAAAGTCATAAGATGGAAATCTATTTTCAAATAGATCTCTCTTTTGGCCAGAGTACTTAGAGCATTCAAAGACTGTATTCTAACAAAGTAAGTTTCATCATACCAACAGAACTATTCACCTCATTTGAATCACTTCAAATACATGTGTATTTTTTTWAAATTAAATACTGACTGTTATTTTACTCCACAAAAACAATTTCAAAGAATAAATCTAATATAATGTAAGCTAACCATTTACACAAAGAAGGATTAACAAGTTTGATTTTGGCTTGCACACATGAGATATGAATGAGTCAGACAGTTACTTCTGCAGCTTTACAAGGACTGGCTGTTCTTCTATAACAGCATTACCCATGGTCAATGTAATGTCACTCTGACAGCTGTAATTTCCTAACAGATATGGACTTCCATATTTATAGAAGCTGATAAGAATTCTGTTGATTGCTAGTGACATTCTGTCTAGACCATCGAGAGAGAGAGAGAGAGAGAGACCTACCCAAGAAATTAATTTTATGTACCAGAACAATATTTCATGTGCTAATGTCCAGGAGTATAAAATTATCCTAAAAGATGAACAGCATTTGCTGTTCTGAGGAATTAAGTGGCAACAAAAATATTTGATAGGGAGAGCAACCGAGACAATTGATTCAGAGGTGAAGTAATTATAAACCCTGAAAGAGTCACTATGATCAWCAGCTCTGCCTTCCCTTTATAATACACAAAAAAGAATAACCGAGAGTTAATTCCTGTTCTGTGAGCATTGCCTTCTTTCTCTCTTTGTCCCTCTCTCTCTTTCTCTCTCTGGCAAGGGAAAGAGTGTAGAGCAAAGAGAATATAATCTTGATTTGAAAATTCCCAATGGTTRAGAATACATCAGTCCTTCAAGCTGTATACATCATGTCTATATAATATCATTGGCTATTCACTAAAAAACTCCCATTTGAAAAGCAAACAAACAAACACCCCACATATTATAGAGCTGACAAACTTGAATTTAATGTAGCTTCAGAGAGCCTTTTCTTGCCCAGAGAAATTGTGCTTCCGTCATCTCCTAACTTCTCTCTGATAAGCAAAAGAGAGCATCCCTTAGTTCCGCAGTGCTAGACTGTTTTTTAGTCCTTTACTCATATTTACACCTCTTATCTAAATCCTTGGTGGTTTATCATTGCTCCTTTTGCCCTGGGGAAGCCAGGACAACAAGCAGAATTCCWCAAAGGCTACACTAGAGACAAATAAGAAAATATTACAAACTCCCTTCTCCTGCCAGTAAACACRTGGTCATGAGATTTGTTGGTTATTCTCAAACCCAATACATCTCCYGAAGTTAAGAGTCAAGAATTTCTCTACCTTAAATAATCTATGTTATGTATTAGAGAATAAAGTTTGCATTAACCACATCAGGTGTGTCCTGCACCTATGGCTAGAGATTGACCATGCAGAGATTGACCATGAGAATGTTCCTGCATATACACTTAAAACTGCATTTACTAATTTAACATTTAAACTGCCAGAAGATTAAGCTTCATCTCAGAAGAAATCTCAATCAATATCAATGTACAAAAAGAATAAAATCTGTAGGGTTTTTTTATCTCAAATACTAAATGAATATTTCAATACCTGAAATACAGTTAACACAACTTAATATATTAAATATCGTAAATTACATTGATATTAATCAAGATGAAGTATTCATTCTTACAGAAGAAGGGGCTTATCCTTTGAACTGTCACACCAGGGTCGAAGTAACTGAAGAAAACCAAAAACGCRTTTCTGGTGTTTCAGTTCTCTATTCAAAAAGAATCTAGTCCACTGAGTTTATTTACCACAGCTTTCCTCATCGCTGTCATCCTCACAGTCCGCTTGGCCATCGCATCTTCTGGATGCCAGGACACACCTCCCAGATCGGCACTTGAAGTGACTGGGTGAGCACTCTGACAAGGAACAAGAGAAACACAAAATCCCATAAACTGAAAGCCTAATCATCATGTGGCCATGTAGTTATCTTATCACAGTGACTGCTTCGAAAGGGTGAATGTCCTAAATAGAAACCTCGTGAGATAATAAATTGGAACTGCGCAGCAGRTGAGACTATTCCTAGCAATTGCACCATGCTTGGAGTGAAGCAGAGCTCTCCTTCACGTGCTGCCTTCTCTCAAGTTTCAAAGTTTCATGGAATTATGGACATATAAAGCTTACACAGTGAGCCCAGATCTTCCAGTTACTTTGCTCAGCTGTGTGGTGCTATGTGAAGCAGAAACAGATCGCCTGATGTGACCTGGTGTGATGAACAGAGCAAAAGGAATCCCCAGGATAAAATGTTCTGATTTTAGCAATTTCTGGTTGTTTAAATTAATGAAACCAGTGTCAAATGTACAGGATARCCATTACATCACTTCTGCTATATCTTGCAATAGCATTCTGAGAAGAATTTATATGACCATTTATTTACATGCCTTTGAAAATCCTATCCATTTTTCTTTACATTGTGATTTGGATATACAACCTTCCTGTTGGATATACATGTTGCCTTTTTTTATTGCTTCCAGCAGAATTCCAGAGCTATTTAACGCCACACAATGCACTGGATATACTTYAGGATTTGATAAACTGTTTTAACAAAAATATCATGAATAAAATTAGAAGCCTCAGAAAATAACATTTTAATGAKAAAATCCTGGTTAACTATACTGCCAACACTTAAGGTTAAATTATTAAGCAAATAACTAAGCTTATGATGAATGTTACSTTGGCACAGCCACGTACTCTCGGATTCAGCAGTTGTCAGAATGGGAGTTAAGCACTTGAGCACACATTGCAGTTGCTCCGTCAATTATAGCTTAAGTGGGCAGACCTCCTATATTCTGCAATCGTTAACATTTTAAAGGTTCTCATAAGCTTAATTTCTTTTACTTTTTGTTACAGGTATTCTTCCAGAAATATTTAYATAATATGTTATATTTCCTAGGGAATACTGTTTCTAACCAACATTGTTTAGTGATGGAACAGATAATAGACAATAGGCGACCCATCAGCCTAAACAGTCAGATTCTCTTCAATTCATATGAGAATTTCTGAAATTCTAAATTTTGCAAGTGAAAAGAATTTAACTCTAGGAACAGAATACAGTAATCCACTATACAGTAGTATACATAAAATACAACCATGCTATATCACATTTCAAAAACAAATGATGTAACGACCCACGAAGGAACTTCAAAAACCATTTATAGATAAGAAAATTAAATCACATTATTTTTCTATAACTTGCTATGTTGTGCCAAAAGTTTKATTTTCTGTTTCTTGCTTACTGCTTTCTAATAACAGATAACTCCTTTCTAACCTGCCATCGCTGCAGAGGGAATCTATCTCGCTGTCCCTCCGTCTCCACTACAAAGCGTTTCATTGTGGTATTGAGTGTTTTATAAAATTCTCACAGTCACTTATACACTGATGTGGACCTAGCTTGACTAGAGTGCTTACTGCTGTACATGTTTCTCTGCCTTTTCAGACTGCTTCTCTGTTTTTTTTCAGTAATACATCTTCACTAAAATAACTATGCATCAATTAGCTTTCGCCTGCCTCAGGATCAAAAGACTGTGGGGTGACGTTCACTACTGTGTAGGTGAGCAGAACGAGAGCAAGAACTGACATCACTGGTGTTTTTTTGTGGGCACCTTAGGCATCATCTCACCACTTTCCCTTGTTCACATTTTGACAGGAAAAAGAACTGGCAAGCTGGCAGACGTCGCATCTGCTTACCTCCGGCAGAAGGAGACTCTGCACAGCAGCTCTTTTTACCCGCACAAGGAATATGGTTGAGCCATTCTTTGCTCTGTGTTCACACCCACAATGAGTAGCATTATGGCTGGACTCATCAAACTCAAATTTGTCAGCTGCTACTGAAGCTGGTTTGGCACGATGCTCTAATAACCCCTTCCCAAACAAAAACCATAGCTGGCAAACAATAGCTGGCAAAGACACCAGCAGCTGCAGCGTTTTTCTCAGGGCTGTCGTGGAGCTCAACTTTTTTTAACGTTGTCAGAAGTTTCCCTCCTGAATAGGGAGGCAGCATTATATCTTCTAGTGAGTCAAGAAGTAAAAACACAGGTAGGCAGCAGGTTGCTCTTAGCCACAGATCTCAAATATTTACTTTCTCACACTGAGAATAATAAGACTTTCTGTGGAATAGGATTTTAAATTCCCTGAAATTTGATTTGGAATCTTTTCTGTAAACAGTTGGCCACCTAAGTATTTAAACTTACCCTACATGACACACTATAATTTGAAGGGGAAAACAAAAACAGGAAAAATAAATAAATAAACCACAAATYGGTGACTTCACGGAACGTAACTAATCTATAATTTTCTGTTAAATGTTTTTATAGGAGTTACCTTCTACATCTTCATCTGGAGTTAGACAAGTTTGGTTGTCTGAGTTCTCCTCTGGAAACTGAGTGCAGTCGGTATCTTCTGGCCACTGCAGACCTACAATGCCAAGTACAGACTCACAGCGTTCCTTGGATTGCTCRCATAGTGTCCTGCAGATACAAAGCAGAGTTGCCTAAACTACTGAGAAAAAGCTTCAGGAATTCCCAGTTATTGGAACTTTATTACCCTACACGCAGTTAGGAAAATTGCATTAGCCAAACTCGGTTTCATCTTTACCGGAAAACACAAGTAGAGCAATGCATATGTCCTGTTTAGCTCAGTTAATCACTGCTATCCTTGAACAAGAAAATTGTTTTGAAAAGGCAGCATCAGATTCTCAGAACACACTCAGAATRTGTGCTCAGAATGCGATATTCTGCCCTTGGGAGCTTCAAATTGTGGTTACGTCCTTCTGGATTCAGGTAAGAGTGTTAAAAACGTTGAGCTTTGAATCCTGTCCTTTGTACCTATATGCAATATTGTAACTCCCCAGGTTCCCGTGCGAGAATTGAACAATATCTTAGCAAGTCTCCCTGAGTCTCACTCTTTATTTGCACTAAAAAGCTTATCACTAAATAAATAAATAATTTCTATTTGACAAAATGTTATGTGGTAGGATGTCTTAGCACATTTTCAATACACTTTTCTTTTGACACACTAAACAGTGAAAGAACAGTGAAAAAGTTAATCAAACAAGTGCGAAGCACAAGTTATTACGATATAAAGAATGACATGGCAAAACTGGACTATATATCTCAATATATTCCTCTAATTTAGAAAGCTAAGCATAGATTAAAATCTCAATTTCTGTTAACGGGATTTGGAAAAGACTTTGTATAGATCAAGTGTTGCACAAATCCAATGAACTATTACAAATGAATAGTTTCAAATTAACTATTTTTGTTACGTTTAGATATCTTTTACAGTGGCACAGTTCTAATCAAACGCACAGAAATAGAAAATACTTCATACACTTACTCAATAAATACATTTTGAAAATTATTTGAATTGCCATTCTCGTACTCATTCTGAGAATTTCAGAAACTGGCGAAATGCGTGAAATAAACTAGATTTAATGGTCTTATAAAATATGATTCTAGACCTGTTGCTATGGAATTATAAAGCAAAAMATCTGGCATTTTGAATTGAAGCAGAAAATCTGCAAAGACTAATATCTCAGGCAATGTTAGTCAAGAATTAAATCAGGAGAAGTATTTTACCTGCAAGGTGGGATCCGCTGATTTGTATARGGGTCACATTTTGGTACTAGGATTGTACAGGCAAAAAACATAAGGTACTTATAGCAGTTGGTCTGAACCAAGGCTGGGAAAAGAGAAGATTCCCAGCTGATAGAGGCTTCCTTCTGAGTCCTGTGGCCCAAATAGTTTGGGTAATTGGTGTAGTTGTAAGGCAAGTTCATACAGAGTTCCAGAGAAATTGGCTCACATTGACCTTACAGAGGGAGAGGGAAAAAAAAAATGTAAAATTAGATGAAATCCTGAAGAAATAACTGCATAAGTAACAAATTAACTAGTCATAACAAATGTAAATTTCAGCACTCAAGACTCCAGATGTTCCCTACTCATATCAGTAAAGAAAGGAGGTTTTGACCTAAAAACCTATGCAGAGACTATTCCCTTACTTATATACTCTTGGGTAACATCTTAACCTTAACAGAGTACAACAAACCATTCTTTAGAAACAATTTCTTGGTTTTAAACCAATCTTTGGATCTTTTTCCAAGCTGGTGCCCTATGCCATAGCACACTTCCTACTTTTATATTAAGCTACCCTAATACATCTTATACCAGTGAAGTAATTGTGAAAATTAAGAGGATCATAGAATAATTCAGCCTGGAAAGGACCTCAGCTTTCCACTAAACCAGCCTCCTGCTCAAATTAGAGTCAGCAATGAGGCCAAACCAGGTTACTCAGGGCTTTATCCAGTCAGGTCTTGAAAAGTGTCCAGAATGGAGATGGCCTCCTGGATAGAAACTCCTGAAAACCTTTCTGGATAGAAAACAGAAAGTTTTTTTTTTATGTATCCCAATAAATAACCCCTATTTGACAGTCCACCCACAGAATTAGGATTACAGGATTTTTTCATTATGAAACCCAAATAAATGTACACAATTTTGAAGTCTATGCAGTATCCTAATTGTTTGTATAACATAACTTTATATAACCYTAAAGACTAGACGAGTACATTTATGAATGTCCCTTATATTGTGCCTTTTATTTAGGGGATTTAGTTGATTTTTTGAATGCCCCCTGTAGAATGGCTCTTTACTTGAACACAATTTTAACACTGTGTTCAGAAAGCTTCCATCACCTTATGAGCAACAGTGTCACYGCATGACTGGAAAGAAACACCTTGGATCTCAAGCCCAATTTCTTGCAATAAAGAGGCAGAATAACAAACAGAGGGCACCCAGGGAGCAATTTGGTTGAATTTCTTCCCTTCTGAAGTYAGTCTTACAGTTTAGTAGATCTGACTACTCTCTCATTTATAGTATGTACAGTCACATTTTTCATGAGTGAAGTACAAGGAATAAAATCCATTGCATCCGTTATCCTACGGTAAACCTCTCAATTTAAGGCCATTTTTCATGTCTWAATCTTTTTATTATTAACTTTCTCTAGATACTATTAGATCCACCTAGAGTAAAACCAGATATTATACTAGATATGAAGATCTATTAGTTACCTGCACCAACTCTTTTTGAATTCTCTCAATTACAGTTTCAACAACAGTGAAATCTGCTCTGTTATTCTAAAAATGTTGTAACTGCATTACAGTGCCAGCCTAAACTGATCAGAGATCATCACATATGGACAGCATCCATCATATTCCATGTTATGAAAGCTTGGGTTTAGCCAGTAATTTTCTAACAAAAGAGTTATTTGGGTCAGAAAATGCTGCTTTGTCAAAGTTGAAATTTTCCACGGGAATTCTCATTTCTAACTGAAGATGAAATAACTCTGGTCAAATTATGAACAGTAAAAATAACATGAAGACAATAGTACTTCCAGATGTTATGCAAAAAAAAATCTTTCCCAAATTCTCCTGCTGTTCCATTGTGCAAAAACAATTAAATATGCACTGGACCAGAATGGGAGAGTCGGTCTAGAAATCTAATTCAGATTATGTGCTATTCCTGTTGAGAATTACAGACTATTGCCCATACTATGCGTAGGAAATATCTGCACTGAAAACCTCCTTGGTTTCTCATGGCATTGAACTGGAATATTGCTTTAAAACATATATCAAGAGTCAAACAAAATGTTTCCAGTTTGAAGTAAAATAATCTTAATCCTTTCAACCTTTCCCGGAATTGCTGTCTATACATATAAGGGGATATAAAAATCAGCATTGAACAGAGAAAGGTATTTGTGAAATTGCTTTGGATCATATTGACATGATAGAGTCAAGTCCAAGAAGGAAAGGCTGCTTTGAGCTCACTCCCGATGGGAGGAGGGTTGAGCTGCAGTCAAGCTGCTTGAGCAATCACGTTCTGCACGACTGCAGCCATTATTTACTCTGCACAGGAGAGAACTGCCTCTCGGAGGCTCTCCTAACCACGCCTGSAGGACACAAGTGTCAGGGACTACTGTGGGGAGCTATGGGCCTTCCTGCTTTCTGCGCAAGGCTGCGCCAAGGGCCTCGTTTGCCAGCCAAACAAAGGGCACCTGTGTCTTATGCACACACCCAAACAGCAACCAGTTGTGAGCCCAGTGTTCCTGCCACCTACAGCCTTCTTGCACGTCCTCCAGCAAGCAGTTTCTGTAAGTCAAAAGTACTTAAAAAGAAAGAAATTTACAAAATGCTCTTTTTTCAGTCACCCCAGAAATAACCCACTGCACCCCATTCCCAAAATGCTTCAGTAACACCAAAAACTGACAGACCACATCCCGAGGAACTTGAAGGTCGCTACTGTTTTATACATAATACAACAAGGCTTTAGCGTAATGCCCATAACTTTTGGAGGTTTTAGGAGTAAAAAAGTTACAAAATATCATAATGAACTGCTGAAGTCCCTGTTTCCAAGTGAACCACAGTTCCACGGCTGAGCCAGTACCGCTCTAGTAAAAACCATTAACTCTTCCCACGGAGAAAGAGCATCTGCTCTTAGAAGCACCAGCCGCTAGAGTAGCTGCTTCCCCCACAGGCAGAGAGAACTGGAACKAAATGTCCTTCACTCCCAAAAGCCTTCAGCCCTCAGCAAATTTTTCGTATCATAAATATTTACACTTGTGACTATCTGGAGTGACATTACTCAAATCAGTAATTATATCCAAATGAGCGCCCATAGATTCTGATATTAAARTAACAGGAAAACATGTTCTTCATATATCACCAAAGACAAGAAAACAATGACTGAGATAATTCAGTTAAGATCTGAGATTTCAASCATACAATGAGTTATTATCCTTCTGTTAAAAGTTAAACTGAACTGCTAGCAATTTTGTCAGTTCTGTAGGTACATTACTTCTCATTTATGAAACTTTTCTTAACGTTTCTTGAAGAAGAATGATGGTTTGTCCAAAACAGGTAGGTTAAAAAAAAAAAAAAAACTCCTATTGCAATACCATATAGATCTTTATTTTAAAAAGATTCATTATCACATCAAATTATTCTGTTATAGACATGGATTAGAGGACAGACCAACACCATGGTAGGCATGGTAGGTATGCTCTGCAGAGCACATTATCAAAAAGAGGAAGCCCTCTTTCGAAGGCTGGAGGATGCCTCACGCTTGCAGGCCGTGACACTTATGGAGTTTTAACTATCCTGGTGTCTGCCTGAAGGGCAATATGCCAAATCACAAGCGGTGCAGGAGATTTCTGAAGTGTGTTGATGACAACTTCTTGATGCACATGATTGATAAACCAACTAGATGGAATGCTCTGTTCGACCTAACTAACAACAAAGAGTGAGGGAGGTGAAAGTTACAGGGAGCCTTGGCTGCAGCAATCACAGATGGTAAAGTTTAAAATCTGGTTGAATTACAATCCTGGACTTGCAGAAGAATAGATTTTATATTGTTCAGGGATCTGTTGTTCTATAGGGCAAAGAGGCCCAGGACGGTAGGTTGATTTTAAAGCAGAGCCTCCTCAGAGCTCCCTTTCAATGTGCAGAAAGGCAAGCATTGCAGAAGGCCAGTTTTRCTGAACAGATTTCTCCTGATTGAGCTCAAACATAAAAAAGAAGAATGCAGAAAGYGGAAGAGGGGGTAGGCCGTCTATAAGAAATACAGAGACATTGCYTGAGCATACAGGTGATGGAGTTAYGAAAGCCAAAGCTCATGTGGAGCTGAAACTACTGGATGACGTAAATGAGAAGAAGGGGGTCTTATAATAAATACACTAATTCCAATAAAGGAAGACTGAGAAAACCACAGTCCCTTCCTTCAGAGGGGCATKGGATCTAGTGACCAGGAACATGGAAAGGCCAAGGTTCCCAGTGTCTCTTCTGCCTGTTCTTCCTGGTGAGGTCTGTAATTTAGGCCCCCACCAGATCTGTGACAGTGGAGCAGCTCCYAGAGCAGGGAAAGATAGAGGTAAGAACAACTAAGCCAACAAGACATGCAAGTCCACGGGATCGTACGGAAAACATTTGAGCATGCTAAGGGAACTGGCCTATGTCACCACAAAGCTGCTCTTTTTAATCTTCAAAATGCTACGGTTATCTTAGTGCTCTTAACAACCATAGGGCAAGGTGTAAAGTGAATGGAGCCAGATTCTTCTCAGAAAGACACAGGAAGAGGACGAGAGAGAACAGACAAGTTGGAATACAGCACATTCCATTCAGTATGATATCAGGAACCAAAGTTTTACTGCAAGTGTAGTCTAAAACTGGAACCAGTTGCCTATCCTTTAATATATTCAAAAACATAACTGTACAAGGTCCAGGGCAACCTGATCTAGTTGGCACTACTTTGGGCTAGATGACCTCCAGATGTCTCTTTCAACCAAAATTATTCCATGCTTCTAAAAAATGTAATGAAGTATCTTGTTGCATTACCCAAACAGGCTACCACATAGTACCAAACAGYACCTTGGAGAAATAACTGCTCAAACCCACAAAGCCATCATGGGATATGGATACACATTCACACACAAGTGAGGCAAGCCTGCTGTGTAGCCCATGCGCTAAGTGGCTCACACTGAGGAGACTCTTTGAAAACACTGCTTAGTTGTGTATACGCTGTGAAGAAGGTCCTCATCTCCTACAGTATGCATTGGTAAAAAGAATAACTAATTTTGCCATTTCAAATATCAAAACTCAACCCAAGGAAAAGAGCCTTCCCCAAATTACTAAACAGTATCAGTCTTCCTTATATTTTGAAAATAAATCAGTAGCTTGTACTTACATTTTGCTGTTTCCTCTGTRTATACTGAATTTCATTTAATGTTAAGAAAAAGCGCAACTGTAAACACCAATAATAGTGGATCAAAAAATCAAGAGGAGGGAAAATYTCAATTACAAATGTCCTAAGTGTCTCTTAGTACATTATGACCACAGTCAACAATTACAATAAAACTTTTGCTTGCACTTTGCAAGCACTTTCAGCACTTAATCATTAAATATTTGGGCATTAGCAAGTAAATAAAGATATTAGTTTAAATAAAAGTATTGCYTACTATGTGCTGTCTTCGTTATACCCTAGATACCCTAAAACAGTAGGAAGCAAGTGACCTACTTACTGCAGTTTGTCTGGCCGTCTCTCATGTCACAGACAGAAGATCCACAGGGATCAGGACAGGAAGCACATCTCTGGTCTCCCTCCTGACAGAGGGTTTGGCCTGCAGAAAAGAAAAATATACCATTCTAATGATTTACCAGGTCTTTAAAATTGACTGGAGTGTACCGATGAGAAACTACAGAGAGATTCAGCACAGCTGTTTCCTTTACCAAATGCAGTGAGTACCTTAAAACACTTTAAAGTTGGAAGAAATAAAAAAGAAAAAAAGCATGTAGCAATCTCCAGATGCTTTTCATTTTTCCTTACTCCTACCCTTAAGATGGGGATTTATATCCCAGCTTCTGAATGAGAGGTGTGGATCTCTGAAAGCCTTTTACCATCCTGCTTGCGGCAGAGTATTAAAGGTCATGTTAATCACATTACAAATGGAACAATAGATCCTAGCCGAAAGAGAATGCCCTCTGGAAATTATTTTCCAGTGTCATTCAGTTGATCTGCTTTTCATTTTATGATTGTATGAGTGGACAATAAAAACCACCCTGAAGAAAGGTTGTCTTAACTGAAGCTTTATTGCCCTTCTTTGGTTGGTTAAGGAAAAAAAAAAAAAAAAAGAGAGAGAGAAAAAACTTATGATTCTAAAGATGGATATCCAAATAACAGAAAAGTCCTTCATTCAAAAGTTGGATAATCTATTTCTCCAACCTTTTGTCTCATAGCCATACCAACTGCTAAGGCATAGATACTCAACCTTTTTTCTTTTTGCCATTTCATTTTATCTTTTGCAAAATCAGTAATTTGATTGAATTTTCTCAAACTGAAAGACTGAAAAGCTTAGATTTTATCACCTCATCCCATTAAAATAGTTTATTGCAACTATTCCTTGTTATTTCTACTGCACTTTTGCCCACAAGCATTAGGAGCTGCACGTGACATCTTTTTACTGGGCACATAGAAACCCTAAAGAAACTTGTCAGTTCTTTGGGACAAATACTATCTAGTTTATACAGCTTAGTGAAGTAGGCATAGCTGGCATAGCTATCCATACCTCTGCGAGGTAACTTTACATCCTGTGTGGTGTACCCTGAAGCAGTGGAGATACTTCTTTTGCTCTCACAACTGACTGTCCGATTTTACAGAAACATCTAATTGTAAAATGGAACTTGAAAGCCAGWAAAAGCCCATTAACTTCTAAAACTGTTAAAATCTTCACATTTTAAAAGATTTTTCCATCTTCTTMTTTTCCTTCAGTGGGAGAGTCTCAACTCTTTAAAAAACTCCCTGTGCTACAGCATATTCTAATCCCWGCCCAGTCAATGCTGAGTTTCTATAAACATACATTACTCTGCCTTTTGGAGGGATTAGAGACCCAGCTGTCAGTACATCTATATTAGATTTCTATTTTCACAAAATGAATGACAGCAGTAATGTCATTAGATGCCGTAACTACATTTCCTTAAGGTATGTWGGGAAGGAGACTATTTTTCTTATTCAGGCACAGATGAAGCTAATGGTCATTTATAATCCTCGTATGTTTATCTTTGCATACAAGGGCTTTGTATCCTTATATGGAGAAGTAACAAGTAATTACATTGCAAATCCACATTTTTATGCTGATTTCAATATATTTATTGTGTTTGCAGCAAAATCAATATTCCAGATCATTTAAGCAACAACTTCATTGCTTTTACTAGGCATGCATAATTTCCATGACTCATGAAAAAGAAAACTCTTTGCATTTAGTGCATGTCCCATTACATTTTCTTTAGTTGTGGAATTCAACTACATATGTAAGAAATACATAAGAAAATTGCAAAATGAAATTCTGGCTTGATTTAAATGAACTTTCCAAGAAACTAAAGAAGAATTACCCAAACAAAGCCCAAATTTTGCCTATGTATTCTCAAGCAAATTTAGTTAGAACAAGCKATGGCTCTGTTATAGGTAGGTTTCTGCACTACAAAATGTGGCAAAATATTTAGGAAGAGAGAGCATGGAAACCTTTCTTAGTTGAAAGTACCACATTTTAACACTAAGAAGAAAAMTCTTTTAGGATGTAGGCAGAACATTGACTAACATAATTTAGATCACTTATTTTCTGCACTTAGTATTCTTCAATCTGCATCTCTTGAAAGAAAGAAAAAAAATATAAAAATATTTCTTAAACTTCCCCAGAGGCAAAAMCAGCAAGAAGCAAGTACACCACTGGCTTTTAGCCCAGATTACACATCAACATTTTCAGTGAAATTCTCTTCACTAATGACAAATAATTTTAATAGGATTAAGCTGGGTGAATTTGAAAATTATAATTTCTAGAAAGCTCGAAACAGTTTGGTACTTCAGCGTTTATCTCATTCTTTTGTCTCATCTCTTTCACAATAACAACTACCAGCAAGAGAAACAGAGATGATGGAAATTTACAGACTAAAACACCAAAACCCAGGAATTATTTAAAAAAAAAAAAAAAGCATTTTGTGAGATTACATAGTGAGAACGTGCGCCCAGATTTTTATATTGCCAGAGTCAGAATTAGAATAAATTTCCTGTAGGAGTTTTTCACAACTTCATCATGCATTTCAGAGAAGAATGAAGGCAATTTCTGTGTCTTATATAATCTCAGTTATCTTTTGGGGAAAAAAAAAATTGATTGTTTTATGGAGATCCAAAGAACTTAACAAGGACAGAAGGAACTGAATAAAAACATGTATGAAAGGATTTTTCTAGTTTTCTAAGCAMATCAGGTTTATATAATCACACTGTGTACTTGTCTTACACTAATTTGTTGGTCCTACTCTAATAACCTTTGAATATGTTTTCCCACTATGACTATGTCTGACAGAACACTCAAGTTTTCTAAATGAACTGAATACTTAAAAGTTTATTGAAAATAAGAGTCATAACAGAATTATATTAATATTTCTCCCACTGAAGAAGACTGCAATGTGAATGAACTTACGAGAGGTAAGAGAATCCACGTATGAAAAAACACCTTCAAATGCCCCATCTTTAACATAGTTTTTGTGAAAGCAACTAATAAAATTCTGCCTACAGTTTCCCTTGTGAAAGTAGAGATTCCACCATAAGAAGAGTACTACAAGGTCTGGCCCTTACTTTCACTGCAGTTTTCTTCATCGCTTCCATCTTTACAGTCGTTATCTCCATCACACTGGAACGCACTAGGAATGCACTGCCCGTTTCTGCACTCCACCAGGCCCTGACTGTGACATGCTGGAGAAAACAGACAATATTCTGATTAACTTAGGTTACTGAAGGTCTCTGTTATTTTTGGATAACCTACTAAAGTTATGTTGCTTATCACTGCTTATGCTTATCACTGAGGTCACTAGACATTTTTCATTCTGAAGGCTGTTTTCAATACCTACAACAGTACTCATTTTTAGAGACATAAACTGTAAATGCTAGGTGCTAGCAACAKACTGAATTCATGGCTCAATAGCTTCAAAAGAAAGTAAAACATAGTTTTTACTTATATACAGATTCTGTCACCTTTTATTAGCTCACTTATTTATATCTACTTGTTTGGATCAAGTTCTCAGATTTTGGGGAAAACTACAGGATAGTGGTGTGAGGCCAAAAGGCAAGATGGTGCTGGAACCAGAGGTGTACAAGTAAATGAGTTATGATAACTTTAATGATTTTAAAATATTTGTTAATCCCTCAATGTCTTATTTTGCAATCTCAGYATTATTCTAATATCATTTTTACATATGTCTTTGTCATCATCATCATAATCATTGATGGGAAGACAGAAGTTCAAACCATGACAAGGTGTGATAAGTCAAGTATAGACACTCAAATACAGAGAGCTGTCACAAATGTCCTGATATCAAACAAGCTTATGGGTTTGTTTTTCCGAAGACAAATTTATTATATAACATTTGGATTTTGTTTTCTAATGAAAGAAACAAAAAACTTATTTAGAGATCTAAGAAAACTTACAGCAATTGATTTCGTCCGACTTGTCTGTACARTCATGGTCACCATCACATACCCAATCAGCTGTTATACATCTTCCATCTCCACACTGATGATGCATCACTGGATTACAATCTGAATGCAGTGCAAAAATATGATCAAAAATGAATGATATGTCAGCAACTGAATAATTTTCATGTTTGTTCAATTATTCTATGCCTACAAGCTGATCATTTTTGCTAACTCCTCCTGTGCCTTAGTAAATTCCAGTAAGATTTTTTTTTTTTTTTTCAATCTGCAAATTCTTTTGCAGATAGTGGTTACATATGTTCTAAATGTTCTGAATACTATTGCCTGTTTAGATAGTGTTGTGTTCATTTAATCTCTCAGGTGAACAACTGTTTCCAAGATTCTAAGATTTATGAAATAGATTAAAAGATCTTCTGGCTACCCACCTCATGGGAGGACTTTCAGTAAATAATTTGTTTACTTTTGGAAGTAAATAATTTGTTTTTCAACTGCCATATTTGCTACACTTAGTCAGAAACCAGAAGGTTTTTGCACGTTGGCAGATTTTTTCACAAGAGCTAAGAAGAAACTTGTCTTAACTAGTCTAACTTTGTCTTTTTGTCAGGGTGTTTCTTCAAATGAAGAAAAGGATTCTGTTGAGAAGGCTGAGTAAAGGAAATACACACAGTAACAGGTCTTAGAATATGTCAAGCTTAAGAGAGCAATAATTATCAGAGCCATATTTGCCTGGTGCACTTTTCTTAGAGGTTTGGTGGGGAGAGGAGGAGGGAGAGTTGAAAATGTTCTGGTTCTGTTTCACTTTTAACTTCTTAGCAGCCACACTAATTTACTGCCTATGGAGGGTGAGGTGTTGGTCACACAGATGTTTCAGGCAGTTATGATTTAGTGGCAAAAGTCTAACTTGGCTCATGAGGGAAAGGTGTATTCACAAGGCATATTGTCTGCCTCCACTCCAAGCTCCCTGGAAGGTTGATGAACACMGTTTGTACCACTCAGACCGCACGTTTGCTCAGGTCTGGCAACACGACTGTTCTCAGTTTATCACGGGCACATACTAGCCAATTTGTTCATAAAGTGTAATGTTTGAGGACTAAGACCTTGACCTTGGAAACGCTGCCTGGCCTAGCCATACACACCAAGTATTTCAGTGCAACCAGCCTGTCCATATTTTATACAAATCAACACGCAGTGTAAACAAAGACAAGATGGTAGGAAAGAAACATTTGGACCGTGGTCCAACATTGCTGTTCCACTTTGTAACTTATTTACTCCATCTGACTCAGGGCCAAACAAAACAAGTTTGCTTATGCAGCCTTCTTCAGCCAGGTAGGCTGAATTTACACTGAAACAGATAGCACATGTGCAGGGCAGTGTGCAAACCGATCAAGAAGCCATCTGTAGTCCATACAGACGGAGTGAGTTGGATTTGAAATTTACATGAAGAAAACTGGTCTCAAGATGGAGATGGTAGGATTCAGACTAATGTTTAGGGGAAATCTGCCATTAGACAGGCTTTACAAGAAAAACTCCAATCACGAATCAAAAGTGGCAGGAAGTCTTTGAGTATATTTCATACTCAGACAAGTATGAAATATTTCATATTTCAGACAAGAAACAACAGAAATCTCAGGAAAAAATATACTTAGCTATTTTTTGCATTAAAATTCTGTGTACTTTTTATTTAAAAAAAAGACAAAGAAAGTGAAAAATAGTATTTAAACTTTTGAAGAGGTATTATAAAGTTAGCACTTAGCTCTCAGGGGCAGGACAAGGAGCAAAAGTTAGATAAGTAAGTCCTAGTCCTGTGCCTGAGAAGATTTCAAATATTTATGTGTAAAGATTATTATTTTTTATGACAGAACTCATTTTCTTCATGAGAAGAATTGCAAGTAGGAAGAAAATTATAACTAGGCAGAGAGAACAAAGTCAGTCAAAAACAGTATTTTAAGGAGTAGCAGATTTTGATGGTCAAGATATGCACATTCCTGATGACGTTTATGTAAAACGCTTCAACCATAAAGCTGTCTGTCTTCAGTCTGTGACCTCCTCTGGTTTCCTTTAGTTTCAGTTAAAGTCATCCAAGTGGGCAGGAAAGCAACTATAACATCTTGACAAAGTCTGAAACACAACTTTTTTTTTCTACAAAACCTCCAAAATTTGAATTTACTCATATTCTGTTTTCTAACTTTTTCAAATTGTTTATAACCATGTGTAAATGGTTTTACTTTGCCACAAAAAGAGTCAATGAGATATATTATTGTTTTGAGCAGTTTAAGAAAAATTATTTCCAGGCTAAGGAATACTGCCATCTTAAAGGCTATAGAAAAGCATAAATCTTCCATTTACCACAGTTTTGTTCATCACTAAGGTCTCCACAATCATCATATCCATCACACACAAAGGTATAATTGAGGCATTTTCCTGTGTTACAACGAAATACATCATCACTGCAATCTACAAAATAAAATTTTGCAACATGTTAACATAATATTGGTCTCTTTTTTATATAAAATATCAACATGGATACATTTAATAAAAAGATTAGCTAAAGATATCTCCCAAATTACAATAACACTTAACATGTATCACTTTTTCTTTGAATTAATATAGAAGAAAAAGAAAAGTCAAAAATATGTTGGTGTATTTTAATTTTGTTCTACCAATTGCTTTCCATTCGTATGATCAACAGCAGGAGGAGAAGGTAGTCCCCACATCATAAAGACTGTATTTGATTCCTCTTTGCTCTCCTTTCATTTGTCACACRCTAATAAATGCAAGTCATCTGGGAGAAATTTTTTGGTACACTACACTGAAAGTACTCAAAATGTATTCAAGCTGTGGAAGAAAATGAATAATGAAAGATAACAGGAAACTGAAATGCTCAGTTCTGGATACAGATCATATGCTGGCAAATAAGCTAGAAAAAAAGAGGTTGGAGAAAACAGGCTAGGAGAAAACAGTATGATATCACAACCTTGCTGATGAAAATGATCATGAGAAGATTTCAAGGTATAAACAATTTTGTCCCAAATTTCATCCAYGGTAGAACAGTAGAATGTCTTTTCCACTAATATATTTATTTCTTGGAGTCAATGATCAGAAAAATAAGAACTTGGACGTACTGCACAGTGAGGATAAACGAGGGACGGTGTTGTTCCTAACAGGTACCGCGCACTCAAAATCTCACCGTGACCACAGAATCACCTAACGGTTGAGGCTGGAAGGGTCCTCTGGAGACCATCTAGTCCAACCCACCTGCTCCAGCAGGGACCCCTAGAGCACGGGGCACAGGGTGGCATCCAGGCGGGTTTTGAAGATCTCCAGAGAAGGAGACTCCACTGCCTCTCTGGGCAGCCTGTTCCAGGGCTCTGTCACCCTCACAGGAAAGAAGTTCCTCCTCACATGGACGTGGAACTGCCTGTGTTTAAACTTGCACYCATTACCCCTTGTCCTGTCACTGGCCACCACTGAGAAGAGTTTGGCCTCCTCCTCCCTACATTCTCCCCTCAAGTACTTATACAATTGATCAGATTCCCTCTCAGTCTTCTCCAAGCTAAATAGGCCCCACTTGCTTAGTGTTTCCTCATATGATAGATGCTCCAGTGCCTTAATCTTTGCAGCCCTGCGCTGGACCCTCCCTAGAAGCTCCCTCCTGTCCTGGGGAGCCCAGAACTGCACCCAGCACTCCAGATGTGGCCTCACTAGGGCTGAGTAGAGGGGCAGGATCCCCTCCCTCGACCTGCTATGATCRTATTTTCAAGGCAAAAACACTGAAGAGATGTTTTGGTGCTGGAGATCATCAACCTTAAGAATAAACACACGCATTCACAAAACTTTTTATACATTATCATTGCATGCTTTGAACACATTATGATAGGTGAATAACTGGAGCACTTATCTTTTAGGGACAGTTTTTCATAATGTAAAAGATTCCTCCCTTTTTTCCTCTCACATGTTATCAATCACATCCAAACATGACTCTAGGTTAATGATTGCTAAATCAGACAATGTAGCCTGTTTCCGTAAGAGTAACATTAATTTCTCTGATCTTGATAAAAAKATTTTTCTGTTTCTCTTTCATTATAGAAAAGTTTTTTCATACTATCAAAATGTACAGTAAACAGTAAACTTCATAATATTGGCTAAGTGGCATTGTTATAAACAAAGACCAAAATATTTAGATATTTATAGATAAAATGTTATCAAAGAAAGTTGTGGGTTTTATAGTAGGCTAGGAGAGGTAAGAGTACCTGATACTGTTATTAGATGAATCCAGAGCTTCTAACTGAAAAAGGAGGGTCTGCAGACCCTGCTTTTGAGCTTGCCTTTGAYCAACCAAGGATGAATTTTATTTTACACAGGTTTAGAGCTCAGAATACAGTCTGCTGCCTTCCCTTCAAGGAATACTTACCACAGACATCCCTAAGTGAGCCTAGCCTTTCTTCCCACGGCTAGCACCTGCAGTAAAGCTCTGACAAGYACTCGCTGAGAACACTCGAGGTGTGGGATTGCACTCTGCCTGGAACCTGCGTCTCTCCTCCCCAGCTGAGGGGCTCAACTGCCACACAACAGAACCAAGAACCACTTGTTCTCTCTCCTCTTGGTTTGTGTTTCCTGCATTCATGACTGCCCAGCTTCAATATGTTACGCACTGCTAGGTACAGCACTTAGGAGATATGACATAGGGTTTCTGTCCCCTCAGATCAGTGGAAGTCAAGAATTTTAAAACAATCATCTCCTAGATTTAATTACTAAGATGCAAAGGTAAGAATAAGCRAAAGGAATTAAATTATACCTTCAAGAAATCTTAACCTTAAAAAAGGATTCAGCATTCTGCTTCCAGGTGATGCTCTGGGACACCATCATATGTAGGTATGTTTCAGATAAGTGCAAGACCTCAGAAATACCCCTGCCCTCTGCATCCCTGCCTCCCGTCACCCTTCTAGATCTAAGAATCTTCCTAACGAGTGATGCAGATTTTTCGTCCATGTTTCTGGCTTGCTTAATGCCCTCTAGGGACTATACAGGGACTATAGTCCCAGCTTCAAATGTTTGAATCGTCTTGATGAGGGTACCTAACTCCAGGTCTACACCTAAATTGATACTGATCTGACTTCACAAGTCTGAAACTTTTTAAATTTACTATTACACTTCCTTAATAGCCATATGAATCTGATACATCACCTGACAGAAAAGACAGCAAGAGATCTTAAGAGCTAGTTTCAGAAATCTGTAAGGTTTTACAAATGTCAACTTTAGAATCTGCATGTTAATCATTTCTTGTCCTTCTCCCACAAAAATATTTATGCTTTCTACTAGTTTCACATCATCTTACAAAGTCCAAGCAGAATTCATAACACAATGCTAAGAACAGGGCTTCAGGATACGAAATAATATAATAACACTGTCATGAGTTTTGTAGGTTCGTTAGCTTAAAAAAAGCAAAAGGCATGAAAACAGTAAATACCAAGRAGCCAAAACTAAATGAAAATATGTAAGTCCTAGTTTCATGTAAGCAGAACAATAGCCAGCTGAGAGTAAAACTTGAACACTAACTGTTTTGAATCTCTAACAGCATGAAGTACTCTGGCAACTCTCTGTCCTCCTTGATCAGTTTGTAACTCTGGCAGCTTCTCTGCTTCTATTGCTCCCCATGAAAATGAAAAAAAGCTGGCTTTTCCTACAGTGCTTCCTCTGGAAAAGTTCACTGTTTCTTTTCTATCCAAATGCCCCAGTTTATACTTACATTCATACCTCAGTAACTGCAGCAGGGACAGTGAGAGTATGGCAGCTTGCTGGCCCACACAGACAGAGTAAATAAAAAAAGACTTCATGCAATAAAATACAATTCACATGGAAGTAGTGAATGAAAAAAAAAAAAGAAATGGATGTGTAAAAGCATCAAAATAAAGAGCAGAGCAAGAGGTAAAGGGATGCCATACATAACTTGTCATAGAGCACTATGCGTGTGACTTCATATAAACGATTCAGCAGTAAGAAGATGAAGAACAATCTGAATTAAAGATCACAAACAAAAGAAATACACAAAGTATTAAAAAAAAAAAACTGATCCTCAGGAAAATTTTCACAAAAGCGTCCCCTTGCAAGAGTATAAAAAGATGTTAAAAAAAAGCAATTCATCACAAGACGTTACAATGACTCAGACCCCAGGGTTCCTTGTCCTACCTGTTACACACAAGAGAACCTGCCCGGAGCACCTGCACATGCACGTGCTGGTGCCTTAAAGATGGGAGGGTGAGGGACGAAATCCGTGAGAGAACAAGTGCGAGTAAAATCAATTCTGTTTAGTGGGAGTGTTGCCTTACAGCTCTGTGAGGTCTCCCATTAAATGTCCCAATAATTTCTTATAGAAATTGGGACTACTTTGAATGATTTGATTTTCAAACAAAATCTAAAATTAAATCATTTATATCAGTTAATAATACATAAAGTCCAAATTCTTACTGGAATCCTTTACCAGCAGATTCTCTTTCTGCCCTTTCCCTTATTAGGAAATGATGAAGTAATCAGGCTTAGATCACAAACAAAAAAAAAAAATCTTTAAATCTAAATGCTAACATGCAAGCAAGAATACTTCAATCTGAATTGCAAAGCACACTTACAGAAACAGTTTTCCAACCTGTTTGCTATTATAAAACTATACATCTCTTTTTAGTGCATCCAACTACACTGGCAAACTCTAGTCTTTTGAATCCAAATCAAGCAAATACTTTCCTGAAATTCTAAGTGCTACTTCCTGGACACACTGAGGAGTTGATTTTATTAACGTATCCCAAATCAAGCTAAACGAACCACTGCGACCACAGCACACTCTACAGCTGAGAAAAATCCATTTCACAGAAAAAGGAAAAAAACCCAGTCAGCATTAATTGTTGTTATCCTTGAGAAATCTGCTTGCTCACAAGCTGATCCAATTTTATGTTACAGGTTTTATGAAGAACAGGAGGCAGAGCAGGAACTGAGCACGGAGTGAGCCTGAAACCCATCAGAGAGTGGAACGTTGCTGGAAAGAGAAGGGAACGGGCACGTACTCAGGGCTCCCCTGGGACAGAGAAAGAAATCTCTCAGTGGCACCCAAACACTGTGCAGAGTTTACTGAGAAAAAGGAAGTTCCTGAKCTGATGGAAACCAATCCTGCAATGAAGGACCCAACTTTCACGGCCACAGACAGCAAGGATGGACTTGTTTACAAACCCTTTTTATTTCCGTTCAAGTTGCTTTCAGCTTTCTGATTTAAATAGCTAATTATTACTAGTTATAGTCTAATAAAAGTTGGCCTTTTGAAAGTAAGAACCCTTTGGGAAGTAACTCCATTGAAAAAAGCGCAGACAGATTCACATCGCAGCTCTGCCGGGCTCAGGGCCTCTGCACAACCACGGAGGTTGTGCGGAGTCTCCCTCAGAGCCTGCCCAGGGCTGCACCGGAGCGTCCAGGTGATTCTTGCTGCCAACCAGTCTGGTGCTACAGAAGYTTGCTTGCTACAAGAAAGAATCCAAATACTTTGCTCCATCTGGGTTCCCTAAACTCCTTGCTTACATTACTGATGCAGCCAAAACAGCCTTTCATCTAAGTTTAATCTTTACTATTGTTTCATTTTCTCTGTTCCCCCCTCCCAACAACAACAACAAAATTAAAATACATTTCATTCTAAATAAAAGTTTCTTAGAACCAAATAAAGTTTGGACTCAATAAGTGAACAGATTTTCCATGTGTTTTTCTGGGTCCCATTAAACTGGAAAGCTATGCATGTGTAAGCACTAGCAGTCAGAATTTATAAGAAATAGAACAAGATACAAGGAATCACAATTCAATTTTCTTTCTCAGATATTACACCAAAATTCCTAAATATTTCATGACTAAGTTGTAAATATCATCTATTTTTATCATTAAGAAAATCYCAGTTACAGTACAAATTACTTTTCAAGTGTTTTGCATGTAAAGCATGAACTGAAACACTTTGTTAATACTAATGAATCTAACACAAGACTTTATATTTGTAGCATATACACTGAACCATTTAGAATGAGTCTAAGATTTTAAAAAATAATCATTTAATAAATTTAAATGTAATTAAAAAATTTAATTTTAAAATTAAAAAACTTCATTTATCGCTGATGAATCCTACAGGAAAAAGKAAAGGTCTTCAAACTGCTCGTGCACTTACAATTTCTATATATTGGCTGTGTTTGAAGCAAATATTTTAGGATTAAAATTACTTCTGTTATGGAAGTTACTTCTGAACGGACCTCTAAAACTGCGTACACTGCCATGCATACACACATTATAATCTTAGGGTTAATATTTGGTTATAAAAATAACTACTGTAAGTTAACAGTAAGGTTGTCTCGARTATCTTAATGGCGTATTTTCATTCTTTAATAGTTTTTGGTAAAAATGTTCCTGTAATTGGAGTGCCCAAAGAATATGGAGGAGCAAGGACTGCAGGAGAGATGGCATCTCTTATCGGACAAGCTTTCAGGTTTGCTGTTTCTGTTCTATAATTCAAAAAGAAAAGGCTTATCCGACCAAAATTTATCCTCTTCCTTCCTCAGTTCTTAGCCAGTGATCTAATAAAAGTTGTCCTTTKCTTCTAAACCTTGTGTCTTTTTATACACAGGCTTTCTTTTAAAGGTAATCTTAACTCATTAAATTTGCAATACCTGCTCTTTCAAGACATGGAACTTTTTTTTCCTTATACTGCTATATCTTTGCCTACTTCTAACAGAACCTGAGCATCAAAGTGTCATAGGCATTTTTGAAACCTTTGGGTTACCTTGAATAAGAATTTAAGCCTGACAGGAAAAACTCAAAAGATAAAAACATGCAAAACTCGTTACCTAAGGGGAAATACATAAATCTCCATTAAATACACTGTAGACTATTAAGGTGAAAGCACTCTGTATTCTCACTTACATTGAGACAAGGAGGAAATCACATGCACTATTTTTTCCTTAGAGAATCCCAAAGAAAATCTGTCATCRCCAYKGTCAAAAAYGACTTCATGAGTCTGGGAATGCCCTGGAGCTGTGGACTCTTAAATCATTAATGAGAAAGAAATCTTTGGAGGGGAGRGGAGTCTCAACTGCACAGGCTGGAATTCAATGCAAGGACTTGTATCTTCCAAAGTCTGAATGTACAGCACTATATTGTGGCATCATGTTATRCTATAGCTGCTATTTACCTCAAGTTCCTCATTTTTCTCTTATCTTTCATTTTTCCTCCMTTTTCATTAATTTTCCACTGCTTATTTGTTCAGTTTTCTTAAAGGCAGTACTAGTCCTATGATGTTCTTGTTAGAAAAAAAACATTGGAGATACAAACCATAGTGGAGAATGAATAAGATATTAGGCATTCATAGATATTTTTCTTTTCTACAGCATCCTATTCTGRTATTTATTTAAATAGACCTCATGCAGATTAAGACCAAAACTGTCTAAAGCAGATGGTTTTGCACGTACTGTAGAATCAGTGCCAAGGACTGTGAGAAAGATGCACTGAGAAGTTTCCAGCTGACTGTTTCCCAGTGGAAGTGCCATTTTTTTGCTTGTAATTGATTACTAAAAAAAAAAGCCAAACAGATAAAAAACTTACCCCTAAATAATTCTAATGTCCGTATCATTTCTTGTAGGAATCATAGGAGTTCAATTACTGGTGACATTTGCCTATCTGCTTCCAAGCATGAACTTCCAAAGATCGGAACACGTTCTGTGGTCAGTCTGAGCAAAGCTGAACTTACTCGCTCCTGACTCAGGAGGAGTCCATGTGCTCACGTATGCAAGCACCATGCCAAGCTCCTATGCCATTCCAGTATSTTTCTTTAGTTTTCTAGGGTTCTCTGACTGGATTCGGCATGTGCTGCAGTWGAGCACCGCGGCGCTCGAGAAACTTACTGCAATGGAGCTCATCGCTCCAGTCGTCGCAGTCGTTGTAGCCGTTACACTGCAGCTTCCCTGGGATGCAGATCCCGCTGGCGCACAGGAAGCTCTCCTCTCCTCCACACAGCGCTGGCAAACAGGAGGGAAAAACAAACAGGCAAACGTACGTTAAGCTGTTCAGAGAGAGAGTAAATGAACGGAAAAACGCTCTGAGCAATGAGTCTTAATTGATACATTTAAGCAACAAACTCCAAATTAATCAAACTCAAGCACATTCACACCAGCATTACCTAGATTTGGTTATTTAAAAATTAAGTAKCTAAGTTGTGTCTGTCAGTAAGGTTCAATATACCATTACAGTAAAGAGGAAGCACCTCCATAGGGTAACTCTTAAACTGACCTTAGGATGTGATTAAATATGCTTTTTCTTTCCATTAAACAGATATTTCAGATTAAATATGCAGCTAAAGTAACAATAGATTGATTTTTGCAACCTATGTGTTCAACCACAAGATCATAAGGTTGAGATTGAACAGTCATAATACAGGCATTTCCTARCGGATAAGTTTCCTCAAACATTTCTATAACTCCCAAAACATTAGAAAAACCTCATTATTGCTATTCTGTATATGGGGAATTGAGATACCTACAGGGAAAAAAGTTAGGGCTTTGGATGTCCCACTGGGGATGCCTTGACATGACAGTCAGAGAGACACAACTCAAAATCATCTACAAATCAAGTACTTCAAGAGGGTTAAAAATAGGGAGATACAAATCACTACTAAACTTGTTTTYATCTTAGCACAAGAAATAGAGCCCAAAATTCCAACCTTCGCTTTCAAAAATTTTTGGCTGAGAMAATCCTCAGAAAACATACAGATACCATTAGATAGCAACATAAAGCAAAGATAAGTGAAAAATAGATGGGCTTGCTAGGCAAAAATAAAAATATTCTGGTCAATGTGCATTTTTTAAAGCTACAATTAATAACAATACTCAGCAACACTAAACAAACAGAAAGTTTCACCTTCACTAAAAAAATAGTCTCCCAAAGCTCCTTGATTTTAACCGTACACATTTTAAATAAGAAATAGCTTTAAAAAGTTAACAAAAAAAGATAATTTTTCAAAGTAAAAATTATTGAATATAATAATGTGTGACAACAGTAAATTCAAACAATGAAGTCTCATAAACGGTCATCATTCTCTCAATAGAAATTACTTTTGTAATTCAGCTTTGCATTTAATTTTACCATGAATAAKAAAGACTGCAGATTGTAGTCTTCAATCTTGCAGTTTTACACATACTTAGAAGAATGCAAATATAAAAGTAAAACAAAACAGATAGAGAAGTGATGCTGATGAAATCTGGATACATGCTGATGAAATCTGCTGATATGACTTCAGGATATAAAAGATGAAAGGAAAGAAGGAATGAGAAAATTGAACTAATAAATATCAACTTTCCATATGACTGCATCATTTGAAATCTTCCTTATGTGGTTGATTCTGTTTCACCGAAATTCTAGAATTCATTATTCATTGATGTATATGTTTATCATAAAACAAAACTTAATGGAAAACTTTTCWAAAAGTTTCATGCATGTGACTTTTATTCTAGATTTTACAGTGCTTTACAATGGAGGATAGCTAGTGTTATGCTCTTTTTTTTTTTTTAATACATGAAAAGCCAAAGGATATTGAAGTGATTTATCCAATGACAAACAAGGAAATTAGATGCACAATTCAAAGTGGTTTATAGAAGTCTCTCACTGAAAATCTAAATAGAGCTCAAAAAAAAAAAAAAAAAAATTGCTGCTCTGACATACTTCCCTTGCTTTTTTGTTATCACTAAAGCATTCCTAGTGACTATGATTCACCTCTGAGTTTCATGGAAGTGGTTCTTAAAATCAAATGTTTTTGTGTTGAGAAAACAGGCAATTTCAATTGGCATGCATTTTTAAACATTGCTTAAATGTTTAGGCTTTTAGGCTTTTTAGATTCTCAGAGAAGACATCTATCCATCCTTTCAATGACATTGTGATCTAAACTATATTTTCAGGCAAGCACAACGTTACAGAGGTCTGCAAATGCTTTTCTTCTCTTTCRGTTACATTTGATTTCTTTCCTTACTTCAAAAAGGAAATAAATAAGTTCTACTCAAAAATAATAAGTTCTTAATAAATAATAAGTTCTACTCAAAAGTTCCTAAAGATTTTCAGTTTGGAAGGGGAGTGATCATTTTTGACAGTAAGTTTTTATTAAAACTCTTCGTTGCCTTGCAATATTGAGTGTCAGCAGGAGTGCACAGGACCAAAACTTGTCCAATTCATTTTGGTAGCTAAATGATACTTTCTAATTCTTCCCCTTCTTGCCTTTCAACATACTTCAACTGCAGAAAGTTAGTTACTGTTGTGTACTGAAGGTCTTTGAAGCTCCATCAGACACAAATGCAAAGCTCTAAGGCACTTTATGAAAACTGTGATTCAGCTGCAGTAACTTGTGGAATCTCCCCCTCCAAATCTCTGCCAGCACTTTCATACTGAGATATTCACCAGAACCCTGGATCGTCAGCTCCTCCCATCAAACTTCTGCCACCTAACTACGGACTAATTGCTCAGCATCAACCATTTTGGAAGCCTAGTTAGGCTGAAGTATTTCCAGAGTTCACAGACATACACAGACGCTTCTGGAATGTGATTAATTCCTTTGAAAACGTGAAATGTCTCCAAACGGACTATAGGAGAAATAAAATCTCTTACATTAGGCCTATACCCCCTTTAAATCCCATTATGGGTGACTAAATTCAGTATCTGAGGTAACATCTATATCATGGAGGTATAGAAAGAACACGCAAACTATCTTGTTTTATTTATAAATTGTGTGTTAGCACAACGTTCCGAACTTTAAAATACTCATATAGGTAAGTTATACCACTGCTGACTCCAAGTTAGGACACTGCCCTAAATAAGTCTGTTCCTTAGATGCCCTATGAGTCACAAAGCTATAATAAGATAAGATAGGATAAGATATTTAATGCTAGTTGATTAATATGTGGAATCCACATGGCAATAAAACATCATTTTTCTACTCGAGAAGCCTGTACTACTACATGTACAAAACCAGGTGATTCATAAAAAATTCAAACCCTTTCTTCTAATACTTACATCCACGTATAAAGCTTTTATACAAGTAGATTTCTAGAGCATCAAACAAAGGCATAAAGAATCACTTATATTTTTACTGTTAAAACACTAGTAAATTCTTTTTCCTAAAGTCTTTTTTATTTTCTGGTTTATGAAACATCTTCCATTCTTTTGTCATTCAAGGGTAGACAGAAATTTCTTTTAAAAACTCCTTACTTCTTCTAGTAAAATTGAATTTCATGGCATGTCGGTTTTTAGTACTAGCTTAACTTGATTTTTCGTTAGTGAGAAAATTAAGCTCCTCAAAAAAAAATATGCTGACTTATAAGCCACTGTGAAACACCGTATAAGACAACCCGTATCAGCAAAGAGGTTCATAAGGAAACAATGTTTTATGGTTTCCAAACATAAAGGCTCTTTTCCCAGTTCTTTCACAAACTTTGTCATTACTTTGGACAATTCAGCTAACCTGTTCCTCAGCTCCTTACCTGAAAAAAAAAAAAAAAAAAAAAAAAAAAAAAAAAAAAAAGAGAGAGAAAAATACTTCTCTGTTTTCTCAGGCTCTTTTATCTTTGAAAAGCCATTAGTATTGGTACTATTAAGTACTACAAAGTTAACGCTGCAGTAAGTCTTACAAACTTATCTTCACTTTAATAAATTGATATTCCAGGTTTCCCAAAGGGAGTGAAACATATTTTCATTTAGGAAAATGTCAGGATAGCTCCCAGAGGAACATTATTGAACGCAAGATGACCAAGAGGAAAAATTTAAAGATCATCATCAAACGGAAACAAGATTTTGAGACAGAATAAAACCATTTAACCCTGACAGCAATGAATGACACGTTTTAGAAGATCTCAACAAGCAGTCCAAAATAGACTGTGACACCTGTAAAACATGTTCTTGAGACTAAAGAAGGAGCCTTCAGCATGCCTACAAAGAATATAACTTCCAGTCATGGTCAGCTCTTCTGCAAAGCAACGTGATACTCCTGCCCAGTTTTGCAAAGCTCTAGGTGCAGCCTGGATGCTGAGATGCCCCACTGATCACCAGACGTGCCTCAGCACGCACAGCGTGTTTCTCAGAAATGACAAATAGCTCCAGCTCACACTGTCTGCAAGTGCAATCAATTATCCGGATTTCCAATTTTATTTTTGGTCCTAGCATAACTCTYCTTCCTATTACAGTATGGCAATAGACACACACACAAGCACACACACTCTCACTCTGTGCCTCCACTTTTACTCTTAATTTTTGACAGCAGRGGATTTTTTTTTCCAACACAGTTACATGCTTTCTAAGTCTGGAATATTAATTTATTATCCCCAGGAAAAAGGGCAGTTCTAGATTTAATCAACTGACACTCCCGTATGAAACATGTGCTTGTAATAAAGAGTTATATGAATAATTTCAAAACCTTCTCTATGACATTCCCAGGTGCACTCTCTACTTGGGCAGCACATGATCTAGATTTTCCAAATAAGAACATTATTTTCCGATTGTGTCACGGGGTCATGGATGCTGCAGGCAACAATACATACATAGGGAAATTTTTTTTTTTCAGAAGGGCTCTTAGTTTTGAAGGAAAGTGAACAAAAACATATATGAGACTTAGAACAAAGAGGTTTGAGCTGTTTGTGCCATTTAAACCTGAACTTTTATCCGAGACAAGGCAAAACCACCATCCTTTTGCACTCCCTTCAAACATGCTTCTCAGTGGACTCTCCTCGCTGCCGGCTGCATGGTTGGATATATTTGCTACCTTCTGCCTGTGTGAGGCCTGTAGCCTGAACTGCGATATAGTATTGGCTTAATAGCAACATAAGATTTGATGTTCATTTATCTGTGCAATCAGCCCAAACCTTAAGTTGTGTATAGAACAACAGGAGCAGACTTTTACCTTCTATGTGAGTGGTCAATATGAATCAGAGGAACAAAGGCAGGAGGTAAGAGARACATTTATCTGTCTTTTTCTCTTAGGCAGAAGTAGAGTCAGCAGTCCCACACTCATTTTTGGACTGTGCACAAAAGAGTGCTCAAGCACTTAAAGATCATGCCACCTCTCTCCTTCCTAACACTTCCCTACTCTGCTCTGCTCCCAACCATTCTGATTCCATTCTCAATGTACATATGCCTGTATGCTATATGTAAATAATAGGAATAACAAAATCACTGTTTCCTTCTCTCAGCCTCAAGATCCAGCAGCATTCAAAAGGAATTATAAGAAAAATTCATTTCACCTTTTGGAGTGTTCTAATAGGACATGACTAGATATGCTGGCACAACCAGTGCAGTGATTTAKGCAGGAGAGCACATGTGCTGTGAACACCTCCAGTGAAGATACTTTCTTCTTTCTAGCAAGCCTGAGCAGCCTAGCAGTTGGATCAYGTCTTCACAGAGCAGATTTTAATGGAAATTATAAAAGCCTTGTCTTACATACAAACCCAAACACCTTTGATGAATTTCAATACCTGATCTAAAACCTAGAGGAGTTAGATATGTGTTGGGAAATGTTAGTTATTTGTATCTGTGTTGAGAATTCACACCTTTATCAACATCAGTGTGCAAAAATACATACATCTGAACTCCTAACGAAAAGGGAAGCAATAAGGGAAGCAATAATTTGCTAGTGCCTTTTTCCAGACCTTTGATATAAGGAAGATTTACAGTTTGGAAAACTTCCAAACCCCCTAAGCAAACACYACTGGTGGCAAAAAGTATTTTATTTTACCTGCACCTGGTGTACTATCAAAAATGTCTCTGAAGTGACAAGATCATTTATGTGCTGCACTTCCCAGCTGGATTACTGGAATCTTATCTGTTGAGGACTGTGCCTTCAGAGCCCTGGAAAGCTACAGATAGTTCAGAACAAAGGAAAACCATATTGCTTTACAACCCTCAAAATTGACTTCCAGTTGCTTTTCAGGGTATAGTAATTGATAAATTCCACAGATTGCACACTGCGTATCTGTGATCATGAAAAGGGCTGATCTTCTTTTCTAAAATAAAGATTAAACAACATGCATCRTCTATGCTTATGTAAGAAGCATAAACTATCAAATAAAACTGCCTTTAAAATAAACGAAAGGCAGTATCCTTCAAAGAAAGCATAGGTAAGCTATAAAATGTTGTAATGCAATACTGCAGATGCTAAAATGTACACGGATTCATGAAACAAACAGGGAAATTTATAGAAGAAAAACCTACAATAATTCACAGGGTGCATACAACTTCTTGAATCTCAAAAAGATGGAAAACTGAGGGAGCAATTTGAAAAGCTATTGCCACATATTTTGTCCTGTTCTTCTGTTCTTCTCTAGGCATCTGATTTGGGCAGCTTTTGAAGACAGCGTTGCAACCTAGATGGACTTTGAGTCTGACTTAATACCRCCATTCTTACATTCACAATAGCACAGTGGGTCCCAGAAGAATCCCTGTCTTCTCTTGCCCACAGATTTTCATCACCTGCTCCCTATAGCCTACATACCCTGGGGTATGGTATATGCGTCTTGTAACTGTCAACTATAGAAACGTTTGGCACTAGGATCACGACCACAGATTCACAGAAGCTGGTAACGTCTGCCTCACAAGACACTGCCCATTTTTGTTTTCCTTAGGATACAAAATCCCGAGGAAGAAGAACACAAAGTCCTCTCTCTTTCAGTCTTTTCAAGTGATCTAAAAAGGCCCATGGAAGACTCCAAGTTGGMAAATAAATGGGCAATGAGTAGGAAGAGGCAGAGAAAAATGCTGAGGGGGCAGAAAAGGAGAAAAAACAAAATCAAAGGACCAAATTAAATATAGTATTTACAGAGTCAACAAAAGTAACGAAAAAATGCTTAAGGGAAACAGTTCCTTGGACTGTGAATGTTTCCTCGCATGACACACCACAAGCCTGAAAAGTATTTTGTCTTCCTCAAAAAAGTATTTTTCTACTACTGTTTTTACAGTATTTCATATATGCATATCACCTCTGTCTTCTTTTCACTGCGTTAAATGAATACAAAGACACAAAAAAGACMGCATTTTCTTGATTTTAAAAGACTTTGCTTGATTAAATTCTATATTGGATGTATCTAACTATCCTCTCAATGTCTACAGAAAAAGAGGTATTGCCTCTGTGCTTCYGTTCTCTAAATTCACACCTGTCTCATGGAAGATAAAGCTGGAAGTATCAGAGTAATTTTTATTTTGTTTAATGCAATGAACAACCAAAACCAAAAGTTCTGTATTAGTTCAACGTATGTTTTGTTAGGAAAAATAGTTATTTTCTTGTATGTGTTGTATTCATTCCCTTGAGTCTTTTCTGTATTATTTGCTCTACAGCAGCTTACACAAGACAAGGTAAAATTCAATGAGAGCCACTGGAGGATAATTTGAACTACTGAATTGAGTTAGTGCAAAACTTGAAGCTAAATCTGGTAAGGGAAATGTTGTTATTATATCAGAAAAACAAATTCTACTGCTGAGCTTTAGAGTTGTAGCATCAAAGCATCTATCATCTGTTTGTTTTTACAGTACCATRAAGTGGCAYGCATAAAAAATGTGACCTTTGCTAGTCTTGCTAATGTAGAGCACCAAKTAAATGWGCCTTGTACAGATTAAGATGGGCTAAGAGCTCCTGTGGTGTCATCTTCAAACAGATTAAARGGTTCATTCCAATTATTCATGCATTTAGCTCTTTCACTCCCCTGAACATTGCAGGGCATAAATCAACATGTACAATAATTAATTCCTAATGTTTTTGCCAAGAAGGGGGATTATCCAGAACATCAGTACTGGTTCTCCCACTTAGTAATCATTGCAACTTTATCTAACCAGAAAAATTTAATTAAAAAAATTGTACCAATTAAAAACTGCTGCAATAACCAATAGGTTAAAAGTTCACCATTTTTTTTTCTATATTGCAGATAAAAAGAGTTCTCTGTGTTCTCTTACATAGATTTCATTGTGAAAAGTGCAAAAGCATCAATATTCACTATTATTTTTGAAAGAGTTTTAGGGTCCAGATTTATTAAAAATTATTGCCGTGCTTTCCTAAGAACTCCACTTCAGCATAAGGTAGCTCACTGGGTTGCTTTGCACTACTATTTTTTTTTTCCCCACTGTTTAATAGTATCAGCTGTAGGCTAGTCAAAGCAAGTAGAATAACAGAGATCCACAGAAACAGATAAAAGAAAGAAAAACAAAGTTGAAATATTTCTGTGAGTGGGGAGATGCCCAGCAGTCCCCAGGAATGCTTCCGAGATGTTTTTCCACAAGAGTACATTATTGGATTAATGTGCCATGAACGAATGAACCAGTGATGACACTTGTCCCTTACTCCCTTACATGCTCGCTGCTCATCTGTGAAATCAGTTCAGATATTTATTCTCAAGTGCCAACAACTGGATTCCTAAAGCCTGCATGTTCACAGTATGTTTATGTCCATGGCTACTGGATATCCACTGTAGAGACAAAAGAATAAAGATTCAGAAAGGTACTTGGCAGAAGAGAGTAATTTTTATGAATTTAGTAATACAGGAGACAGCGCTTTGAGATTTCATTTTCAGTGGCATTTCTCCTTCCACTTCTTAGTGAACTAACAGCAATTCCTAACTTATAAACACATACCAGGAAAGCTGATAAACGTCCCTGAAATAAATGCTCTGGATTCTAACTAGAAAATCAGTCAGAGTCTGGAAAGTCATGTGTGATTCAAAGTCTTTTTGGAGAAAGGGTAATTTTTAATTAATTAATGCACAGTGTTTGATCACAATATGATGAAAAACATGCAAAAAATGTTTTTGACTTAATTATACTTTGCTGAAACAAGTGGGCCACACCTTATTATAATAAAGGATAATAAATATATGGATCAGTTAAACCCCCACAGGAAGAAYGCATCCTCACACAAAAAACAATGCATTTGCAAGACATATGTAGGCAAGAAGGGTTTCATTGCATGCAGCCTGCAGGTATCAGTCCTCAGGAAAAGCTGCAGAGCTGAGACACAAGCAGCAYACWTTGCCAAGGGTACRYCCTGGGAATTGCCAGAAATTTRCCCCAAGGAAACCTTGAAGAGTGCYTTGGGCTGAGCACTAGGTAAGAAGGAATTGGAACAATGAACTAACTCCTGCTGTTTTAATTCTGCCACATTCAGATAAATAATTTTAAGTATATAAATCGAAAAAAAAAATCTAAATCTGTTAGATTTTTCTTTCTTTCTGACTTCTTTCTGTATGAAAAATAACCTGGGGAACCTTGACTTTTAACTTTTTTTGGTCAAAAAGGTATAACACTTGACATATTCCTTTAAACAAAAGAAGTCAAAATATTCCCTGTAGTCTATCATTTCCTCCACATGTAAACTGTTCATATCCAGCATCATGAACTACAGTGCATGTAAACAAATTAAAGATGTCATCTGTTTTAAACAACAAGATGTCAGAACTGCCAAAAGTGGCACAGGCCTCTGCAGTCTGCCAGACAGGAGTAGTTAATCTCAAAACCAGATCAAGATATTTTCCCCTAGTGAAAAACAGCAAATTTCCACTGTGTACTTTTCTATAATTCATGCGATTTACAAATGAATTACATGAATTACAAATCTGCCATCAAGATTTAGTGGGGCTTTGAACACTTCAGCCAGCTATCGTTTGCCAAAAGTTAATAGGTATATTTATACCTTACCTCCTGCTCAGCATGTGCACCATACATGAATGAGCCCTAGGTATCTAATGCTCTGTTCCTTCCTCGGAACCGTACTTCACTCTGTGCCAAGCACGAACATGCTCAGCTGAGGATATGAGGGTCGCTCCTTTGCTTTACCCTAACTGCTCAGTATAAACC
Source organism: Eudromia elegans (assembly GCA_003342815.1). Taxonomy (NCBI): domain Eukaryota; kingdom Metazoa; phylum Chordata; class Aves; order Tinamiformes; family Tinamidae; genus Eudromia; species Eudromia elegans. Next base: position 3,471,368 of record PTEX01000042.1, read on the forward strand.
CTATGTCATATTTATGTATCGATCACATAAACTCTTACCTCATTTGTTATTTCACCTGCCGTGACTATATACCTGATTTCTAGGGTTTACATCACTACAATATCAAAGGTAGCAAAGCATTTAGCTTTAAAATATTGCTGTGAGGTAAAAGGATGATTTTATTCCCATTTTACATATGGGAAATTGAGACAAGAAGAAATTAGGCACTTTTGTATCTATTTACTTACTTATAGTTTCCATTTGCAGAGGACCATAAGACCTAGTTTTTCAGCACACGTAGCATRTATTTATCTCATACAGTCAAAACACAGCTCCCAGTGGCTTTCATTACAGGAATTGGCCCAGAATCCCTTCAGAACTCTGCAGGAGACTTGTGGATAGCACTCAGTTCTCTTGGAAGGCATTCCACTGTCTTCCACAAGACACAGTCCTTCATCCTTCATTCTGTATTTCCCTGCCACAGCCATCACATTACAACCACTATTCCCAAAGGTGAGGGTAGGTAGGAACAACAGCCTCCTTCATTTCATGATTCCTCAAAACATGCCCTTACAGATCAAGGGAATCCYACACCAAATAAATAAGCAGAAAAAGAAACTGAGCGTGCATTTAAAGACTGCAGTGTTATACATATTCAGAAAACGCAAGGAAATAACCAAGGGCATACAAACACTCTCAATTGTGGTATTACCTTATTACCTAACTTGTGAAGACCCACTCTACAACCTCATAATTATTTTAGAGGTAACTCTGTATGTATAACCTGCTAGCTTGTTTGTTTTAATTTTCAGTATATCATCTCTTTTTTAATTATTATTCTCACACAAAAGTCATTAACACAGAATCTAGCACAGACTGTACAAGCCCTTAGGCTCAAAGGACGCTGTGTATCAGCAGGAAAGGGCCACCCTCTGGCTGGACTAGCAATAAACACAAAGCAAGAGAAATCCAGCAATGGGGTCGCTGAGAAAAAATAGAGTCAGGCTTGGCTTGCTGCCTTCAGCTCTGATCTCACCTAGACTCAGATCCACAGAACGCAGCAGTGACTCTGAGGAGATGGAAATAGTTTGTATCTAAAGAGGCTGCTGGAGACCTGCCCTCGCAGCACTCCAGGCAGCACACACACTCGTGGGTGTACCAGAACCACGATTTTTGACAAGTTCACAATTAGATCAGCTTCGGGTTCATTTTTACAGCAAGGACCAAAGAGATGCATTTGAAATTTGACCTGTGTATCAAGTTCAGGCTCCAATACAATAACCTTGTGATCACTAGTTTAGCAAAGAAAAAGTCAGCAGAGCTTTCTTTTAAAGGGCATTTTCTATGCCTAGCTTCTTTTTATGGAACAGATGGGATTTTCTGAAGCAAAACAAAAGACAGTCTCAAAGCAATACAAGTCGTAGAAAAATTCATGACAACTTGGCTTCAACTTTACCATGGTAATCTGAAGTTACTTCATAACAGAACCAGAACTCATAAATTTTGTCCCAGAGTTTGTACTACAGAACAAGACAAATATATTATTAAATAGTAACTCCTGAGCGATGGTTAGCAGTTAAAAATGGAAACGTACTTTGCTTTCCTTTCTCTTGGTGTGGCGAGAAGCAGACCCTTGTGGCGGTGTCGTTTTCCGTTTTGTTTTGGAATTGGGAGCACTTGAGGAATTCTGGCCAAGAAGCGTTCACCATCCCCAAGACTGGCTCACAGCCGTCTTTGGCTGCCTCACAAAACGTCCTGCAGGGCAGTAGGCCTCGACTGGAGAAAACAGACAGAGAAACAAGATACCAAAGATTATTTCTGTACTGGGTGTGGAAACTTTTAAAAAGAGAGAGAGGAAAAAAAAATAGAATGTTAAGTTCTCCACAGCTGTACCAAAARAGATTACCTAGAGTCCTTGCTTTGCTATTCGTTAAAGTTGGTATAAGGTCTGTCTTTCTGGCCAAGTCTGAGTAGGGCTCAGAGCAGTTGATATTTCAACTTAGCAACTTGATACTGAGATTTCATCAACAGTGGAATCAAGGTAGTGGTGCAGTGACACGAGACAGGAGAAAGCTTGCTCCTTTATCCTCTCCCCCAGACCTGTGCAGTCCTCCTGCTCTGACTTTTGCCAGATGTTTCATGACCTGATAAAAAAAATCACTAACCTGACAGAAAACTCTGTATGCTTTTGACTGGGTAGGTTTTCCAGCAACTTAAGTGAGCTGAAGCAGCTTGTGGAGTGAATCAGCCCCCACCAAAGGTAAGCATTAGCAAAGCAAAGCACCCACACCTGACTTGTAGCATTCGTGAGCTGCTTTTCCCGAGAAGACAAAGCATACTCGGTGCCAGGAAAAAGAGGGAACGTAATAAACACCAAAAGATGACTTGAGTTGTACCAAAGGAAAAAAAAAAAAAAGGTATTTTAAAATATCACAAGTTTAAAGAAAGCATTCTTGGCCATTTCTTGTTCTGAGACACATAACTCCACAAGTTTTTCTTTACTCTTCCTCTGCAGGTACACAGAAGGGGAAATGGAAGTAGGTAACTGAGCTGCCTGCAGTTCCACACAGGCTTCTCTCTGTTGCTTGACAGGGCTGTCAGCTGTAACATACACTATCGCTGGCTCATAATGGAGTAAAACTTCTCAGGAAGCTGGTACTTGTATCCAAGAGTGCCCAAACAGCAGAGCCCAAAGGGGACCCACTGCCTGTCCATGCAAGCAACACTTCTCTCAACCGGATGAGCGTTYAGGATCCACTGAGAGAGTGCAGCAGTGCTGATGGAGCGCATGGAGCCATCTGGTAGCACCAGCCTGCTCCCCTAAACCCCAGCTTGCCAGCRCGACGGCCTTACATAACCTCGAGAGCTCCAGAATCTGCCAGAGCCATGTCCAGGCTGGAAAGAGGCCTAGACACGCAGCAGGAGAAAGAGCACCTCTGAGTGCCCCTTGACAGGASACTGCACCAGCCTTTTGGATGTGGTAACGGAAAGACCTAAAAATGGTAAAAATTCATCTCTCGCATACAAATCTAATGCACAAAATGCAGAAACCACATTACATATAACATTCATAATCTATAAATTAAACTAGATTTATCAATTATAACAAGTCACATACATATTCTATCTAGATGTCATTCATGTTTAAAACATTTCAAGTTCTCAGCCGTAATTAAGACACATATTCTCAATAACATAAAAAATGTGTCTCCATCTCTGACTTGCAAGTAAAACAGTTTTTGTTGAAATCATTATTTTGTATCACCGGGTTTGTCTTATAACAAAATATGATACAAATCGTAATTTTTTATTTATCTTGAAATCCATGTCATTTCTATGCTTAGAGGACACGAATAATGAATTTCTAAAATAACGTGATGTTTAAAATATGATTAGCATGTTAACTTAATGTGTATTCATTATATTTTTAATGATACTTAATGATACTTCTGAATTTAATATACTGTTTAGAATCAAATGTCATATTTTAATAGTGAGCACCAACACTAAGAAGGCATTAGTTTTCCTGTACAATTTAGAAATAATTATGAATGTCCATTGCCTTCACTATTTATAATTTCAGAGTCATCTGCTGCTATTATCAACTCTGCTGTAAATAAATGCTAATCAGAGAACTACTTGTAGCTAAAAATTACTCTCCCATCACAATCATCAGCTGTCAGGACCATTGCCACAGATGACTCTCATTATCAAATTCCAGCAAGATTTCATGGAGGAAACCATGAAACTGAAGTGAATTTTATCTAAACAAATGTTGCACTGACCTGAATGGCTTGGGACATGGTGTTTGGACAGGAAGCAGAACTGTTTAAAGTAGAAAATGTCAACCAACCCTCAATGGAAGCAACAACATGTACAGAAATACGTGTACTGATAGGTTTGGGTCTGTGGAAACGGTTTCCTTGAAAAATGCTGGAGAGCGCTTTACTTATAGAATTCCATAGGATTCAACAAGCTGCACCCAAAGCAGCTGAAAGCACTGATCAATGTTTTTGTAAGGCCAGTCTCTATGATCTCTATAAGGTCACGAAAAAAAGGACAGAAAGATGCCCAAGTGTGTTAGGAGAAGGATAAATTAGTGGGATTAGCAGAACRCAAAACACTGATTTGCATGAACATAAGCATTTTTTTTTAAAAAAATAAGATATCATAAATCTCACTTTCTCACCTTGACCTATTAAAATGACTTACATTTTCCAAAATACGGTTGTTTTTCTGTTTAGCAGCTCGCAAGAAGGATGCAGTGCTGGCACTCTTATTCACAGGTTCAGTTGTAATGGCAACTTGAGAACAGCTATCTTTAGAGACAGTCTCAAGCAATGCTAAGGGCTTTCACACAGTGCTGAATGCCCTTTAAATGCTGCCGTATTAAAGTCATCTCAGATACAAGACAAAGACCTTTATAGCTTTAAACTCGTCTCTTGAAGCTGCCTAGCTGGCAGCTTCCTTGTTGCTTGAAAATAAGCACTCACATCCCAAAATAGTGCTTTTCAGCRCCAGGCTCTGATGTGTTGAAAGGAAGAAAGTTTCAGCACGTATCTGGCTGTGTGCAAACCCAAGAACAAATGGTCTCTCCTGATAACTAGCTCAGCACACTCTTGGCAAATTAAAGGTTTGCTATCTGACCTGGAACATCTCTTCAGAGAAAGATGTTCCAAAACACTCTCCTATTTTTTAAAGTGATGTGGACATGGAGAGAAAGAAAGGACGCGGCAAGAGCACTGCAGCCGGCATCACTGTTCACCTCCTGACCGGGGCCTGAAAAACTCCCCTAATGCAGGGGGTTTGACAAGACAAATCAAGAAATTTATGCTGGTCTTACGATGTGYACRAAAAAGAAAGAAAAAAGGAAAAGAGAAAAAACAGTGYCTGAGGGCTCCCAGATAAAGCTTATACAAGCGTGAAATACTCAGATTTGATCACTGTCCTCCTTAATCCACACCTAAATTGTTGAATTCAAAGCATCACACCTTCAGCTAGAGCCTGCCTGCTCTGCCAATCATTTCTCCTGGCTGGCGGAGAAGGCCAAGGCCCAAAGGCAGGTGAAGAGTCACACGAGTACATTGACTTCAGCAAATGTAACTACAGCCAGGTTCTATGTATGGATCAGGTTTTCAAAGGTCTTCCAACCATTTAATCACTCATGACAATGGAAASTGCATGCATAACAGTTTACAAGATATATTAAAGCATAACTATGTAAAGTTACACTTGTATATAAGAGTTTAAAAGCTCCTGAATATTTTAGGACCTCTTTTTTTTATTTTTTTCTTTCAGCAGATTCATTCGCATCTAAAATAATTTAATTCTATATGTAAACCTGAAATACAAGAAGTCCACCTCACTTGCTTAGTTCATGCAATCTGGGTGTTTCAGTATGGTGTGAATGTTCACGTATATTCACAACGGATATAACTTAGAAATTACTTGGTTTTCAAAAGACAACTGCACAGTGACTAAATAAACTAAATAGAAGTTATATTATCTAGAGAAGCTTTCACAAACCAGAAAATACAGGATTATCCACCAATTACCGCAATATTTGGCCCAAATTCAATATTCAGTCATGTGTGCTCCATAAATTAAATATTTCAGGATAACGATCAAGCTTAGTATGGATATATTTGCCTAGTTTATTGAAGGATGAAAAGATATTTAAAAATCTCCATCTTGATTAGTATGTATTTACTGCTACTTAGAGACCAATCATTTTAGAAATAAACTGGCAGGTCTATGACAACCTTATCGCAATTTATTTGGCGCCAAAGGCAGGGACAAAAGGAATTTATCATTGCATTAAGGTGGAATTCTGCTCTTTAGATTATTTATAGAAAAAAACCTCTTGCTGAAGATGGGAGACCAATGAAAGAACAGACATAACATTTTTAACTCTGTAGGTTTTTTTTCTCCACCCTTAGAGATGCACACATCAGTTATATCAGTTGCCTGTAAATGCTTTCAATAGAAATTACACGGGAAAAGAAATAAAAATTACAGTTTACTAAGCCAGAGTAAATGGAAGAAATACTGCCTTTATCTTTGCATACAGTATCTTCAGAGAAGCCTCTTTAAAGCAGCTTTAAAACACTTTTATATCAAGTACTCACTGAAACTGAGACACTGAACACAGAGCATCCTTAAATTGTTAACTGAATATAATCTTCCAAAGAGGCTACACAGAGCCCGAGAGCAGATGACTCGACTTGTTTTCTGTTCCAAACACCTGGAGTTCACTTAAATAGGAATACAAATTGCTTAACTATCATCATATGTGTATATAATTCTTACTACTCCCTTAAATCAAAAGCATTTTACATTTTTAGTAGATTGTTTTCAGAAATTATTGCTTCCACAAAACTGAGTCTCCTTATTGCAATCACATTAGCATTCACAGGACTCATCAGTGAACTCTGCAAGTCACTTAAGWGGTTGTTTAGAGCATTAAAAATATCAAAGTAGAATACTAGAAGTAGCAAGGAGAGGAAAGATTACTCGGACAATTATTTTCCTCTTGCTGCACAATTTCGTAGCTTTTYTAAAGAACAATTATTGAAGTAGATAAGGGGTTTGGCTTTCAAACTCAGCAGCCACTGAAATCACGGTTATTCAGAAGCTTATGAACGAAAAATGTTTGTGGATCCAAAGTCTGATGCAGAGTAAACAGCCTGGCGATACAGTAATGTGAGTGGTGATACTGCTGATGTGTGAAACTGCTGGTGGGGAGGGGACAACTCATAAAACACACCAAAACTATGGAAAAGAGAAAACAGAGATTATCCTTTGTGTTTATACAGTCCTGAAATCAAACAAATTGAGGTTACAAGCTGACACACCAACCATTGTTAGTTCTAATTGTCATTAATACTTTTTGTGATTTTCTAACAATAAAGACTTCCACAATACATAAATGTCACAAAAGGAAGTGTCCACAAAAGAACCAACACCCACAGCCAGCATTAGTTATTTACAGTGACACTTCCCGTGAAGTCTTTCTCTGTCCCCACCATAGTGCTTCAACACGCAGAGCAGCATTTTAAGAGCCTGAGAGACTAAAAAGAGCTATATGGAAGGATTTAATTAAAATCACATAACTACTTTTTGATTTGTGGCCCTAATAAATGGGTTGTTTGAGGCTTCGGATTTCACATCATGAAGAAAATGAACTGTAGAAAAGTTATGTATTACTTCCATCTGAGATCAGGGTGGGTGTTTTTTCTTATTGGATGCTGTTTAGGCATACAGCAATGGGTAGTCTTCTGCCCCTGAAAATCTAGAGCCCAGCTAGGCAAAACAGGTAAAACATGGGACTGTAGCTCTTGTACCCTGTGTCTTTGGGTACAATATTCCCTCTTGACTTAAACCTGCAGACTCACCTCCCTCACTATCATTTTTTCACTTTGGTCAGGATACAGGAAACACTGAATGTCAGAGGGAAAAGCTTTCCCTCTCATTTTTTGAAGATTATTCTCTCAACTTCATTCTGAAGCAGAAAACAATTTAAGAGACAATGGTCTCTTATTTGTTACAAAAGAGTTTGCCATGTCACTATCTTTATGTAACTTAAATATTTTTGTTCCACTGCAATCTCCATGCTACAAACAACCATCTAACATGCCACATAACAAGCAGTTCAAGGCTAGCTTTGGTTGATGTTGTCCCAGAAAGCTGCCCTACTTGTTCCCAGCTTAACTTCCAAATTCTGCCTCACATGACTTGCCATCCATTTTGTGCCAGCCTGACACTTTATGCTGTTAGAGAATGAACCASATCAATAATTGCCATTGAAATTCAGATCAGTTTCCCAATGTAATTTATTATGGTGCAGAACTAGTATCTTTGTCTGRACAAGGAGGAGCAGTAATCAGTTAGACTAAAAAGCAAGCAGGGAGCAGAACAAGACCAATTCTTTGAACATCACTTCCAAATTATGCCATCTTAAAGTACTCCATAAAACTGCCACCTAAGACATCTTCTAGAGAGGTTATGGAACCTCCATCCTCGGAAATACTCAAAATTCAACCAGATGTGGCCCTGACCAACCTGATCTTTGAGCCTGGCTCAGATTTGAGCAAGGGGTCCAGCCCAGATGAGCTCCAGAGGTCCCTTCCCACCTGCATGATCTTACCCTTCTAACCCGCCTGCCATGCTGGTCTGCAAGCAGTGGGTGCTTACCCTCTAGCAGGGTCACAGCAGCTTCCCACAGGAGAAGGGAACCTAGGGAGGGTTAGTGTCTTTCTTACTCACTCTYATTACTTTTTAAAATGAAGAGGATTTAAATATAATTTGTTGATAAATTGAGCATTTAAAAAGGTCTGAGCTGAACACGCATGGAAATCYCTGGAAAATCCTTTGACTGCTGTTCAGTCTGGAACATTCTTTGTTTAACAACATCTGTACAGGACAGATTATCTACTGGTGAAGCTTTGCTATGGTAAGATCTTCCCATGTACATCTTTCTGGTTTGGGATCCGGATGCACAGCTCTATAGCATTAATTCTCTGCTAGTCTTTGTGGAAATGCAAAGGATTACTGATAGCTTCCGTGCTACAATCACTACAGTTTAGTAAATTAAATAAAACTAATTTTGAAAAAAATCCAGCATATATATTAAATTGTCAATCAGTAACAAAGAGGCATGTTCATTTTCTTATCTGATGTAAAGAATTACTTGAATTACATTGAATTATCATTATTTATTTCTGAGTAATATAAGCATGAGTAGGAGACAGCAAGAATGACCTGTGATCCCTGGTTAATGCAACAGCCTAGAGAGCAGCAACCATGGTTAATAAGGGACAACACACAGCAAAACATTCGGCCAAGCGGGCTGCAGGCAATCACGCAGTAAATTATGCATTCATAAAATYCAAAAAAGTCCTCCTGATTTCCTTTTCTGCCTCCCTCCCTTGACTCCCCTGGGCAGTGCTGTAAAAYATGTTTTCAAAGGGACCTTCTCATGCACAGATTGTTCTTAAAAATATTTCCCTGCTTGATAACCTTTTAACTCTGGCCTATCTGCCACTCCTCCCAGGACACACATTGAAAGAAAATCCTGTTGTGATTTGGAAAGGCTTCGTGCTCYTCTTTACAAACTGTGCAGTTGGGTGGTTATAAAAAGACTGTTTGTTCATGGGGAAAAGAAGAGTTCTCTGAACAAGAAAAAACTTCTAATGTTCATCTAATTTCTCTGTCCTGTTTTCCCTATATTTTGTCCCCAATTTTTCCTTCCTCTACACTGCATCTGCCATCTACTGGTGCATTAGTGGAAAACAGCTTGAGACTAGAGGCTCAATGTTAGTCCCTTTTAAGTGGGGACCTGTTCCTGGCTTCAATGCCACCTCCAGCTATGAAGAGGGTTGGTCACACATATAACCGTCCACACCAGCTGAGCCATGACCTAGATAGAAGGGYTTGCACACTTTGGCTATCACTCCCTTGTCAACTTAGCACATGAACTGTGATTTTTCAGACTTGTGAAGCAACCCCGCCAAATTTGGTGGGTTGACTTCTGTAAGTGTAGGTACAGAAACCTTATTAATGCAGTKCAGAAGTTGCCCTAAAGTCAGCACATCTTCCATTCTACCTCTTTTATCTTCCTATCCCCAAGAGCCATGAAAAAGAGCACAYCACTTACTCAAGCTACCCTCTTGCCAAACACTAAGTGCCATTGCTCAAATACACAGAGATAGTAGAAATTCTTGGCAGTTATAGAATACTTTTTCATAAGCAGAACAGTTCTTGATTTTGTTCAAGATATTAGGCATACATATAATATATAATATATTTAAAGAAAAAAAAAGATTAAAAGGTCTCCCTCTTCCCTCCCAAAAAAAGTATACACATATGTAAAAGTGACCTTCTAGGAAAGCAATGTTAATAACTTTACATTAAGTCAGGTTAACCAATTCCACATCTWTACCTATACTTTCAGCTTGCACCGGTTGCAGATATGGGCTTTATATCTCCTGTCTCTATATTGTCTCAGCTTAGGACCAGGCAGTAGCCCTAAGCGGGTCCTAAGATGATGAGGAGTTCATGCTGTCTTCAAAATCATAATTGAGAGAGACAACKCAATGCATAATCTTTTCATTAGCACATTTTTTTCTCCATGGTAAGAGTTACTTAATGAATAATTTCATCATTATTGTTTATGAAATTATGAGTAATGCAGGCTGCATTGAGAAGGAAGCTCTTATAAATATGCAAAACTAATTTTAGCTATAAAAACTATGGCATGTCATTTCTTCATTTGTTTCTTGAGAATATGGCCAAAGTCACTCTCTCAGATATACGTTAGTATACCTTTCTTTGAAGCCACACGTATATCAGCTGATTCTTAATTCATGTCTCACTTTACTTCACTAAAAATATGTTCTGTTGACTAGACAGAAGAAATAAAATTTTTTTGATCAATAATTTTTAATTAGAATGAGAGATGAGGTTTCAAATTTATTTTCTTCCTTTAATTCATTTCTCTATGCAAGTACTCTGTCACTTTCTGAGGTTACATATTGTATATTTTATTCACACACATATCCATTTATTGCTTATTTAACTTTCATTTTGAATTGTCTCTAAACCAATTCACTGTCCTTCTGTTTGGACAAAGAATGCAGGTGCATTCAGCACTTTCACTGAAACACAGTTGCAACCATGACAGTGCATATAACATTTGCTATTGTATATAAATATTTCCCAGAATACCTAGGAACTGTTAAGTGCTATCGGGCAGATATATTAAACAGATATTGCTACTACTTTGAATCTCTAAGTTGCACTTTATACCTGCCAACCATTGTATTTTCTTGTTGTTCTGAGGCAGTTTGAGCTAGTCTATTTTCAAATTCTGGGTGGACTGGAGCTGAAACTGCCTATTTATGTTGGGTGGGCAATACTTTGCCAGTTGTTCCTGGCCTTATTTCTCTTAATATATGACACGATGACTGTCTACCAGTAGCATCTCCATTGTGATAAGTTTACTTCTAGAATTAGATCACGTTAAAAATTATTACAGCTATTAGTAAAATTAATAACTATTGGAAGGCATATCAACCATTAGAAGGGCATAGGGAAAGAAGAAATATTCCAACATCCAACTGGTCTGSGCTTTCTCAAGCAACGACACACACTCTACGTACTGCTCAGTTTTTCTGCCAAATGGAAACAGTTATATATCAATTTCCATTACAGAATGCTTTAAAACAACACTGAAAAACTCAGAAAATTATTTGTGCGGGGAAAAGCTCATAGTTTTATCGCACTCTCTTCCTCTCTAACTTTTGCCTTCATTATCTGACAAGATTTGACCGTATCCAGTTTTCATTCATTGGGCTTCTGAGGTTACGTTGTTCAAGTCACAACTGGGCTTACATCAACCACAAACAGGCAACAAATTGAGATTTGGATTAAGACTTGGTTGCCTATTTAAAGACAAATCTTGCTGCTTTAACAGTATATTTTCTTGTACATAATAAGACTTTTGGGTTCCCAAGGGCTCGAAGTCAAAGCAGAGCAGCTTTTAAAACAAACACATGTGATTCCAGATTATCTAGGCACAGAACGCTTCAGCACTAAATGTCACCTTTGCTATATTCAGGACAGAAAAGTTTAAGTTTATAGTCTTCTGTTTCAAGAAAGATATGTCAACACATTCTTGAGCAGCTGAATTTAGAACAGATGGATCTCCTTGGTACACAAACATTGCCAAAACCCCAGCTAGAATATCCTTTTTGAGTCATGCTAACTTGTGCACTATCACAAGCAAAGGATATTAGACGGAAGAAGCAACTCCCACAACAGGAGAAAAGCTCAATTACAAACTCAGAAAATAACCCGAGTGACTGATAAAGAGGTTGGTAGCCATYTCACAGGCTTCTGAAAGCAGCCTCTACTCCAGTCCAAGTTGAGGGCATGGCAGGAAACACACTGCATGGAATCACGAAACTAAAAGGCGGCTGGCAGAGGTAGGAGGCAATCATCCCACCTTCCTCTCCGAGTACTAGCAAGTGATCCTCCCCAGTATCAGAGCTTGACTTGTTTCAGTCAGGTAGTTTCTACTGTTGCTATTTTATCTTGGCATATTTACCTGCTTTATTGCCAAAATTAGGTAGATTAAAACATGCCAGTGTAGGATCCCCTATTAAGACTAATATACAATAATCATGCACAATTTAATTTTATGCACTTCACATAGCAGATAGTGACTTAAATGTACACCAACACTGTCTTTAAAACACATGCTGATACTTTCCTGTTCATACACTATTAAAATAAAAATTCTCTTCGGTGATACAAACATGATCTATGTGATCAGCTAATATTTTCTATTAAACATTCTAAAAGCCCCAACTAACTCTTAAGATTAGATAATGGCTTATTTTTAAAAGTCTTATTTTATAAGTCTAATATAAAAGAAGGTAAAAAAAAAAAATCCATGTCAGTGTGAGCATGAGGAACAAAGAATATGGGTAAGTTTAGAGTGTAGTCCACAAAGGCAAGGAAAATGAAACTGCCACGTCASTGATGGGTTACGCAAAACGCTGCAGACTTGGGAGAATTTTTTCCCCCTTCCTCCCCTGTACCTCATCCCATTTAAAGGAAAAAAAAAAGTTATCTGCTTATAACACCACCACAAATTTCTAGATTATTTGCTAATAATATTTCATTGTGGCTTATGCCTTTACTAGTAATGAAGGATGTTATGTTCTTTTTATATATATATAAATTACAGAAAATTACAAAGAATTAGAAAAGAATTAGAAAAAAAAGGGTTGGGAAGGGAATTGTTACTGAGTCATAACCAAGCAGCTATTCACAACATACTCAATTGCATAAAGACTATTCACTTTTTTTTTCCCAGCCATATTCCTATTAACCTATTTTATTCTAGTTCACATGCTCCCTTGCATCCTCAGCACATGATGTAAGGCTCTGCACGCCTCTTCAGCCTTCTATTTATCTTTAGTAGTCTACTGTTATTTGTAGCACGGAGACAACAAGAGAACAAAAATATTTAAACTATGTATATATAGTGACATGGCAAACGCTTTTGTAACAAATGCTGTCYGAATTTTCAGAGTATTTTCCCTTAATTACATTATTTTCTGCTTTAGAATGATGTTGAGAGAAAAATTTTCAAAAATGAGAATGATTTTCCCTCTGACATTCAGTGTTTACTGGATCATGACCAAAGTGAAAAAAAGATAGTTGGGTGAAGTGCATCTGCAGGTTTAAATCAAGAGGGAAGACACAAGATATAAGAGCTACGATGTCAATTCTAAGCTCTACTGCAAATAGCCTTCTCAGTCCTGTTTTCCATAGCCATTAACATGAGAGGATAATTTCTTCTCATGTTTTACCTGTTTTGTCCAGCTGGGCTGTAAATTTTCAGGGGCAGAAGGCTGCCCATTACTGCATGCTTAGGCAGTATCTAAGAATAAAAAATAAAAACTTGAATGAACTCTTTGAACACTGACAGAATACGGCCTATTCCACAGCTTCATTTTCAAAGATCTCTGACATATCAAAAAGCAACGGGAACACAAACATACAGGAACGAACGGCCACATTATCCTGAAAGCATATTATACTTCTACTCTATAACCAGTATTGCCTCAATGAGCAGAGTTTAAATTAAGTTTGACCTCCAAATGTTTATTGCATTGGAGTCTCATCACTGGAAGAAGCTTTCTCCCTTCTGGAACACATTTCTACACAGAAGACTAGGGGAAATACCCAAGCTGTGAATTTCTGCTTTACAAAGCAGCAGAACAATATAGCAACGCTACAGGAATCCATAATCTTCACATTTATTCCCAGCACCAAAAACCCTAAATAAGCCAAGCACACAGGCCTTCAGAATTGCATACAGCTTTCCCATTTTACCAAATCTTTTGACAAAATATGAATATTCAAAAAATTTAAGCCCTACYTAGGAACATCCTTGTTTGCATCTGCAGTTATAAACTGGCTTGCATTAACTGCTCTATTATTTTTGTAGTTTTAAATTTTAGTTGCAGTTTGGCTTTATAAATACTATGTGTTTCTTTCAAAAAATTGAAAACAGTGCAACTCTTTTTTYGTTTTTGTCCCCTAAGCCCACCTGGCCTTTTTGGGCACATCTGAAGTMTACAGAGCAGGGGGAACTCAGGACAAGCAAGTTGCCGTAAAGGAAGCAACAATCACTCGGTCGTAGTAACTGAGCTTTGAGCTACTCTCAGTGTCTCCCAACAGCAAAGTAAAACTCGTTAGCTTAAAAACACTACTAAAATCCCAAGCAGCACCTCTGAAGGTAGATCTTTCTTGTAAGAAATGAGGTACAACAACACGTGTGTGCGTTTCATAGAAACTAGGCTCAGACTAATACCACCCAAAAGGGCAAAGCTGCTCTCAACCCGGAACATTTCAGGAGCCAGTCAAGCACATCATCTAGTTGGAAACGCTCTCCCAATGGCGGTGCCACTTCTCAGTTCTGACTGATGTTCTCTCTCAGCAGTGCTGCTAGGCTGGGTTAAATTAAGAGGATTTTTTTAAAGTCTGATTTTGAAGTAATATGGGAAAGATATTGTCCATTTGCCCAGAGAAGAGGAAATTCCACGATTTCATAATTCCTTTAAATACATAACCTTTTTAAAGGAGCTACTATAAATGTTTTTAAAGCAGCATGACAGGTCAATCACGGATTTGGTTTTGGAAATACAGCTTTCAAATTTATTTTTACTGCYGCACACGCTTCATAACGTAGTAAAACACAGAATAGCTTTTAACCGCACTGTGGCAGTACTCAGAAACTCCAGTTCCTAATTACACTGTGCGCTACACACAGAGCGAAGCAGCTCCCGGCCCAGAAACATAATCTCCCTCAAGTGTTAATGGATACGATATTTATAAACGCATGGAAGACAAATGTGAAACAGAAATTTAGACCTCAGAGCAGAGCTGTGTAATGACAGCACACTGGCTGCCGCGGACTAATGTCTGTGTCTTCCCTCCTCGTGGCTCCTCCGAACACGCTGTTGTAATCACTGCTCCCATGGCTGAGGCTGCCAGCACAGGCGCTCGCTGCAGTACCTAGGAATAAACATCTGAGCATCTCACGTCTCCTTCCTCTCTAGGGTCTAAGCAGCAATTGTCAAATTATACTTCAAATAAATTTGAAGCAAAACTATAAAACAAAAGTATCGACAGTAGCTTCTCTTTAGTTTCAGATTTAAAATTATCGTCAGGGGTGCATTAGCAGTCAGAACAACTGGAATTCACTGTAGAAACTCATGCTAATAATGTCAGTAATGCACTGCTGTATGTTTCGTGATGCTGTAGGTTAAAARCAAGCACATTTGCAATTCAAGGGCAGTGACACAAGAGCTCATCTCCTCCTTTCACCAGAGAACGCTGCACAGGGACTGTTCTGCCTCTCCACATTCCTTAGGTATTTTTCTAACACCTCCCAACCCTCTCTGCTCAAGAGCCCTAAAACAGCCCTACCTCTTCATTCTCTGTATGTGTGCTTAACGTGTACAAAGTCACCTGCTGTTATTCCAAAGCTTTTCATACCAGCAAAAGGCTTCTCAGAGATATTCCAGAGGCCCAGGTAAGTATACCCGAATTCAGCTCACCTTTGACATGACACCATTCTCACTGAAGGGAAGATCCCAAAATGAAGAAACGAGGCTTCTTAAAAAGAACTATTGTTAGTCCTGCAATAGGGTGGCCCTATTGGTTTGACTGCCATAACCTGGTTCTACACAAAAGATAATCACCAGAAAAAAAATCACTGCAGTGCCTACAGAAAAACTGGATTTAACGAACTAGCACTTCAAAACATCACGCTTGCTTTTTCTTATACTTGTCACTCAGTCTAAATTTGCACCATCACCCATGATACCCACTCAGATGAGACATCCGATTAGGTAAAGTGAAATCCAATTCTAATGTAATCCTTTATCATTTACAGTCTCACATTGGACTTTATTCTTGATCRGTTTGCAGGGACCAGAACAGATTCCACAAAGAAGATTTTAAAATAACTTCTGAAGGAGGCACAGTGACCTCCAGAGTGGAGTAAACCAGGACATGGCAATCCAGTCCCATGGATTTTGGCTTCATGGCTTTGAAATTAAAAATTACTACAAGAAAGCAGTTGTGGGAAACCAAAAGCAAAAACAAAACCACAGATAATCCCTGTCCCTTGAATCTCACACTATTTTGCCTGCTACCCCAAACCAGAGCAAAAACCTTTATGCTCTGAATATTAAATTGATTTTTTACCAAGATGTCTGTAACCAGATCAGAATTTGCTTCACTACCTCAACCCTTCAAGAAAGAAGTCTTCAGGAAAGAAATGGAAAAAGTAACTTTTAAAAGTTACTCTTTTACGACTCTGAGTTGTGAACTTTGCACCTCTGACATGTCCTTTTCAAGAAAATTATGAAAGTCAAATTCCAAACAGAGCAGAATAAATGAACTAACAGAAACAGCCTGTTCCCCTGCTGAACCTTCAAATACATGAGCTTATTATCTGAAACAACTGTTCCGATTTTGACGTATAATCTCTTGAAATAGTAGGTAGTTTAGGGCTATATGATATCAGACTAACTGGAACATTGAATCTTGGAAAAAATCATTAATTATGCAAAGAGTCAAATAGGGTTAATTGAAAATAATTTTGACAGTCTAACTACAGCTGAGCACGCAGATGTAACTGGATCACATAGGTCACCCAGTCTAAGCAGTAGGGTCATTCCACTGGGTCTCACAGAAGCAGCCTTACCTTCAGCCCTAATCCCCATTAGATAAGCAGCTGCGTGCTTTTCTACTAGGTTCATTTTCTGTCTGTTCAGTAAGCTTCTGTCTGTTCATCTGGAGATCATTCTGCTACAGCTGAAATGGTGGGCATAGACTACCTGCAGTGGGACTATAGCTTTGAGCGGCAACCATGTTTTAGCTTACCTCATTTTATGAAATTGCACATTCACATGGAACCTAAGCACCCTCAACTGCACAGCTTTCAGCTTCTGGGTGCTTGTTAAGTCAATCACTTGTTCAGCTGCCATATTCTCTTCCACTGAATTTTGCAGCTAATGAAATAAGCAGAAAGGATTCTTCCCTCTCCTTCCCCCTCCAGAAACATCATAGAGATTGTGTACACATCCAAAAAGGTACCGTATTTTCTTTCTAGCATTCTTAAGTGCATTCTTTTTCTAATAAAGCTTAAAGAAAAAGTAATCACATATTAATGTGCAATTATGTAAATGAAGAATGAAGACCTGCCTATATTCAAGCTTCCCAAACACTTTATGTCAGTTATATTGTCTAGAAAACAATCTACCACATATATATGCACACACACACATCATCAAATATATATATAAAGGATTAACTTTTCCATAAGAAAAAGATTTAAGGGAACGTTAAATTGTTTTAGGAATATGAATCTGCTTTCTCTGACTGTTTAAATTAAATTTAAATAACATCCACCACATTTGATGCCAATGCTATAAATATCCAATGCATTTATACTGTTACACAGCATACTGTTTTGACACATCCAGATTGGATAGATGAGATACAAGAATTCTGGACAGCCTTTGTTATGAAAATAAATCTGACTGCTCTAATATCATAGTTTTAATCCATGTACTTGCACTACTTTTTCTAAGAGAACTTTATTGTAATTGGTTTATTTTGGCAAAAACGTTGTGACGGACAGCAGTTTTGTAACGAGATCATAGGCTTAGCTCAGATCTGCCCTTCTCTGTTTTGACAGGCAGTATTTTACCACTGGTTCCAGCCACTGRCTGATTTTTGTTCCCAAATACCTGTCATCACCGTCACTGACGCACTCAGGAAGAGCAAGACTGCAGCCAAACATCATGATGTGTTGATAGCAGTTGAGGCGGTTGAGATAACTGAAGAACTTCAGGAACTTTTCCATTTCGATGCTTTTGACAATAGAAAGAACTGAAGTTAGAGTGGTGTAGTTATATGGCAGCATTTGGCACTGGCTGTTGGTGATATTTATGCAGGCACCTGTGAAATTAAAACAATTAAATTTAGAACAAATTAACCAAATATTAAATGCTGATACTCAGCCTACATAGAATTTACTAGTTCTTAAACATAATATAGCCTGTTCCTTATAAAATAAGGAACATAATAAACATAATAAAGCCTGTTCCTTAAAGGTAATATGACACTCCACAATGTTATTACAATATTGTCCAAAAATGAGCATCTAAGAACAGAAAGCATCTGGAAAAGCTTGGATACGCAACCARCCTCATAAAGATTTTCACAATTCTCTGACCCGTCAACTAAATTAGTTGCCAAAACGCCTTCAGACACAAGCTGGATGAGCACACCAGAMTAGCCTGGATACAACCAACTTCGGCTGAAGTCAAGTAGAGAAGCAGCACAGAAAACAAAGGCTAATTGGGACTGCAGTGCTCTAGGATGTTTCCACCAAGTTTCTACAACTATTCTGCTTTGTGGCTGCTCTTTCTGCCAAAACTCTGCAACTTCTGTTTTTCCCAGCATTATGCAGACTCCCCTCTCCAGTCTTTATTCTCTGTCCAGCAAATATAGATTTTGTTTTTATATGCAGGTTGAACACCTGCTCTGTCCTAAAGTGTTATTGATCCACTCTCGAGCTATCAGAGGTCCTTCTCTGCAGTACAGTAGGCTCCCTCAGCTATAAGTGATCAAGAGGTTAACATTCTACATGAAGTTCCAAGAGTGAGTTTCAGAAACCACACAAAATTCACAATTTCCAGCAAGAACAAACCTTTAAAATCTAATACTTATGAGAGTTCCCTGTTTGGATATTAACCTTCTGAGGCCATCTAGACATACTCTGGTGCCACATTCAAAACATGTCTCTATTGTACAAACCGGGCACAGCTGGTATCAAACAGTGTTGATCCTAGTCCAACGTCAGTCATTTTGGAACTGGCTCTTTCCAAGCTTTCTGTGGGACACTAACATTTGACCTCCTGCCCCTAAGAACAAGTGAGGATGTAAAGCACATGGGTTGTAGCTCTAAGGGCTTGGCAACGCACCTCTTCACTTTACCATCTCACGCAGTCTTCATTGTCTAAACGTGATAGTGGCAAAATGTTCAAAATCGAAATACTATCTATGTAGTCCAGATACCTATAGCTAATCCTAGTTCCTACACTCTAAGAGTTAGAAAAGCAAAACATAGCAAAGAAAAACATTTCATTACAATTTTGTCAAGTTGCAAAGTCCTTGGAGGGACTGACATAAAAAGGTTTCTCATTTTATCTAGATTTGCTAAAATCCAATCCCTCTTTTTTCTGTTTCTGATAAGTTAACTCAATAAAGTTACCCGGCTTCTCTGCTCTCTCTCCAGAAACATCAACAAAAATGAGGATTTGGATTTTGCCTCCCCAATAGAACAGCAAGTCGCTGCCTCACACATCTACATGACACCCCAATCCCAGTACCACAAAGAACAAACCTCAGCACCAGTATTCACCCATCTTCCGCTACCGTCCCACACTGCAGCAAGTGATAGAGTTATTCACCCAGGAATCATATTTTTCATGTAATTCAAGCTTAGATTCTCAGGGTCACATCCCTAACACAGCCTCTAACCTAACACAGCCTAATACGCCATCAAACACAACTTCCATGGTCAAATGGAATTTTATAGCAATTACACAAGAACGTTCAAAAAGAAAGAGTGAGGGAAGAAGAGGCCAAACCCAGGACCCATCCTGGTCACAAATTCCTTGAACATCTTCAGTTCCCCACACGTTGCGTTGCTCGCCCCTTGGCTTTGTTCCTCTGCTTTGTTTCAACATTTATACCTGGCACGTCTGTATTCTGGAATACTCACCCGGAAAGTAGATGTTTGGGTTAGAACCCTGCCTTCTAACACAGGGGCTCAATCCACAGCACTCATTTTTCTAGGGGTCATTTACCCAGCACTTAAGTTACCACACAGCAGGCAAGCACCTCATACCTTCCATAGCCCTGAGTAAACACAATTAACTGCCTGATAATGTCAGCTAATGTATCATGATATCACATAAATCCTGTATTTTATCTGCAAGAGAACAGCTTTGTTGGAAAAAAAGCCCCGAAGGCCCTGGTGGACAGAAAGTCTGCAACGTGCAGCACAGCAGAGAACACCAACTGCATCCTGGACTGCATTAGGAAAGCCAGAGGTGATCCTGCCCTTCCCTCAGTCTTGGTAAGACCATAGGAAGGTGACTGAGCACTGGAACAGGTTGCCCAGAGCGTAGACTGTGGAGTCTCCATCCTTGGAGACAGGAAAAGCTTCCTGGATGGAGTTCTGGGCCATGTGGTCCAAGTGGTTCTGCTTGAGCAGTGGGACTAGATGGTCTCCAGAAGTCCCTTCCAATCTCAAATGTTCTGTCATTTTGGGAACTGCCACAGTAACAACAGCACGGCAGTCTCAAAAATCTTCTCTCAAGAAGTAAATCAAGAGATGCTACCTATGCTATCAGTTTTAGTTCTGCACCAGGCTAACTAGCTCGGGAAAAGCCATGCACTTGCACAACACAGAGCTACACAGCACAGATGCATCAGCCCTCTCTGAGCGAGCCCCAGACCTCTAATGCAGCATGGTGTTACGTGGTGTTATTTCACCTCCACAGTCCAGGCCTGAGGGAATCTTACTGAATTTTCTGTTTTTCTTTCGGGTTCGACACAACTGCATAAGYTAGGAAAGAGTCATACTTTGCATAACACTGGCTTCATAGTCAGGTTGTTTCACTTAAATTGAGACCAGAACAGAACACRGAGATTTTCTTTTCTGACCGCTTGCATAAAACAAGCTATTAAGGCCCTCCATAATTCTTGCATCAAGCCCAATAGCTTGTGACAGACACAACGTATTCTTTAGACAGACAAGTGYGTTCAGTGCCAGAACTGCTCCGTATGCAGACGAGCAGTGATACAGACACAGCATTCTAAAGAGTAAGGAATGTCTTATTGCAAAGGATAGGAAAAGTAKTTAGTGTCAAACAGGAGGAAGGCCATCTAAAATACAGATGAAATGGACCACTTATTTAATAAGGATGGGATACTTTAAAAAAAAATGAAGCAGATAATGTAAAAATACAATTAAAAGATGGTACTTTAAGGGTTTTTTTTTCTCCCAAATAAAGGAAAAWTTTAAATTAAGAAATCTTCCATTGAACAATAGTCACTGAAATACAAGAAACACATAACCATTCTACCAAATTACTAAATGCTGCTTCATATGTACAGGCTAACTGCATTTTATAAACTATTCTTCACTCCAGTGCCAGAATGCTAATAAACTACATGAATGTATCTGACTGATAGCATAACATACTAATACCAAACATGCTATTGAAAAAAAAAAAGGCAGAAAATGGGCCAGAGGAGAGGGGGAAAAAATGATTACATAGAAAAAAAAGAGTAGTGAATGGGAATAACATGTGAAAATGCGTTATCAGAAGAGTGTGATTCCTAATTATATAGGTCATTTCTGACATTCAGGTAATGAGGAGTTTTCTGTTTATCACTAGCTAATAACAAATGGGCTAAATTGGTAGAAATGGGCTTCCTCCTCTTCCAGCAGTTACAGGGCAAGTTTATGGTTTCATATTCAGCTCTGTTGATACTAATTTAAACCACACTTTTTCCACTTTCCCTCTCCCCTCTTTGGATTGTTCGCAGACTGCACCAGTCAAGGACCCCTTTGCAAAGCTCCATAAGTGAAGCAGGCTAGAGAGAACTGAGCCRAATGAAAACCACCACCGACATCCTTTCAATAAAGGCAATGCTCATGGTAGCCCCCAAGAAGCAAAACCAGAACTGTAGATTACAGTAGATCAATAGTTTCAAAACTCTCAACTTGGCYTGGAGTAAGGTCATGACTATTCACCAACCAGTGGTCCGTGCTTCTGCCCATAGAATCAACCCACATCAGGAGTTGGCCCAAAGGTTGATTTATTTTTTTTTTTTAAAGAGGTGGGGAGAAATAGGGTCAGAAACAACAATTTCACTTAGTTCAGTTCAGTGAGCTTATGAGCTTCAGAGTGATTTGGCAGCAAAACATGTGTTGTAGGAAGCAGAAGGGATCATGCAGTGGCAGGAGCTAGTGGGTTAGAAGAGCGGCTGCTCATAGGAACTAAAGCAGAACTTWTGCAGCATGTCACCACTGCTGAACTAAGCAAGACACTTTGAAAATGAAAAGAAAAAAATCAATTTGCACCAGCACAATCAGTTCTTGTCAATGAAACATGAAATAAAACATTTTAACTTKGATAAAAAACAGAAAGAAATGAKAGTGTTCACCTGGCTTTCTCCTAGYGACAACTAACAGGATAGAMTCAAATCTCATTTCTAAWWCGAAAGTATCTTTAAAATTTCTTAGAATCCAAATAAGAGGAGGAAAATCAAACCAAACTCATGTATTATAACTTGGACTCTGATCTAACTTGCCTACAGCAGCAATTCACAGGCTTCYTGATATGGGAACCACCTTCAGAAAAAAGTGTTTTTCTCAGTCCACAGCTGGCATTTGTTCATAACCTTAAAAGGATACTGTGACACTGTGTGATTCCAAAAGCTCATATTTCAGATGTACGAGGCTGTGTAACACCTTCTTCCCCCCTTATGCCCTGTTTCTATCGCATATCCGGATGCTCATAGACTTCTGCTGAAGATCAAAGGAGTCTGSGGCTCCATTTATAATATGGTCTTTTCAGCAAAGCGTCTATCCAGAACTCATTAACATTTTCACATATATTAATATCTCTTTTAATTTACTTTGACATCTTTGTACATTTTTCATTTAAATTAAAACAGAAGACAGGCAGACTTCCTGGCTCTCCTCCAACTATGAATTTCTCATATATAGGCTTCTTTGGATCAAAACTGCATTTCAGATGTTTCTTCACAACTCAGGACAAACTTCCCGCTATTTGATTTTATCATGAAACGTTTCAGTATACACCGGCAGTTAGAATCTATCCTTTTGAATCAGCCAGCAGAGAGATCTAAACACTGTTTTCCCTGTGGTTTAAATATCGGTAGTTAAAATCAACAATTTTACAACAAAAGCATAGCAGATACATTTTTTTATATAAACTTTGAATTGAAAACACAATTTCCACAATTCACTGCTGCCTCATTTTCCTCATAAGAAAGCCTGCTGGCTGCTGCTGYGCATCTATGTCCGGTTAGTTACGTATTAGACACGTTTGCAGACACTTCCTTGCACTTTTTCCACACTGCTCGAAAAGCTGTGTATTTTATCCTCTCCCATGACACATTATACCACAACAGAAAACATCAACTAATCCTTACAGAAGGGCACACAGTATATTAAACTGCAGAAAAAAAAATTAATTATACACAAATCTTTTGAATTTTACAATTAAAAACAGCACTGGCAGGATTTAGGGGAGAAGGGAGGAACTTATTCCTTTTAATCCCTTRGAAAAGTAAAGTTCAATTGAAAAGACTTCAAGAAATTTAATAAGCTAATTATATGGCAAATAATTAACAAAATCAGAATAGTGATACTGCTACAATCAAACTTTAAGCTACAAGAAAAGTAAAATCTGAAGGAAAAAGATACTGTATTTGGTGTCAGTCKTTCTAATTGAAGGTATGAATAGCATCTCTGTCAAAGGAAAATTCAGCAGATAAATTCAAATKGTTTGTGAGTATCTTCTCCTGACAGTTATACCAACAGCTAAATCATATCACACCATCCTCCTGCCAGCAGCTTTCAGTGCTTAACAAGTACTGACTACTGTTTTGTCTCACATGAATTCATAACTACAATAAAACTTAGTTGCTCTCACTTCATTTCCCTTGGGTTTCTTTCCTCTTATATGATTTAATGAGAGGATTATACTCACTAAAACTTGTCTGTTTTTTCCCTCAGCTTTCTCAGTCAGTCCAATAAGAATACTCTTTCTTTCCAAATTCAAGCACATGGAAAAGTAATTAAAAATACTGAAACATTTCTACAAAGCAGATTTAGTTTTGTCCCCGCCTTGTTGCACTCTCTTTAAACTTTTACTTTAGCTAACTCGGATCCCTCTCAGGCATGTCAACTTTGGATAGTGTTTACGTGGTTCTTACTGCCTCAGGATGTCTGTGCTGAGGAAGGTGAGCCCCAGCCAGTGAAGCAGCCCAACAAGGCATGGAGACAAATGCTGCACTGGGCTCACACTCCCGTGGAAAAGTCCGGTAAAGCTGGGATAGGAAACCCAAAAAAGAGAAATTTGAGGTCATCTTTCTGCAAGGAAAGCTAGACAAAAGCAAGGAAGAGAGAGAGAAACATGCAGAAGACAGAGTAACAAAATTAACTCCTTTTGGAGAATTCCCACAACAGAAAAAAAATCTGGTGAGTCCCTCCATTAGGCAACACAGTACATARGAGCATAAATCAGAAGACATCACATGAACACAAAGCCAAGAATCAGCTGCGAGAGAGAAGTGCTTAAAACTCAAAAGAATTTAAAGATTTGATTCTTTTCAGATCTAATCAATGTCTCTACGTTATCTAGCACTGCTTCTTCCAATATAAAGTTCTTGTTCTGTCCAAAAAGAACCACGTTGGCTATTCCACAGCCATTCCTGCCAAGACAAGGGCTTGTGTACATGTATTTTGTAYAGCAGCTTGAAAGTGGTAAAGAAACTTCACAGATACGTGGCCATAACAGCTCAAACTGCGTCAGTCCATGCAAGTTAAAATTTTCTTCATACTTTCAGGTTGGAAGCAGTTCACTAAATCCTGCCGTTAAAGATTAGATTTTTCTTTCTTTCTTTCTTTCTCTGGCGAGAGCTTGGTTCCCCCTAACATTTCCCACTTCCAGACTACCAAAAATGCTCCTCTTGCAGACATCTGTCCTACATTTGCCATTGTGAAGGGTGAGACAAAGAACACATTCCACTTCTGTAGCAATGCCGGGCTCTTCGGGTCGGAATGATTCTTGCCATCTGCAGGAGACTCCTGCTGTCGCCTTCCCTTGTCCTGGGCACCCTGGAAATATAACTTGACCTTTATATAACTTGACCTCCTATGTAATCGTGCTTCCTTTCATTTTCCATCTCCACCTCCCCTCTACTTTCTGTATCACAATGTCAGCTTCATTTTTCAGTTTCAACTCGTCTTTCATTGCCAGTGCATCTCAATTTCAGACACAGTTAGCATGTCCTTGAACTTTCTTCCCTCCCTTAAAAGTTTGATTTAAATAAGACTTTTAAAAAGCAGTTTATATGAGATTTTTAACATTACTTACCAGGGTGTAAGTTATTCAGGTACAAGTCACATTCACATATTTATAAGTTGATAGTAATAAGTTATTTATTGCTTTATTATCTGAGACCTAAACAGCTACTACAAAATTATTGCCAGTTACTACTCTATTTCATTCTGCTCTTCACAGAACGCTGAAACATTCAGAATACATATGTTACAGGTGCATTTTTATCCAAATAATAAAATAAATAATTATTGGATCCAAGGTTCCTAGTCGCCTTGCCGGAATTAAATTTCTGTATATGACAGGATAAGATTTGCAGTTATAAACAGTTCAAAATTAAATGTTAATACAAATATTACCAATATAGTGTTTATAATTTTATTCTTCAATATAGTGTGAAACACTAAACTGAATATCTGAAACTACCATTCTGAAAGATTTAATCTTACCTGTGAATATCCAAAAATGAGACATTCAGCTTGCATAAGCACTGAACATTCGCCGTGCATAAAGGCTTAAATTAAAGCTACATCTAATTAGACACATATTAATCCAGCAAAGCAATCTTACATTTAAATCCTGAAACAAAGGTGCGAGTAAAAAGGTAGCAAGGGGATAAATGGCCAATTCTTTAAGGACTGCTGAAGACCAGCAGACCCTGTGGAAATCAGTAAGGGAGGTCTGTGCACACTATTCAAAAAGCATCGACTTTCTCACAGTTGGAGCTTCAATCTTGAGGTGAGACAGCATCTCTGCTGAGAGCATCTTCTGAGCATTTTCCCTAAGTGCTTTCTGGGTAAGAATGAATTCAGCGTTTGCTCAAGTGTCATTGAGCATTTTCCTAGCAGAGGTCACATCTTCATGGGTGTGACCCATATCACACATACCTCCTTTTCTCCCAGTTGTCATTTCCTACATCGTACTGCCTTAGGGGTGTTGTGCAATTGCAGGCATTGCTTTTCTTCTGGCAAAACAATGTGCTTTGGGATTGCAGTATTGTGATGTTTTGCTTGTTTGCTTGTTTACCAAATAGCCCCAAAGTCTTTTCAGTGATGCAGACCAGGTGATATTTTCCATTATCTTGCAACTAAAAAGTCATTTTACATCACTAAAGCTTTCCTTTATTATACACTTATTTTCTAAAGAAGTAGCATAAAAAAAAAACATTGTTTCATTATTTAATTCACTTTCTAACTTTTAGAGACTGAAGCTACCTGAGTAGTAGGTTATTCCATAGCTATATTTCTCTAAGCTCATACCAGCTACTGCCGTACAGGTTATKTGTCAAAAGAAGTCAGAGATCAGACTGTTTCTTGCTACCTCCTATTCATATTCACTCTCCATTACAGAAATGCTAAAATTGTAGGGTTTTGTTCTGTCTCAAATACAAGCTCCCTTAGCACTCATGGATGTAACCCATTATGGCTCACAGATGCTCACTTTTAGTTGGGCTTAACCCAGCTCCTGCACCAAGAGCAGTGCCCCTTTCTCCAGACTTTGTCCTGGTCGCTAGCGGGATTAGCCGTTAGCTACATTCAACCTGTATTTTAGATGAGAGCTTAAGTTTTATCCTAAAATTTTTCAAAGGTGATTTGCAACAGGCTACCAAATGGAGAAGGCTGTGGAACATCACTGCAGTCTAGACAAGATTCATTTTCTTCAAAACTCAATATTGTCATTAGCCCCAACTCAACTAACCTCCCGGCCAAAGGAGGCTTTAGAAGACCAGGCTCTTCCTCAGTCAAACTCATTTCTGGAGTGTCACGTCCTTCACCAAATACTTCCAGCCACTCCCCTTCTTGGCTTRGGCACATGCTTGCTTCTATAACCTCTTGGACAGGCAGAGCTATAAGCAGGTAGTTCAGGCTGAACACCACCCTACACCCATTAGATGTGAGTTGGCCTATATTCCAGATTCAGAGGGTATTTTTCATTAGCCATTTCCTAACTACAGGATTGTTTGGCAAAACTGGAGATCTGTCTCTAAGAACCTACCAAAGCACAAAACATAATTAATTTTAGGATTAGATCTATCACCAGAGAGTATTTTCCAAAGCACATTAAGTTGGACTGCATTTTCCTATTGTTTTCAAAGATRTGTTTTCAATAAGTGAAAATGAATGCTGGCTTGATTGACACCACTTAATTAGGTGCTAGTACTGTTACGTTCAAATGACAAAAACAGTGCTTTGAAAAAGATGCACAATAGCCAAGGTGCTCCACAGGCTAGGAAGAGGAGAGCCTATGAATTGTCTGTGCCTTGACTGGCCCTAGTTAATCACCTTTCTAGAATTATTTAATTACTTCTCTGATGTGTTCTGAGAGAGATTAGGACTGTCTTTTCCACACAGATCTCTCAGTGATAACCTATGCCTACCCTGTTTTTTGGACAACATTCATATAGCAAGTCCTACCCAAGCTTCCCTTTGAAATCTGTTTAGAAACTAAGAGTGCAGCAGTACACTTGGTACCCAGTGCTCTGCAAGCATGTGAAAGGGAGTATTTTAATATACAGCTGTCTGAGATTTTAACATAATTATGATATTTCCTGTAACTGCATACCAGTTCAGGCTGCATTTAAACCTTATGAACATGAGGCCCAAAAGCTGCCTGTGCAAACTCAAATGGTTAAAACCTCACACTTAATTGCTCTTCCCAGAATGAGAAGCCTCTTTCTCTTTTTCATGCAGTTCTACTCCTGAATGCAGATAGCTTCCCTCAACTTTGCTTTTCACAGCTACTTGCTAACTTACCTAGGTTAGCTCCATAAAGAGCAGC
This sequence comes from Eudromia elegans, assembly GCA_003342815.1. Taxonomy (NCBI): domain Eukaryota; kingdom Metazoa; phylum Chordata; class Aves; order Tinamiformes; family Tinamidae; genus Eudromia; species Eudromia elegans. Next base: position 3,499,387 of record PTEX01000042.1, read on the forward strand.
AAGTTTCCCCATAAAATTAGGACACCATTATCTCACAGATAAACAAGTTAGGCTAATTTTTTTTTTCCAAATGCACAAAATGCTCTCCCAGTCCTTGAACATTACTGACCCACTGGGCATCCCGGGAGTAACCAGCCGAGCTCTCTGCGCTTCTGCCCATGCGCCTGTAAAACAGGAACGCTCACTAAGGCTGCCCGGGAGCTTTCCCACTCCGTAAAGCATCTCAAAACTTGAAAAATRAAAAACATTTTTGCATCAAGAGTAATAATTTCAAAACATTGCTGGAACATTATTTCATTAAAAACTCTAAAGATCTATCGTTGGCCTATGTTAGTATAACTGAGACCGTATCAACTTGTATGCATAAGGATATATATATATGTATATAGACACACAATCAGAAGGAAAACAGAAGTGATTTGTTAGATCACTGCTTGAGATACTAGGAAWTAGATAGATACAAACCCATGACCCGACTCCAGATGCAGTTATTAGGGACTGTAACTTCCGTAAGAAAAGAAAAACCCAACTTTAGTAAAGGCAGTACAAGGCGGGGGAGAGAGAGAGGGAGGGAGAGAAGGAGGGAGGGAATTTCTCGATGCCACATGTAACCTTCATCTTTCAGCTGTCCCCAGCATGGTCCTCACAGTGCCCTTTCCTAGCAAGCAGAAAGCTGGGTCAACCTAGCTCTCTCTATACTTAGCAGTGGCAGAACACCAAATACAAAGAAAGGAGCACTGGGGAGGGAGGAAGACATTTATTTAATGCATGAATTAGACATAGTTAAATGGAAATAAAGAGGGTAGGATGGCCTCGAGGTTGAGCAGGGACTATAAATTAATGAAACTACTCAGCTGCAAAGATGTACATGAAGTCCCAAGGGTCCTTTTCATATTAAGAACTTTTTTACTTAGCCCAAGAGTAAAATAAGCAGACAAATAAATATACATGTGATGCCTTCTGAAGTTCTGCTTACCAAACCCTCCAGTTTGGTGTCTTCCTCTTGCAAAAGTACTTTTCTGCCAGCAAGCATTTGGGGTTGCCCCCCAGCCCTGCCTCAGCGTGGGGCCAGCAGCCACAGCCCCCTCCAGCCTAGGCGCCCAAAGGAGGAGTTGGGCAGGGGCCAGCCTTGCTCAGCGGGTACCGAATGCTGGAGGCCGCATCATGGTCACCACGAAGGGCTGCAGTTTCCAGGGCTCTGGTGAAAACAGTTCTCATTTTCTCTGCTCCTCATAGTGTCTCTACACACCAAGGCATGGCACAAAGCACAGAAAGGTATCGTAGAGCTCATCTGGGGAGTATTTTTCTAGGAGGACTAGAAGTCTCTCTCTCCCCTCTTTCTCTCCTCAAACCAGCAGTATTGTAAAATAGGAATCTGCTTCATTTGGAAAGAAAACATCCTTCTCAATCCAATACATTCGAGACCTCCTAAGCAGGCTCATTTGCTGCATAACTGCAGACTATTTTTGTCTCGGAGAAAAAAGTACTGATAAAATTTTACTGATAGTTACCATCAGAAAACATCCTTTGCTCTTTAAGATACACTGCGTTTTAGTATAACATTCCTTCTATATTACACATTGACTGACAGATTAACAGAATAAAATGGCATGAGCCTTTAAATTCCATATATGCAATCTAAGGAACCTAGTAGTTCATTTAATGCTCCCTCCCCCATGTTTTTGCTATCAGGAAACTGTTCTCTGAGCTATCGTAATGACTGAAAACCACAACCCATGCCTTTAAAACAATACACTTAAATCTAAAATCACACAAACCTGAACAGGAAAAACATATTCCCTCAGTTTCTGAGAGGTAACACAGATACACTTAGCTCAGAAGTTCTGCTTTGTCAGGGGGCAGCACCATATGATACTGAAAGGATCATAACAATTTAGGGTGAATAAGGAACAACCACCTAGAAGCAGCTGCAATCAGCAGTCTAGAGACTTTACGAGCAGAGATCACAAGTTTAAAGCTCTCAAGACACAAAACGCTCCAGTCACTTTTTGGTTTTCTCATCACCCCATGGCAACAACCGCTACAACGTAGATTGATATTCTGTGAAAGTGTGCCTTCTTTTGTTCATTTTCAACCCATTCTGAAGTATTTCCTTTGGTCTGTTTTAGGCCTAATAATCTAAAAACACCTGAGCAACACTAAGCAACTATTCTCTGTTCAACTTATTGAGGCCACTCAGGATTGTGTGGACATCTACCATAACCTCTTACTCTTCAGCCTTCTATTTTCTACAAGGAATAGTTATTGTCTATTGRGCATCTCCTCATACCTAAGCCATTCCAGTCTCCTCTGGTTCCTGCTCTTTGATTTTTCTAATTCTTCTACTGTTTTTCTGAACTTAGAACTGGCCTAACAAGATTTTCTCTTTTCTTCCTGCACCCTTCACGCTCACACCTAGCACTCTCTTTGCCTTTTTGCCTCTTCCCTACTAGGGAAGCCTGTCTTTTCATTTCCCCAAAACTTATTCTTCACTAGAGTTTCTATCAAAAAAATCTCCTTCCACCTCAGGGATACTTAATAAAATTAGTGCCATATATGCCAAATTTCATTCCCTTCCAGTTAGTAACTCAGCAATGTCTTATTCATTATGAAGCCTTGAGAGAATAGCACATCGTCAAAATATTTATTATTCCTCTTATTAACATGTTCTCAATGTCTTCTGTAGAAGTTGTGATTTAACAGATTTAACAGTAAAGCAAATGCAGTGCTGAGAATATTAAAATTAGACCAAAAATGTCACAGCCACATGACACTCAGTTCAGAAACATCCATAACTTTGGATTTTATACTGGCAGCCTTAGCTATATGAAATGTTATTTTTAACATCCACCATGAAATTGCTTAGTGTTCAAGTTAGGCACTCTTTCTGAATTAACAGAAATGCATTCACATTCCCACATTTGAATCAGATGCAATCTGTACTGATGGTTGATCTAATAGCACAGAGATCTAGGAGTGAGGATGATTAAACCTAGGGCTCGCATCTCACGAAGGCTTGAATTTCCTTATGAGACATGTCCAAGGAGTTCAAATCTCCATTTTACATGCATTAAAAAATGATTACCTAAATTAATGGGAGAACACTCATCAAGACTCACTGTAGATCGCATTGAAGTGTCTCTGTATCATTGCCCTATTTTACTCTTCTCTAGACATCTGCCAACAGTCACAATGGGATCCAAACCCTAAGCAGGGGAGACTTGATTTGATTCACTACCATTGTTCCCATGTAGTCGGTTTTCTTTGTTCCCAAATAGGCTTTTCACTCCAAGAGACTATTCCAGCCTTGCTGTGACAAAGTTGGTTTAATCCTCTGCAAAGAGGAGCTAATTTTCAAGTCTTACTCAAGCATTTTTCCCTACTTTTACTTCACCTTGTAGAACAAGAAAATGACCCACTGAGAAGTTTCTCCACTTCCCAACTTTCATTTGTCTGTTTGATGATAAGGTAGAGGGAAAGAAGAGAAGACTGACAAAGCCCCAAAGGCAGAATGTCTCAGAAGAAAACTGTAAAGCAAACAGGGTCTGATGCTGCTTTAGCCCAATCATTCTCACCTGAACAGTACCGTAGTTCAGACAAGTACTATCAGGTCTTACAGCTTAACAAAGAACAGAATCCAGCAGAGGATTGATACATACGTATTCTCCTGGAAATAATATATATTCAGCAGCCTTACAGAAGGGATCACTACTGTCAGCCACTACCTCCTCATTCTCATTTTTAAACACACACTTAATAGTGTTATAACCCACCTTTAGAACATACATTGTCCTCTCATCTAGGTTAGACCTCTCTGACTCAGAAAAGGTATTGCTTTATGGGATGACTAACAAAGGAATGATATGCGGTTAAAGAGAAACAAATTTATTTTAATATACTGCCCTAGTGTTACAGTCGTTACCAAAATAACATCAAGGAACCTTTGACTGGCACGATATATTCATAAAATAACCACAGCACTAATAAAATGCACCTGCTGCTACAATCAGATTAAAAAAAGAAAGAAAAAAGAAAAAAAATCACACCTTTTATCACTTTTGCTGCAGTTCTTTCTTGATGTTTTGACTACAGCCCTCACAAACCTCACCGTCAGACAGTGCCACAAATGTCACCTTTATTGCTGCATGTGAAACAGCTTCACATTATTTGTCCAATAACATATAAAAATTGAAACCATAATTATATATATCCAGTTTGGGAAGGTACTTACCACATACACAACTTTCATAAAACGTTGTAACCGCAATATATACATCAAATACAGACTGCAATAACACATTTTCAGCCTTAGTAAACATGCATGACTATCGCCAAAAGAGGAATGCACCGTAAGATTTCATCCTTGAAAGAAATTACTTCATCTTCTTAAAGGGGATTGATCAGATGTTTTGATAATAAACTGATTGCTTACAATATGGAATATGTTTGATAAAATAAATTGTCTAGAAAGGACTCTTATTTTCTCAAAACATGGTGATTTAGGAGGTAGACTAACGGTATGCTCAGCACTTTGTAAGTTATAATTAGGGTTCCAAATAGAATATAAACTTACTTCTTTTCTGATCCTTTTTTAGTGACACAGATGGGCGGGTAGGGCTTGACCCAGGCAGAGTGGCTGCCCTCTCAGTGCTGTTAAAGGATACGTCCATGGACCATGTCTCCTCTTTTGCAGTAGCCGACAGCCGGGTGCCGTCTTCAGGGACCTCTCCCAAAACACCATCGCCTGGAGAACCAGGATTGAGCAGCGAGCCTTGAGTCACAGGACTAAATGAACTTTCCTGGAAATTATCTCTAAGTGTATTTGAGTTCTTGTTTACTGGGTCAATGGGAGATAAAGGATTAGTGGTCCAGGAGAGGGGGTGCGTGCCAAGATCCCCCGTGGAATCAACCTTGGAACTGTTTTCATCCATGTTTGAAAAGAGAACGTCAGACGTTTCAACGTCACCATTAACCGGGAAGACGTCACTTCCATTTGAATAAAAGCATGTTTTTTCCAGCACCCCTTGAAGAAAGGAAAAAAAGCACCAAAATTACCATCACCCTGAAAGAACAATTGGCTTCAGAAGACTAATGCTAAGTATGATGGCATAGACAAAAAGTAATTTAAATTAAATAAGACCAAAGAATCCCTTAGAGCAATAACAGAAAAAAACAGGTATGACTATTATAAGATAAAAGGATAAATATACTATAAGACATTGTACAAAATAAATAAATACACAAAATAAAAATACCTTAAACTTCTTCACAGTAGGCTGATGAATTCTTACAGGTGGTAAGACTAACTATGGTATATAATTAAGGGGGAAATCTAATACATATTTTTTTCTACCATTGTGTTAGAAAGACAAGCAATAATTTTATCAGACCTTCACTTATGAAGATTCCTATAAAACAGTGCTCTCATCTTTAGAAAACTAATTTTTAGCTTCATAGGAGTCAATATATTTCTAATATATTTTACACTCACATCTAAAATGGAGGTATTACTTTCTCTGAACAGGATTAAGTAATTTAAATACCACTGCTAAATGCATGTCCTCGTATTCTTTTCCATCCTTCTCTAACACTAGAACTTTATGTATATAGCTATCCCCAGTATTTCAGGTAACTATTGTTCCTATTTTTTGTTGGTTTATTACACCATAAACCAACACGGGCTTTGCTTAATGATGTATTGAACAGGTACAAAATATTTCAGTTCACAAAGAGTGAACTGTAGTTCACAGTAGTTCACAAATCAAAAGACCTGCAAAACACTAAGGATATACATCACAAAAGCACCAGGAAATTTGAACTAAAGAGAGCATTTTTTTGCAATGAACTTCTTCCATTTAAAATGCTGCTCACATACACATAATGAAAAGGATGCTAAAAGCTGTGCAGCACTGATGGAACATGACAAGACTCTACTCCCAGCAGCAACTTTTAATCATTTCTCTAATATTAGCCACTTAAAGACAATAAAGTGAAAATAAAGAAGTGAAGAACATTCTTCTCTTTAAGGCTCTCAARACAAAAAGATGGTCACATCTGATGTACATTAGCAAGAATTAATCTCAGCTTTTCTCTGCAAGCCTATGGATCTTGAGGCAAGTTTTTGATTGTTAGTTCTTTAATTGTTTTAAATTGTTGCTTCAGAGGATTTCATACCTGACATTCCCTCACCAGCTCATTGAGGCAGGTGACTGGGAAACTCACGCAACCCCCACCGCGATATCTCCTGGCTTCATTTCCACCTTGGACATTGTGTTTACCAAAAGGGCTCTCTCGGGCAGGCTCTGCTCCCTCCTCGGCAGGTTCTTCTCCCCAACTGAGCCCTCTGCTCTGCAAAGCCCATTTGCCACATGAAGCCCATAACCACTTGAGTACCTCAGCCCCTTCCCCCTATTCACTTGGGTTATGGCCACATTAAATTAAAGCACGTGGGCCACAAATGAAGAACTGAACAGGAGGGAGCATTTATTAATCAAGGACACACATAACCAACAAAACCAGGAAACATGAACTTGGACTTATAGTCTGAAGTGAATTGGAATCAGGAAGCCTTACAGGTAAGAAGAAAAAGAAGCAAGAAAAGTTCAGGAAAACAACTCTTAGAATTTCCTTTGATAAACACTGAAGTGGAATTAAAAAGAAAAGCTTAAGATCCCTGAAATATAATGGATTTTATTAAAATAGCTACCACCTGAGATTCAGCACAGCTTTACCAATCCAGCCTGGATTATTTGGGTTCTAGTAACCCTGAACAGTGATTAAGCTTTCAAACCTAACTTCCTTTGAAAGAACCCAAGGGAACTTGATATTTCTGCATATGGAGGTCTCTAGTTTTCCACCAGTGAATGTTCATAATTCATGGAGACTTAGAGTTTACTACGTGCATATTATGGAAGCAACTAAAAGTCTCCCATCTGCAATTTATTTCAGCAGCAGTTTCTCTTTGCTTGAATCCTCTAATCAGACAAAACAGGAAAAATGAGTGGGCTCTGATTTCACAAAAGGGGACAGTAGTAACATAATTTGCTAAAGTCAGGCAGCGTGCTCAGAAACTGTACTCACTCATATGTAGCTCTACTTGGATTTGCTTTTCCCAAATCAAAATCTGAACCTCTAATGACTGAGGAACGTACTTGTTTCAAATTTCAAACTTACGTAACTTTTTCTGTAGCTTTTAAAAAATTAAAGTGAGCTGCTTTTCCTCCTTCAGAAAAGTGCTATTCTTTTTTCCATGACTTAGGAATAGCTGAGGGGATCTTGTTCACATTCTCTCTCCTCCTCTCTAGGCTCTTCTCCTCCACTCACCACAAAAATAGAAAAAGCCTGGAAAATGTCACTCCCAAAGCGCTATGAATAATGATTTTAAATTAAAAATTATTAGCTACTTACATATATCACTCAGCAGAACACTAGGCAATATGTTAAAAGACTAGTAAGGTTTAGAGATGTTTTGTTTGTTTATTTTTTAAACTCCTGGATCACTAAATACTGCAGAGTTACCAATCTGATTCTATTCTTCAACTCCTTATTTTGTCATCTTTCTAGAATTATAAAAATAGCTATGTTTATCATTAGTCATAAATCATTTATTTCCCCTACAGAGTTACTCCCATGCTTGTTTGTATGTTCAACTCACTCTCCAACAATATTTTTGTTCTATTTTCATAGTTTCCCAGAGAAAACAACCCCTCTTTGGCTCCTGATAGGTGTATCACATAATGAACTACTTTTAGAAAAATTACCTTCCCAATTGTACTTTAGCTGAGGACAATGATTAATTTTTTTTTTTTAAACAGTTCTTGCCCCCTAAATAATAAGCTTCACAAAGAGCAAGGATGGGGAGCATACCACTGGCATTACTGGGAGGGAGGTTTATGACCCTGGATATAAGCAACTTTTTTATTTCCATACTTTCAAATCTTTGGGTTTAAATTTTACCTTAATCTTTTTGGGTTTCTGTCTAGCTGCTTAAGGCTGGAGAAGTTTAAAAACTCATTTTTTTCCCACCTTTCTGCATGAACGTTCCAGCAACTAACAGTGCAGCACTAAAAGCATGAGTTTTTATGGTGTTCCTTTAAAGAATACTTTAGCACAGCATCAGGAAGGATCTCTTGACTGTGTCCCGGTGGACGGTACGCGCCTGCCTGGGCTCGAGTCCCTCTGCTCTTCAGGGACATCCGCAGGCACCCGCTTCTGCTGGGAACGTGGCTAACTCCACATGAGAGCTCTGCTTCCGCTTACTCCGTGAGGTTTCTGGATCACTTTCCTGAATCACCTTGTTCTCCCATCCTCTCATCCTTCCAGGGCACCGAATAGCAAAACTGAGCACTTGCCTCCAGGCTATAGACTCCACTCTCTGAGTTAGGTTCATGTTTCCTTTGGGTCTAGTCCTTTCTCCCCTAAAATACTGCAGCATATCTTCAATTTTAACTTCATCTTACTGGAGATTTTTTTTAACAGCATCAAAAATCCCAGAGCAGCTATTTCAATTTTAAGACTCCTAAGAAAAGTGTGATGATAAAAACAATATTTGATTGATTTGTTCCATAGTAAGAACTCCTTTACTCTCTATCAAAGTCTGCTAACAGCTATATAACACCATATAAAATGCAGATTGTATATTTTATGTGCATACATGTACATCATACCAAACTATTCCTCAGATGTGAGTTTATACAGAACTGTAGGCAGTAAATCATAGGCCAGATTAGTTAAGAAATAGATATATGTGTTGTATTTGTGTGCACAGCTACAGCTGGCCATGCCCAGGTGACAGAAATATATATAGCATGCTGGCATTCATTATGGTCACTACAAAACGAGGAACTGGCACCAAGCTCATTCAGTTCAAAGCAGTGCTTTGCCAACAGTCTCGCAGATCACTTTCCAGTTGCCATTTTCTATTGGCAAATTAATATTTATTTGATGATTTACGGATAGTTATGAGATCTAAGAGTCACATTGTTCAGGCTATTAAACAGAGAATGTGGCTGTGTGTGCTGTGGCTGATTTCAAGTGGTTCACAGCAGGAAATCTCAAAAAGGCTGGGTTTGTTTAAAGAACTAATCAAATAGAGCCGAGAGGCTTAGCAAAGCATGTATGATGGAAGAGACAGTTACATGGAGAACAAAATTTTGGTTCATTAATGTAGCTAGCTGCAATGTACCCACAGAGGTTTCTTCTGCAAGGTCAGTCCCTACGGCTCTGTAAGCTCTGGGGGAAGGGGCCCATCACTAACAGTATGCAGTTATTGTGGCATATAAAATCATTCCCCTTTTGCCGAGCTGCGGTAACAGGCTTTGTTCTACTCCTCCTGGGAAGCAAAGACAGGACCTGAAACTGCTCACCGGCTGCCCAAGAAATTCTTGGCGTACCCGCCAAGAAAGAGGTTAGTTGTTAGGGCGCTTTCTTCTTCTTACCAGGTGCTTAGTGTATTAAAAAAAAAAAAAAAAAAAAAAAAAAAAAAAAAAAAAAAAAAAAAAAAAAGTCCTAAACAAGTAAAAAGGAAGTGGAAGTTGACGACAGATGCTTTTAAAAGAAAGCTCTGAATGAGGCCAAGCTACTAAGGTCCTGGGAAGAAGGGAGAGGCGCTCTCCCTTACCCCAGCTGCTGACTGCCAGGCAGTGAAGTCCCAGCAAAACTCTGGGATTAAAGGACTGGAGGGGAAGACAGGAGTTTTCCTGGGTTGCACATCAACAACTCTTGTTCCCAGTTCCCAGTTTTAGCCATAACACTGTGTCTTCAAAATTCATTTCTCATGTCTTTCTCCTAGTCCCTTGATCAAGATGGGTCATATGGCTGGAAGAAGTTATGAATAAAGCTTTTCGTCATCTAAGAAAGTAAAGGGAACAAACACATACACATAGTGCTTCTAACACAATTCAGAAATCAGCCCTGACTATATTAAACAATCATTTGGCACTGGATAATAAAACAAAACACTATAAAACACTATTTATTTTATAACCAGTTATACAACAGTTATATATGTAACTACACCACACCAGGATCCCTGCTTCAGATGCTACAACTTTCTCTCTGTCTGTGCTGGCTGGACTTGGGCTGTTATTCTCTACAGCACTAGAGCAATTCTCCCCTGGCCTCTGTTATGTCTCACAGGAGACATTTGATCCTCRAGCTGTATTCACAGCACCAACATTTTCCCCAAGCTTCCAGGATCACCGTTAGGAGGCTTGCTAGAGCAAATGAGCTCTTAGAGACTGCTCAAGGGGAGGCTTCTCTGGCACGCACTCCTTTGGATATTCTCCCTAGTTTAGCTGGGCTAACAAGAACAAATTCAAAGYTGGTGGATCACTTACATGGGACATAGCATCTTCTATCAGAAAAACTTCCAGGACCAAATGGTTATGTACACCTCAGTRTTATATGTATTATATGTGTGTTATATACATGTGTGTTATATGCCCAGATCTCTCTCACAGCCCATATTGCCCTTGATACTGCCAGTGGAGTTGTCCTGCTGCTTTCACAGTTACAATTTTGTGTTTCCATGCTGCCAGTCCGTTTTGAACTTGAGACCACAAAAAATCACAGACCTCGAGACTCTATATCCCTTATGGAACTATGATCTCCAAACGATTCAGCAGTCAAGAAGCTTTCCCTCTAGACTGTGTCCTATCTTCACCTGATGAATGTGCAGCAGTCCCCAGCCACAAAGCTAACCCTGGCAGACTTGTTCCAATAAATTTTTTCCTTATGTCTGTTCTCTGAAAACCCAGCTCCTTCTGTGCTCTTAGTGGAGGAAAGAAAAGGAGAAYACATATCTTACAAAAACAATTTTGCTTATTTATAAGACTAAAATGCTAAATACTATATTTCATGCACAATGCTTGTAGCAATTTTCACTGATAGGCAAAATTTATCTCAAAATACATGCCAAAATATAAATACTGCATACGGCTAGCGTGAGGGTGGCAAGAGAAACAAAACCTCATCTATTTGCATATCCATAGTGAACAGCGAATCCTGAACACTTCAACTGTGATTCTTATTCCCACCAGAGTTGATGGATTAATCAAATTTTACATTACTATTTTTCAAAATGCATGAAAGGAAACCATTGGACATAGATAAGAGAGCAGGCTGCTTGCCTGAAAGGCAAACTTATTTGATGTGATCCTGCAAAGTGATGTTATGCCCCAAAATTACATCAAGACTGCAAATGTCTGAAGTACAGGAAAACACTCTTTACTGTGTATCCATGCTCTGAATTCCACATAATAAAAATAGACAAAGTTCTGGCTATTAACAAGACATGGCAAAAGACCACATTACTGCCAATTTACAAGAGAAATGGAACATCTACCACAGAATCTATTTAACACTATGAAATAGATACAAGATTGATTTGCCCTTATGGACCTGTAAGTACAAAGCACTTTTGTCCTCTCAGCAARACGTCTGCATAACAACACAACTAAGGCACAATCAAAATGCGAAGGACTGTTAAAAATTTTCTGTTTCGAATGGTTTAGAATAGTTCATCTTCCAATAAAAAAAGAATGAAAATGTCAGATATTCTTCATCYTTATAAACTCTGGAAATTTGCACCTTCGTAAAGTTTATACAGGATGCATTACTTTACAATATTTTTCAAAGTAAGCAAAATTGGATATGGACTATAGATTCTGATACAGATTTAATGTGATCTTAAGGCTTTCCATTTTTAAGAAAGACTGAGTTATTCACACGATAGAGTCAGTCATTGCTTGCCTTCTTGAAAGTAATGAAAATTAATTTAACTATAATGCAYAGAAAAAAGTACAAAAAAGTCTTGAAACTTGTAGTGAGATGTCTCTCAGTGCCTATGTATGTCAGACAATTACAAGAGAATAGTACACCTTATTAGAATACATTGTATTTCTACATTATACTAGACACGCTCCAAAGATGCCCACAGAATTAATTCATTTAATTTCAGATATCAGATGCGTTTGTTTTTGGCTACCAATGCACATGAAAACTAAAGCGGCTAACTGAGAGAGAAGAATAGTAAATTATAATCAACTTTAATCACCATAACTCAAAGGAAGCTGAAGGGATCTTACACAGTTTTTAGGTGGCGGTAGCACCACCAAGCCTGGAATTGTTACCTTGATTTACAAGGAGATATCTCTGATTTTTTCTCCAAAAGCAGGACCACAAAAGGTCCCCCTTCCCTGGAGGATTTTACACAGTCTTAAKGAGTGTTTTGTCAATAACACCTCAGAGGAGGTAGCTGAGTACTGCTGACCTAAAGACACCTGCTTTTTTGTCTGCTTTCTCACCACAGAATGAAAATCTAGGGCAGAGGATATGAAGGATACAAATGGAATGCTAAACATAAGGAAAGTAAATTGAATGGCATCATATTTCCTAATTGCTTGATCTTAATCCACTTCAGCCTGTGTGTAATTCAAGGATATATCCCAAGACATAGTTGTCAAACACAAYGTTCATTAACTCTGTTTTTGGACTTGTCTAACTTAAGCTAAATGAAATGAACAGCCATAAAACRTCTTGTTGCAAATCATCCTCTACAGACTGAATTGAGAAAACAGATTTAGGTTGTCTAGATTTTGACAGAGCTGAAGGTGCTATTTAGACACGTGTTCAGTTCCCTCCCATGCTTGCTAACTGTTTGTGTGATATATATTGAAGCTGGGGTTTTAAATATATAATTGTATCTCTACAAACTCACACATTTTACAGTATTTGTTACAGCTGTGCTTCTGAAATATTTAAGGAAATATTGTCTTTAGAAAAAAAAAAAAAATTAAAAAAAAAATTCCAGTCTCCCATCATTGAAAGCAAAACAGACTAACTTTGTACTATTTTTTCCCCAGTGACATAATGTTTTAGCATAACATTACTGTCCATCCCGTGTTGCAATTGCAACAATTTAAAGCCAAGATATTTCAGCTTCTCTGTAAGGGAAAAGCTTTTCAAAATTTTGCAGGTAATAAAGTACTGTCAGTTCATTCTTTAACAATCACAGAGCTAATTAACACATTAAACCACTATGAAATCTAATGCATCAAAAACAAGTTTCAACAAAACATACTTGGCAGTTTGCACTGATATGGGTTTCATATTTATAAGAAATATACACGTTTTACTGTAGTGAAACAGTGATATTTCGTAGGCTGTTCAGGAAGAGTTGTGGCTATAAGTCAACCTCCGCCTGAGGATACCCTTCACAAGAAGGAGAAGAAAAATCCTCATTGCACATCAGTGTGGGACATTAAGGTTCAAGTACTCCATTCCACGTATATTTTTAAGTGTCTCTAAGCTGTACACCAAATAAATATATATTTATATATTTATTATAACTGCATATCACTGCTGAGAATCATATACATGCTACATTTTCTAGATAGTACACACATCAAAAATCCACTTTCAGAAATTCAGGAAAGGTTTCCTCTTYGTTACCTTTAAATACATTTTAAATATATAAACCTAAATGTGATACCTGTTTCTCTGCAACAAATACTATAGTTTACTATTTGAGGAAGATGTGCTAAGAGATATATCTACATCTAGAATTACATTAGCATGTAAGATTGCAGTCATATTTCAATCTGATTCTCCTTAATTAAAAACAYGTTAATTAACTCCATTAGCACTCACCTACAAAGGTAAGCAGAATCACCAACAAGAGGATAAGGGCACAGATGCAAGGAATCAATATTAGGAGCAGAAGCCGAAGGAATCTAGCAGAGGCCAGTTTCTGAGAGCAACCATCCCCCATGTTATCCTCATTTGTCCCCAAAACCTGGAAAACAAGAGAGCACAGTTTATGAYGCCAGCGTGACTCCTATAGCGCATGTAAGTGCAGTCCTGCCCAATGCACCGAATAAAAATATCATTCAAATAYGTGCTGTAAATATCGCTTAGATTCTTAATGAACAGATACAAATAAACTTGCTTTTGGTAGACCTGCTTTTGGTAGATATCTGCAAACTCATACTTTCAATAAAACTTCTCAACATTCCTCATGAGCTAGAAGAAAGACTAGACATTTCATTTCAAAAATGTTAAATACATAGTACATTTTGGGTAATACAAGTTAAACACAGATTATTTTATAATCAGAATGTTATTAATTATTCAAGAACTCCATCTGTTTCTTTTATTAAGGAAGCGAGAAACTATTAGCATCTTTGTTTTAAGTGACAATAGAAGTGATAGGGACCGTTCCACTTATTACACAGAATAATGCTTGTCTCATTTTCAATGGACTGACTTGACAAGACTAGAATTTATTACAGTATTCTGTGGAGTTAGTTAATAATATGCTCAGCAGTATAAATGGAATATGGAAGAACTGAGGGAAACGAGTTCTGAATCCAGCTGTGCTTCATAAAATAAATTAAAAAAAAAGAACATGTACAAAAGAATGAAGTCTAAATATCTATTTACAACATACATAACAGGGATAAAAGTCCTCTCAGAGCAGAACTCCATTAAGGTCATCATCTCATATATTAGAAAAATATTATACTTTTTAAATAGGAACAATAAAACCAAAAATTTCAGACATACCTAACTAGCAAGATTGAAATCTGATTGAAGATGAGTTGCTTTGAGGTTAATACATTTTTAATTCAGAATTGACATTCAAGATATTTACAATTTTACCCTTAATAAGATGAAAACAGGACTACAGAATTATTAATCCCAGACAATGTCACCCCAAAAGATGACTCATCAGTTGCATATGATGAATAGCAATTTAGCCTCTCCATCAGGAGGAGCCATCGCATTGAAGGTGGCCTCCTGCCTTAGGGGTGACAGGCACTGAGAGGAGGCGAGAGCGTAAACGTGTCCGAACGGGCAGGCAAGAATCGCACGAGAGAGAGGTCTGTAACATCAGGCCTGGACACGACCGTCTCCATACGTTATGCCCTTATGGCTCTCTTACAAGCGTCTTTCTGTGAAGAATAGGTTATCGAGTTGAGTGGCACAAATGGAATTTTAACTATTTCTTAAGGAGTTGTTCTAGAGTCCTTGTTTAGTTCTCTCCTAATGTCAGTGCCCCCTTTCCTGCATTATCTAAGACTGCAGGGAAAAGTGGGACTTACAGTACGATTTTCTGTYATTCACCAAGGTCTTGTGCTCCAGCACGACACAAAGCTATTTATAAGGAAAATTTCCATGTTAGTAACAGAAATTTCACCTGTTACTCACGCCRCTGGCTACAAGACACTGCAGATCCACAAGTGAGGAGACTTGCAGAGCTGCCTGTGTGCAGTTTCGTGTTTTTTCTGGTATCACTAAACTTTGAGTTGGGGATATCCAGCSTCCCTGAGACCCATCCGTTGCAGTGTCTCATCAGACTTCTCTGTTACCCTCASCATTCAACACACTGATGGACAGCACGGAGCACTGCCGTGGGCACAGCAGGGCACGGGGCGTCAGCAGCAGCTCACCTGGTAGGCACTGCGCCCCCTTCCCACCACAGCGAGCCACGCTCAGCAGTGTCAGCACAGGAAGCAGGATCTAAACTGATGGTCGGCTTACAGAGCACAGAGCTTTCTGCACGTTTGGAACAGTCAGCCCAGAGCGAGAGCAATAGGGTTGGCAGCTCTGCCTATAGCGAAGGTTTAATCGGGGAAAATTAGCAGAAATTGTAATCTGATCACAGGCAATTCCTACAAGTAGCTGAATGTAAAGAAGCTGGGGAGTTAATTGTTTGTCAGAGGTTGTTTCTTAACCCACATATTRTTCAGAAGTTGAAAATGCTTCAACTCAAGATTTTGGGGTATCTCAGATAAATTACCTTCTCTACTCGTAAAACCTCACGTACCCAGGTGTGGATACACAGAAGGATTTTGGTGTCTTTTAGGAACCTAAATTCAAGCAGCGGTTAAGAAATACCTGTTTGATTGTGCAACCTCCTGAAGTCCACACTTAAAGATTTACTACTCAGTAGAGCATCCATCTAAGAACCACCGACCAAAATCAACCAGTTTCCATCAGCCCCCTCTGCAATCCATGAGGTAGCCTCTACTTCATTCTCCCAGTCTGCAAGACTGGGCACCCTCCAGCTATGCCTTAATCTTCCTTTGTAAGTAGGGAACAGGAAGAAGTCTGCAAAGCAGGCAGAATCCTTAAGGGTGGACTGAAAGAAATCAATTGTAAATACAAGATGGTTTGGCATGGAGAGCTTTAGCACAGTACTGCACCAAAGCACAGCCCAGAAATTAAAGACTATGGATGCAAGTCCTCTTCCTACCACCACCGTTAATTAAAATGTAACCTTCACCTTCGACAGAGCAAAAACTTCAATGAACATTTGAATCGAGAGTATTCTTCCAATTAAGCCATACAATGTAGTCGGGAAATTTTGATGTTTCAAGATGACAAGTCATTTGCTTTAAATACAATCACTTTCTATGTTAAATGAGGTGCTAGAATGCAATATGCTTAAAAATGTAAGACAATTTTTCTGATAGCTAAGATGTTCTGTCCCCAGTGAAACGGCATTAAGTGCTACTCACGTGAGTGCCATTTTTTTCAGTGTTGACTGCAATAAAGGAGATACACCACGAAGGAACATGAAAAGTCCAGCATAACAAGTAGTACTCCTTTTATAGCATCTGAATTACTAGTATRCAAAGCAACCAGAATCATGGTATGGTCACTTGACAGAAACGATCTACCAATATTATCATCACAAACCTAAAACATGCTCTTCAGTCCACAAAAAGGGCTAACAGACTATTGCCAATAGGCTTGGGGGCTTGCTTGGTCAAGAAATGCAGAATGTAGGGGAAAAGAGAAGACCAGTGTCAGATCATAAACCAAAAATACTCTGAGCAAGCCATACACTAAAGTACTATGCAGTGATTACATCAGAAAGAACAAAAAGTACCACTATGAAATACAGAGAGGAAGAGGAAGGTGGAAGTAAGCTGGTGGCTCAAACATAAGCACTACAGCCACGTGACCTGTAGATCTGAGGAGTCTAGTCATACTTCATCTAGATTTTGGGGGTAGATTACAGCGTTTTCTTTCTGCAGGGCAGTGGATTTAAAAGACATTTAGAAAAGCATCATTTGAAACTGAAAAAATCTAAATAATTAAGATAACTTTTGATCTCCCTGAGAAGATTTGATTTAGATATGAGAATATTACTCAAATGAAAAACATTGTCATTAAGAGACTTCACCTCAACAGTGAAAGGGGTGGAAACAAAAAGACTTCCTTGGATTCCAAGCATGGGATGAAGTATCTACAGCCACTCCCCACTTCTTTGAAGCAGAGAGTAAGACATGTCACTTATCATTTCATTCTGACCTTCCCTCAGGGAGAAGGAAAAGGGTGTTTATTGCTACCGGAGAGTACCGGAGACATTGCCGCTCTCTCGAGCAATCGCATCTCTGAATATTTTCCCTTTTCAAAGGAAACTTTTGAATATTTAACTTTTCAAATGGAGCACTGCTGAAAAACAATTTCACTTTAGGATAAGTGTTAATTGTTTACCAGTTTATTTAAATATACTACATATTTACTATCTTTTATATATTATATACATATATTTATAATTTCACTACTGTAAATTTGCAGTTATAACAATGGAAGCCTCCCACGTTGGAAGCAACAGTGGAACTTGGTTGAATTTTCATGAAAGATCAAATTAATAATTAGTTCAGCTGATGGCAAATGTTACAGCTCTAAGCTCTCTCTTTATTATTARTGACAGCTGGTGGCAAAGATCCGTAAAGATGCCATGTCTCATGAGCTAAACAGATTTAGTAAACATATGGAAAATATAAGATTTTTTWAAAAAAACTAAGTGTCTAAAAAGACATTCATTTTAAGAATTAAATTGTGGTTAGAATTATCTGGTATTTCTCAATACCAAAGCTGGAACATCCATCCAGGCTACCTCAGCAGGCAGTGGGAAAATTATGTGGGAAATTACTCTTCAATCGATGCAGGATTCATGCTTTGAGGAGTGGAGGGGTAGGAAGGAGGTACGCAATTTTTTTCTGCATTGCATGAACTAGATGCCAAACTGAAATGCAAGGTACACGGGTGCTGAAATCAAGGTGCTTCTTAAAAGCCCTTGTCTCCTTACACTTCATTACTTTTTATTCATTTTTTGTCTAAAAGGTATTTTTCCCACACTATAAACTTCTGCTATGACAAATTACACTCTTGACTTTTATTCTGAATGGTGAATAAAAATATAACTCTTGGACCAAGGGTAACAGTAGCAACAATACTAATCAAAGGTAAGGCAAAGTAAAGCTTCACCTGTCCAAGAGAGCTGAATTTTTATTTGGCTTCTTGGCAGAAATTAAAATGGAATTAAACAAGGTCACTTAGAAGTCATTAACATACCACGTAGAAAATGCAGAGGCAATTAGTTCGTTTTTCATTAGGCTGCCACGTTGTTCAGAGACACGTCACATTTGAACAGTTCACTTCAAAGGGGGAGAATAAAGAGAACAAACTACCAGGCGAACTTAACTGGACGTGAGTGGGGAGTAAACTTGTTCTTTATTATCTAAACTATGAAATAATACACTGATAGGAAAAACAAAAGAAAAGAAAGAACATAAGAAAGAACATAAAGTGAGTCAAGATCACTCAGGTTGATGCAATTTTTTAATGRTAACTTTGATAGAGAATTAGACTTTTGTGGGTTGCACGAGGATTGCTAGGACAAAAACTTGTGTCTAATCACCTAAACAGTAACAACTGGGTGAATCAGTTTGTCAGAGAAGATAAATCCTACTGTATTTATGACTCAAATGAAAACTTAGAACTATTCAATTTAATTGCCATTCCTAGAACAGAAACCAGTTTTCCTAGAATTCATATTTTCCTTAGCAATCTACAAAAACTCACCCAATAATCCTATCCATGATGACAAAAAAACAAACGAAGACCATCTGGATTCTTAGCTCTTCCAGACCCCTATCAACACTGTTCCATGCACTCTGACTTTCAGAAGCAGAAATGTTAATAATTTCGAAACAGATCAATCTTCATTTCAGCCTTCCCTTCCAGCCTTGTTTGCCTGCACTATGAATTATGTAAAATCCCACCCTATAAAATGGCCCAKCAGGAAAACATTTAAGCTTAACAAAGGCATTTACTGCTTTATCCTACTTAATTCTACTACTTAATTCTTTTCTTACAAATCAAAGAGCAATCAAAACAGGATATTTATTTCACAATTTCTGATATTTTTAAAGATAAATTATTCAGCCAATGTACACAGGACTACTGTCTTCCAAGCTGTCCCTCAGCAAAGTCTGTCCCTCAATAACGTGCTACATGGAGAATAAACACGCTATTAAGATCACTGTGTATCCTCCTCAGGATGTTTCTTCCTGAAGATGAGGAAAAGGGGCAGGAAATTGGAGGAAAAACTGGCAACTGTCAGAATATTCTGCATCTCTAACCTCCAGGTCTCAGGTTCTGTGACCACTYAAATGTAGTGCTGGAAGACGCCTCCGCGCCGCGTTGTGGGCCCAGGGACGCCCAGAGCACACCTCTATGTCWGTATCACACGTATGTGGGGCTGTCGGTCCGGGAGAGCCGTCACCGAAAGCTCCTCAATACTATCAGTGCTCTTAATTTCCAAGAAAATGCCCTTACCCTTTCTGAAATCAAATAAACTGAGGAATGCAAAGAGCAGTTGAATATACTCTCATTGCCCTAGTCAGAAAACATGAGCATCTCTTTTTCCAGGAAGAGCTTCTCAAGTCTGAGATGCTTTTAGGTGACTTTCTGTAAAATCRGGAGACAGGATGGGTTATTCACAAAGCAGGAGCTTTTTGACTGAAATAGCAACAGCAATCTAGGTAATCACTATTGCTGTTATATCACTGTTAAATTAAATCTCTTCTGCACGAAGAGGATCAGATGTGGGAGTGTTTTAAAACACTGGGCTCTGCACCGGGGAGAATGCTGTGTTGCAGCCGGGCCGTTAGAGAGGGATGGAGAGAGACTTGGGCGGGCAGCCCCGAAACACGAACAGCATCCGCTGATTATCGATCCGGGCTTCCTCACAGCTATGAACATGAATCGAAATGGATACGGTCTGACGCTGTCCTAGAGGAAGAGTCATTTCCCCTAAACACTGGGTGAAGATTTAACTGCTCAATCTAAAAAATACTGCTTTTTCCACAGAAAGGAGAGCCTTGGCATTCAGGCAGGGCGCAGCTTACAGGATCATTGGCAAAGATGCACTGATCRAACCTGACACTTTATTTCCCACAGGTTTACAGGAGCTCTCTCTCACGGATTATTCTAYAAGGAAAAGTCTAGAGAACTTCGTCTTTTTTGTGCCCTCTCTGAAAAAGAGCAGCAAGTACATATCAAGTGGATATCTAAAAGATGGGGTCCTGCAGGATGCCTATCGTTTAGATAAGTATTGCTATAAAATAGGGTGGTTGGAAACCACATCTGAGGACAAGCCATCTTTCTAGGGGAACAACCTTCTGTCCAAGGTAGACGCAGGCTGAAACCTAACCCAGGACTTCAGAAGCAGCAACACTCTTTATCTCTTCCGCAAACAGCAAGTTCCTGCCTGATCGTTGTCTCCTCGTTATTGTTACTTTTAATGTATTAAATCGCTATCTCCATTTCTTTCATGTTTGTTGATCGGAAAGACAAGTCAAAATCACAGACGTTACCTGGGAGAGAAGGAGCTCCACAGGAGCGGGAGGGCCCCGCGGAGGCTGCGAACACGCGGCCSGGCGGCAGGTTAGAGGGGAAGGACGCGCACCCGGAGAGCGCCGAGGCCCGTGGGCGCGCGGGACACGGCACGGAGCCCCCGGCGCCCCGCAGGCCCGACCCACGCCCGGGTGGGGGGCGCGGCCGACAGGTCGGGGCTGGGCCGGGGGGCGGCCGAGGCCGMCGCCGGGTCCCGGAGCCCCCGTCTGCGGCGCTGGTCGCTGCCCGAGGGGCTCCCCCGCTGCTCTATTTTTACCGCGGTATTTTCCGCGTTCAGACTTTCCACTGCAGGCGGCCGGGTCAGGGGATCCGCGCGGGAATCTCACGGGTCAGCCCGGCCGCGGCTATTTATAGCGGGGCGGGGGGCGGCGGGGGGCAGCGCATTCCCTGGCCGGGCGCGGGACGGGAGGGTCGCCCCCGAGGCAGCTGCCCGAGGAAGGTCTCCGGGCCGRGATGGGAGCCCATGAGAGCGCCGGCCTTAGGGAGTCCCCCCGGGCTCGGCCTGGGCACCCCCGGCGGACACCCACCCCTGCCGGCACGCCGCGGGGTCGGCCCTTCCCACGCACAGCGCGGCCGCGCTCGCGAAGGCGGCGGCCCGGGGACAGCGGCGGCCCGGGGACGGCGGCGGCGGCCGCGCTGCTGCTGTCCAGCCCGCGGGCGGCGCCGGCACCGCGCGCTCCGTGCGGGAGCCGCCGCCGTGTCCGGCGGGAGCGCCGGCTCCGTGCTCATCCCGCACGGATCCCGCCGCTCTCGGGAGCCCCGCGGCCCTGCCGGCGCGGGGAGCTCTGCCCGGGTGCGCAGCCACAGCTGCCTCCACCAGCTCCGCTCTCTTGGCCGCGGGAGCAGTGAGGAGAAGTTAAACCAAAGTCAAGCACATAACCGCCAGAGAGCAGTTCCTCAAGGGAGCCGAGTGTTAAGGCTTGAACATGTATATGGTCTTGGCCAACAATTAAAAAATAAATCTCCTACAGTCCAGTAAGCCTGCATTTTTAAGTAATTACTGGCACCATTTACAGTCATGTTTTCCTCCATTCATATCTGTAGACATCATCTAACACAAAATTATCATCTAAACAATAATCCAGATATATTAAATTGTCCAGGGGTACATCTTACATTACAGGGCACCTCCGGCCGTGACACACTTCGAGCCAGCGCATACCCTTGTTCGCTACACACGCTGCCTACCCCAGGCACACAGCGGAGCGCCCGTGAAGGGGTCTGGAGGGGAAGGCGATGCTCTCTTCACTACCTCATACCCCCAGGCTCCAAAAGACGAAGGAAAAGCTCCCAATGCCTCCATGGGAAACGAGCAGAGCACAAGCAGACTTCCCTAGCCTGGAGACGTGCACTTTGCTGCTTGGCTCTCTTAGCACCCCAAGAGCCTTCTCAGGAAAATGAGTTCTGCTGGCTCCATTAAGAAAGCTTACATGCACAAACATTATACATAAAGTTTGAAGGGCCAGGCTCACAGCAAGAGGGGCTTGGCTATAAATGCTGGATAAAAGAGGGAAACATATTTTGTACATTTCTTTCCCATATGAAGTTTTGGACGGTCTTTGAGATCCCTGTCCCCAGAGGAGCCCACAAACCCCTACGAAGTTTACAAGCCCAGGGCATTCAGGAGGTGCCACCAACCCTTGCCATGATGTATAAAGAGCCTCTGCTCCTTGCGTTACCTGTCTGTGGCTGCTTATATTAGCTCGATGATGAGCTCATGTTGTCTATGCTGCTCGAGATTACTGTCTGTGCTGCGTGAATCACAGCACCTAAGGAGCTTACAAAAGACAGAGCTGGAAGAATAGGTTACAAAAACAAAACCAAGGAGTTATAAACCAACACTGCTGACCGGTTCATCTCGTAAGAACGCAGGAAGGGTCTAAGTGGCCATATGGAAAAATCTATTTCCATAGCTGAACCGCTGAAAGCTGAACCTTCCCCAGAGAGCCCACGGGCGCATTAGAAGGGCGCGATATTGATTTCATTTCGGAGCCTCACCCCCTCAGACAGACCGCTAACAATTAGAACAAGCGGCAATTAATTAAGCGCCTGCCACGAGCTGCCCGCGAGCGCTCTGCCTTTGGCGCCGCGGGGCAGCGGCGCGCCCGGGACGCGCCCGCCGCCGCGCGCCCCAGCCCCGCGCAGCCTGCGCGCCCCGCCGCGCGCGCCGCGGAGGGCTCCAAGGCGCGCTGCGCTCCGCGCGGCCCCGCAGGGACCTGTTGCCTTCGCACCGGGCGCAACTTCGGCGCCGCCGGCCCTGCCCGCGGGGACGGCGCTCCGCACAGCGCCGCTCGCCCCGGCGCGGCCGCCCCGCCTCACGGTGAGGGGCGCCCGCGCCCGGCCCGCTCCTTCCCCGAGCAACCTGCCGCGGGGATGCTCCGAGCCCCGCGGGGCCACGCGCGGAGGGGGGGAGGAAGGAGGGGAGGACGCGGCGGGGCCGCCTTACCCGCGGGGCGGCGAGCACCGGGCGGTAGCGCTCCTGCGGGGCCGGCCGCGGCGGCG
>PTEX01000042.1:3522838-3569041 GCA_003342815.1 Eudromia elegans
GCGGCGTCCCGCGCGGGACAGCCCGGTGCTCCGCGCCTCCCCGGCCCGCAGCCCGTGCCGACACTCGAGCGAAGCCGCCGCGCTCCAGCGCGGCTGCAGCCCCGACCCACCCGCGTCCCTGCGACCACGAGCGCGCTCCCAAGCGACCAGCTCGCTGGTGGAGAGGCGAGGCTGACGCTCCGAGCAGGGGCAGCAGCGGAGCGGCGCGGGGTCCCTGCGGGGTCCCTGCGGCCCCGCCGTGAGCGGCCGCCGCTGCTCCGGGCTCCAGCCTCACTCCTACAACGGCCTCCCCCTTGGCTGTGCATTTGCACATTGTGATGTTTTTAATGAGGGCAGTTTARTATCATTATGGCAGAAAACAGCCCTAAAAACACTCATAAGAAAACTACCTGGACACAAATAACGCCACGTTCACGCCTAGAGGCTGTAATTAATGATCAGCACTCTGGCTCTCATGCAAGACATATATACATATATTTACATGTAATTACATCTTTTCTATATATGTTTACATACACAGAGTGCATGTGTGTACAAGTATTAACCTGCAAGATAAACTTCTTCCTCTTTTTTTGCTAGCATCTTGTCCAAGTGCCTTTGCTGCGGTACCTTGGATTTAGGTCATGCCACTCCCAGCTCGCATGCAAACTTCACAGGGCAGGACTGGGTGCTCCACGCTGCCCAAATGCTGCTGTGCACAAATACTCCAGCGCGCAGCAATCCAGATCTACATTTTTTTCACCCAAAGCTCTCTGTGGAAGGAGATTTATTTATCTATTTATTTTGCGCTGATAAAAGGAAAGATGGGACGAGGCTTGGGAGTACTTATATAATGCCTCCAAATCTTGTAATTGAAGAAAACAATTATTTGAGGTTGTAATGTTGATCAAAAGGTATTAGACTCTACTCTGTTCCTTAAAACAGCATCACAGAGGTTAAGTTAGCCCTGTCAAAGATCATGATAAAAAAATAAATGAAAACTGAAAACCAAGGGGCGCAGTACACGGCTCTGATCCCAAGGCAAGCCCAGCTTTCATCCGAGGACATGTTCTCTTTGGGAGTGATGCTGCGAATTCCAATCCTTAAACCAATCTCAGCTCCTAATCTCACACTAATTCCCTCAAATTCAGGAGCCATTCAAATTGAGGTTTCATAACTGCAAGATTCAGCCCTGCTCACTGCTAAAGACGGGGCACGGAGAAAGAGCACATATAGGGTTTTTTATTAAAAAAATCAACGTTTGAAGAATATTTGAATTCAATATTTGGTTAAATTAAGCCACTTGAGGCTATTGCTTATCTCTAGAAAGAAACAAAAACTGCCATTTAGGTTATCTTGAGACTGACTTCATGACCTCACGCATGCTGATGCTGATATAGTAACCTGATATAATTCTGCTGGATTAGCATAAAAGCACTTTAATACAGAGTACAAATAATTCATTAACATGTTATCACTAGTGGCAATCATTATAATGTTACCATTAATGCACATGCCTTGATATCTTAGGGCAAATATGACTTTATTTCTTTCTCCTCTATTTTTTTCCCATGCATCTGACTTCCTGGTAAGCAGATCGCCAGAGAATCCTCTCATTTTATACCTCTTCAGAACAATTAATTGGCTTGTTTGAAGGGTAGATACGAGTATAAATTAACACTCACAAAGCAGAGTGCCTTACATGCCCATGAAGAGCTGGCAACAGAACAAATGAGCAGGAGAGGTGAACGTGAACTGAACAAGGGTGGAGAGGGGCCTCACCTGCCCGTGACCTCCAAGCCTCCACCCAGCACCGCGATCCCACCAGGCAGATCAAGCTCCTGCTGCCGGGCACAGGAACATCCTTCAGAGCACCAAGGCTCTCTGAGGTGCGAGGCACAATCATCACTCTCATGGAACCTGATGCACAGCAGAGATGCTTATCTCGATGTGAAACCGCAGCAGCTCAGAGTTCATAACTGATCATAAGAGTTCAAAGGCACCACCAAGCACAGAAGCTTTTAGGAACACATTTTGGTGCTATATTAAAATATCTCTAGCAGTTAATGTCCAGAAGAACATCTTTAGTAATTCACTCATATACCCCTGCATGAGGCCAAGTCCTTCCCATCATTTTATCTTAATCTACCTCCCCAACCCATTCTCTTAATTGTCAGATGAATAAAATGAAGGAATGTGGTTACATAATTCCAGCATTAACCCAAGTAGTAAGAGTTGTCTCTGCCAAGCAAGGGAACAAAGGGCAACCAGCTCTGCTACCGCTTCCACTTCTTCCATTACTTGCTCAAGGAAAGTTTGTTGCATTAAGCACACTAGCACTTGGCACAAACAAGTGATTTCTCAAGCTGCTTTTGATGCATTTATTGTCTGACTTGCTTTTTACATTAAACTACCATACACAATGCCCTTGTTAATGTTACAGGGAACAAAATTGCTCAAGGATCTTGCAATCCAAAACACTGACAACTTGTAAGCACCTTCGTTCAGTGGAGAGATGAGCGCTCACCAGATCCTACTCAGAATCAGGAAAAAATCTGCACAATTCTGCATTGTACACGTAGCTAAAKATTCTGAATATTAAGTCTCAACATTATCAGGCTTGTTTTTCACATGTTGTCCTTCAACCTCAGGCCATACTATAGCATTTGTTCCAATGCCAAATGCATTGCCAAATGCATTTTCTCTGTCAACTGTTAACATTCACAATATTTGCTCATGTTATCCAACAGTAGAGTACATTTAAATTGCTGAAAAAAATACATTGAGTTCAGTATTTCCCCTCTAGAATCACTATCAACACTTCATATCCACTGAACAACAGGTGACTTCATCTGTAGCTTGTACTTCCAAATACATCCATGCTCAGGATACACAGAGCTCCAACCAACAAAAGACAAAAAATAAATTGTACAAAAAAAAAAGAAACCAACCATCAATTAAATTGCAGATCAGGTGAACCCACACACATTTTTTATGTTAACAAACAAATATCTGGCTTAGTTATAGTACAAAGACCAGAGTGCAAATGACTCGCTCAGATGCTGCTGTACAGTTGGATAGAATAAGATATACACAACTATTCTGAGTAATTTGAATCTTTCGAAGATGAAGTTGTCCTAAATATGTGAGGTTCAGGAGAGATGGAACTCCTTTAAGGGGAACATGTCCGTTAGATATCCAAATTGGATTCCTTCTAAAAATCAACGTGCTTTCTTATTAAAACAGAGTTCAAGATGATCAACAAGAAGCAGATCTTTTCCTCTCCAACACTTCACATAAATAAAACAAAATATTCAAAGAAAAAAAAAACCCAAATCAACTCCAAGCACATAAAACTAAAATACGGTACATTTTTACAGCTATTTCTTATCCCTTTGCCATGAAGACAAGGAAAAAATTTTACTTTGTACTTCTTTACAGAAATAGCTATCAGTAAACAGAAAAAAAAAGTTATTTTCACATAAAAGCTGATTCCACAATGGGCTCATTCATGTTGATCAGAATACTTCAGCTACAAAATGGGGCGTTTTTTTTTTTTTTCTCATATATTTGGACAATGGATCACATTTTAGTTCAGCTGAACAAAATTTACCCTTTTTCCTGTCCTCTTTCAAAGACAGGAGAACTATTGACATAGCAGTCACAAAACATCATTGCCTCACTTAATGAAACATCTCTGAGATATGGAATTATCTTCTGGGCATCAATATTATAGAAAAATGTTTTATTCCTTATTCCATAAAATAACCAAACGAAGAAGCAATTTTAAATGCCTGTTGCATTTTCAATCAAGTCTGTATCTTTACATACTAAGGGCCTAACATACAGCAATGCACATATAGCACATTTTTTAAAAGTCAATTAAAAAAAATGATACTACCAAAGAACACCCATCTATACCAAACATTACCAAGTTTTCCTCATTCTTTTCTCATTTGCCCAATTCAGATGATCAAAGGGATTGAGACTCGTCTTCACAATTTGGAAATCTCCACACAATCTAAAAGCTGTTGCCTAATGTAGTTTTCCTCTTTTTTTTCTTTTTCCTTTTTTCTTCCTGCTGCTGCTAATTACAGCCAGAGATTGACCCAAACTAGTATCAGGTCCTATTACAAGTGGGCTAATGTTGAATAATCCAGCTTTCAACTCGACTGCGGTCTTCTCTAATTCATGCAAACAGTTCTGCTGCCTTTGCAGAATTCGCAATAAAAATTATATCCCTGACTGTGAGGGCAATCTAATGCCCTTGGCTGCTAAAGGAAAAACCCACTAACGGACCTCCACAAACCACCAACTTTGTGCTTATCTTTCAAAACACCTTATAAGTAGGCCTGCTGCAGTTAACCATATTGCTTATTTATCAGCATAAAATTTCTGGCAGAGATTAAAAAAAAAAAAAAAATCACTTTTCTCTTTGGTTGAGACAAAGTAGCTTCTCATACAGTTTTGAAGCTCTGAAAATCTTTCAGTTCTACCAGCAAAGAGGACCCTGTAACATTTCTGTACTGACAGTTATCAGGTACTCCAGTTATCAATAAGAAAATATCTAAACACTTTAAAGATGAGAATTCATACATGATCAGCAAGCACCATCCAGATTAATCCAGAACTACATAATTGTATAAATTACTCAATTACTTTACACTTTTATACATCTATGCAAATATTCATATGTGACATTTATTTATAGAAATATTC
Source organism: Eudromia elegans (assembly GCA_003342815.1). Taxonomy (NCBI): domain Eukaryota; kingdom Metazoa; phylum Chordata; class Aves; order Tinamiformes; family Tinamidae; genus Eudromia; species Eudromia elegans. Next base: position 3,527,537 of record PTEX01000042.1, read on the forward strand.
AAGAGATGCTCTTAGTTTCATATTGCCCCCATAACCAACACTAGAAAGCAGTGATGAGAACACATCCCTATGCACTGAAACTGCTTCACCCAAGTTCAATCCTTGCATCTCTCCACCAAATGAAGCTTTCAATTGGTTTAATTCTGAGGAAGAGAAGAAAGCAGCCTGTAAGGTGACCCATTTTATTCTTAGTGTTGCAGTAGACTTGGAAAATGGCTCACACTTCCTCCTACAATTCTGATATGAGGCTATTGACCATTCAAATCTAACTGAAGTTCCCTATTAGTTATCATTAAAATTAACATGAAGCACAGGAATTATATTTTGTGTGATACATCATGAAGACTAGCATAAAAGTACTAATCTTTAACAAAACACTATATTTATTTTACTGGAAACAAACATTCAGTAAAGCATTTTATGCTAAGCTACTCTTAATATTGTGGAATGGAGACAAGAAAAGTAACAATACAATAAAAGAAACGTTAACAGATCTCAACAAGGTAAGTTACACCAGCACTTCAGTGTAGACTAAAACCTTCTATTTCTTGATTTTCAGTGTCTGAATTCATAGTTTTGTGCTGTGAATGTAGTAACACAAAGGGTGACACTCCTTCCCAACTCTGTGCTCTTTTGGTAAATACTATACTTACATAATCTATGCATATTAAGTTCTATTATACACACTAATATTATAGCAATAATATCTACTTAAAGCCCCACTGAGGTATATTTAATATTTGAGAGTCATTTCAGTCATTGTAGGCCATGAGCCATGCAAGCATGACAACAGCAACTCCAAACACAGGCAGCATAATGAGGTTCTTATACTTTTGCCATGGTGACTGCTCAATTTCTACTTCATCCTTTCTCTTCTTATTCTTTCTTCGTCCTCTTAACCTGTTTTCAAAAGCTTCCAGTTCAGCCTAGATAAAGAAAAACAGAAGAAATATGTCATGTTGTTTCAAGATTAAGAACAAGCAAACATTCGAATTCAAGTAATATTCCTGAGGTTTCATCTATAAAAATAACTGTCAGCTAATCAAAGTTAAACATCCCTCGAAGATGAGATGGCAGCACCACATCTCATGGTCATATGGCACTTGGCTTCCGAGTATTAAGGAATCATTTAGTTTCTAATAAAGCACTGCCAAAAATACAACCAACTGAAAGGCTACATGATATTTTTATCTCAGACTGAGTATCTTAAGCCAAGAAGAGACTGCTATTTCCATGGTACAGGTTGAAATAACGTGTTTTCYCATTAGATAAAATTCCTCAGGAATATTTTTAAAACTACTGCAATATCATATTTGAGAGTATAAGCTGAAATATAAAAGAAAACACATCCCTACAACAAGAATGCACTTTTAACCAACTCTAAGATCTTTTTACTTCTCCCCAATTCTTTGCAACTCAGCATGCTCAACTACATTATAAATTAACATTTAAACATTAAACTTAAGAAATAGAATCTTTGTTATGCCCAAGTGTTATAACTCCTACATTAGCTATAGTGGGTGCATGTGCCGTCACGTCCAGGAACAACACAAAAGAACTGGCAAAATTAGGAAGAATGTGAAGCTTCTGCCCAAAACAGCATGTGCAGGGCTGAGCCTAGGTTGGAGAGTAGGGGTTAGACAGCCTGGAACAAGGAGTGCAAGACAAGTCCTCCAAAGAGAAAAAACAAGAGGCCCTGGAGGCAGCTCATTGCTAGGAAGAAAAACATCAGAAAAGATGTTCTAAAGGTCAAGACTTGGGTTAGAAACAGGAAAGCTGTGACAAGGATATGGATTTTGGGGTAGATCACTACTGGAGAAACAGGGGCCAAGGAGCTAGGGAACAGAGGGATATTACACAAACAGCTGAAAAAGAATGGAGATCAGAGAAGCCAGAATGGCCAGGCAAAAGAGTAAGACTGAGCTGAGGCAATGTGGACCGTGAGAGACAAAGCCTGGCTACAAAAGAGAACAAATCTACTTGATTACTGCAGCAGCGCTGCCAGGAAAAGTGGGGCTAAGACAATGAGGGAGGTGCATTAAAGAAACAAGAATGAGTCTGTTTTGGGAAATGGCACAGAAGGACTCTCCAGTAAATAGATTTTTCCTTTGGAACTCCAGACTGTATGATGTCTGGTATTCCTCTACTGACAGAAAATATTTGTTAGACTTTCATAGAGCTTATCTTACTTCCCTTCCTGTGCCAGATACCACTTTTAGCAAGCAAAAAGGACCATTTTGATGTCTATCCCTTCATATCCTAATAAAGGCAGGAATTGCTGGCACTTCTCTGATGATACAGCAGAAAAGTGCAGACCAGGTCCCATGGCATTTGAAAAAACCTTGCTTACAGCTGTCTAGTTCTCCCTAAGAAAAGCAAAATATTTTAATGAAACAATTTTTCAAAATTTAAAATCTGAAGACCAGTACAGAGTTCTTAAATTTTAGACATAACATAGTGGGATTCAGTTTTACACAGATGTGACAAATGTTTTGCAGGTATTAAATCCTTGTGATCTGCAAAGGTTAAAAGCACAGACCCTCAGGTATTGCATTAATCTGAATTAAGACATAGGATTTCAGCAATTGTATCAGGGTACCGAATTGTTTACCTAGTGATCTTTAAAGAAACTGACTAAAAATAAATATAAAAATGAAATAAATATAAAAATGAAGAGCAAGAAGTAAATACATTCCTGCATAGATTTTGAAGATATCATTTCCTTACAAAACCACCCATGGTTTTTACATAATTCTCAGTATGCTATGACTGAGAATTACCTCAGTGGCCTCTGAATTATAAGAGAATAGCTCTACCAAATCCTCACTAAACTATCTTTTTTCCCCCCCATGCTAAACAAGCTGTAGCTTTTTATAGAGTAATAATTTAACTTCTCCATCTATAGACGGATTAGAAGTAAAATGAAATGCATTTTTTGAAGGATAATGTCCAATTGTCTGTTGCCCAGGTACTGAATTTTGCTCTCATTTCTGCCATCCTCTTCACTCTGCACTGAAAGGAGAGGCAGTCCTACAGGAAAATATAGTTAAGTGGATACAAATAAAACACTGACTATACAGGCATATAGTGCATCCTGAACTTGCAAATCTTGCATCTTACCAAATTGGGGGTGCTTGACTTTTAAAGTTTCTAAAGCTGTGTTAAGATAACACGACAAAAATATATATTAAGTATAATCTTTTAGGCTAGAATAGGACAAAGAGTGCTTGATCTAAACTTAAATAATCACAGCATGAAGCCTTCTATCTCCAGCAGTTGTGAAAGCCCTGGCCTCACAATCCTGTCCTGTACCAGAAGCAGAAGGAAAGCCTAGCTGTGAAAGACATTATTAGGTACCTAACCAAGCCCTTCAATTAAGTAAGGAATTCTATCCTTAAATTATATTAGCAGAAGCAATTAAAAATATAGAAAATAACAAAATATAAATCTATAGACTTAGCCATGTGTGCATAAAGGATTTACTAAAGCATCAATCAAAGCAGGCTTGAGGAAGCTGTGACTATCAAATGACCACTCTATACAAGAACATACTAATGAGATCAGGAACATGATACAAGATGCACTTTTGTCAGGTAAGAAAATACACGTACTGAGTATAAAGAGACTCAATAGCCTGTAATAGTGAGGTGTTCCAAACTGCACCACCAGACAGCAGATTTATGAAATCAAATTGGAAAAGAATCAGTTTTAGATATCACAGACTGCACTAGTGAAGCAAATGTGCAGTAATTTTGGGGGAGACTCAATATAATGACTTCTCTAGATGGACTACAAGTTGAGTGATTATGAGGTAGAAATCATTAAAGCTACACTTTCTGACTTAAATTCTGGAAGTAACATTTCTAAGCTCTATTTAGAAAAACAGGGTCTGCTGAACTGAGTCACATGAAGGAATATGTAGTCCATACATATGGAAAGGGAGGGAAAACTCTGCTCCATGATAAGGGTAAGAGTGCAACGATATATCCAGGTGAAGACACAAGCTTAGCACATAACTGATTTGGTAATTGAGAATCATAAATCATCTACTGGACTTCGAATATGACTTTCTGTCAAATGCTCCATCACAGGCACACACGCATTAAATAGTTAGTAGTCCCCAAACTACAGCCCCTGGATGATAAATCTGATGAAATTTTCACCATTAAACCAAGCCTACAATGATTTGCTGAAATAAGATCACTATTAGAGACCAGGCAGCTGGCACAAAAAGCTCTTGGATTACAGCGCTGTCAACATACACTCACCAACAACAGGCAACAGCAGCAAATAATGACAACAATAGCAAACACAGTAAACACACATTTTTCCCCCCACAAAGACCTCAAAAAAAATGAGTCATTTTTGCTTCTTCATTCTTTCATGCTTGAAAAAAAAAAGATTCAGCCAATATTCAAATGGCTATGCAGCTCATTGAGCAACTTTATATATATATATAAAATATATTATATATATAATATACATATATAAAATAAAACATTTAATAAAAATTCAAAGTACATAAATACAACAAAACATGAATTCATTTAATTATTTTACATAAAATTAAGAAAATTGTTTGGGAAAGCATTTGGACTCTTCACCAAGTAAGCCATTCATAGCACAGACTTCTTAGTGTAAGACACCAGCTGATGGGAAAGACTGAGACTTTACCACTTTACCACATCACTTTACCAACTGCATCGCTAGCTGCATCTAAAATAAATGATTTATGCAGTGTGGGAAGAGAAAGAAAGGTTGATACCTGTTGTCTTCGTTTCTCTTCTTCAATAGCAGCTTTAGCTTCAGCTTCTTTTATCTGTCCAGACAGAAAACAAGCAACTGTTGGAAACAACAACTAAATCTATTTGCTCACATAATGATAATTACTTTCTATAGACAGGTTCTCAACAAAAGTAAGTAAAATTTTACAGGTGTGCTTTTTTATATATATATATATTTTTTTTTTTGATCATAAAATATTCTATGCTATCATAGAATAAAATCTATGATAGAAAAAAGCACTATCATCTTCTGCTTGCAAAAAATTGAACACATAGCAGATAATATCAGGACATAAATTCAGCTTCTGACCAATTTTAAACCAACAAGCACAGCCAACAAATTCAACACTTGGAAAGAAGTGTTTGTTCTCTAGCAGCCAGGAAATGCTAGAGATAGTTACTCTGAATTGTCAGCATCCTACCTAAAGGAGAGTGTAACTAAGATTTGTCAGGTGAAAAGCAGGTTATTAATTGGGCATATAAAATCCTGAAAGGTGAGAAGACACCGAAAGGGGATGTTTAAAAAAAAGTTCAAATTAAAACTTTGATTTATATTTTTAAAATTAAAAAAGATCTCGAGCCCAGTAATATCTCGTGTGTGTTCACATATAGCTATATTAATATGTGTATAAATAAATGTTTGTCAGTGACAATTGTAGATTCCAGCCAGGCTGTTAAACTGAGCTTAGTGTGCTAAGCAGTTGAAACTGTGACCACTAAGGACAGGGCCAACAAAACAGCATTATATCTGCACATTCTACAATGTCTTTAAAATTGTGAAAGCAGGTATCTTTTTTTAATAAAGATTCTTTTCAGAATTAGACACAGTAAGGGAAGCTCCTTTTAGAACGACATATAAAAGATCTTTTCATCCATGCATATCTCATCTGTAGTTGCAAAGTATTGTGCGAAAAAGCTGTACAACTAACTAGCCTTCCAATATCTTACTGCCCTCTAATGGCACAACATCCGTTCCAAAAGAAAACGAACAAGTCACAAATGTGGAATAAAGCAACAAAAAAGCATTTTACACTGGTGCAGCTATAGTTGTTCAATCTGTACAGGAGGGAAATTCACCTATAAAACCACGTGTTGCAAAATATTTCTAGAACTACTACTTTAATAATAAAACATACAGTAAGACACTTGAGTTGCTCAGAAGTGCACGCTCACTGGTTGTTACACACTGTTTCATAAGAGTTAACACTATTTTCGGACACTGATGCTCATTTTGCAATGGCAAACTAAACTCTCTTTCTAAATGGCTGTGATTTTTAACAGATATTGCAATCTTGACATGCTGCAGTAAATTTGTCATGTACTACTCTAACACATCATTTTCAAGCCAACACAGACTCCACAAAACTGCTCAGTGAGCGTTTAAGTAGAACTTTACAACTTCAGACAAAAAAAACCCCAAAAAACCCCCMAAAAAAAAAAACCACAAAACCCACCCTTGCTCCATGGAGACCACAGCAGCAGGAGCAAGAAATAGGAAATAGGTAATATAGTAACTCAGAATGAGTTACTGCCGTAAAAATCTTGTGCTCCAACCAGGAACTGGTAAATATTGCTAGAATAATTGATGATAAAACACTTGTACTCTTCAGACAGATGACTTCTTCCACCAAGACTGCTTTTTGCTACCTTAGAGTAATTCAGCCATGAGCACTTTCAGGTACAGCACTAACAAAACATGCTCCTCTGCCTCAGCTCCTGCAAGCCTTTAACTGCTTCACCACCTTTTCCCACACTCTGCATCCCACAAACTTAACTCCACGCTCACAGCTGTGAGGCTTTAGGGGGGCAAAACCCAAGAAGCTTAACAAGCTGAGCAACAAGCTAAACTACAGGATTTTGTTTGTATGATACTTGTTAGAACCTGTGTACCAATCCCGAGTAGAAGGATTCTGGTTCTGAGCAGAAGCAGACAGAAGTCAGTTTTACCCAAGGAGTTTCTGGGTATACGCCACACTTCCTCAGTGAAAGCCAAGCAAAGCACATACCAATCCTCTTGATATAAAGCCACACCATGTCTTTGTAAAAAGCTTATAAAAGCAAGATAGATATTCTGTCTCTTTACGTGATGTGTTGCAGTAATTTCTGTACTCCACACAAGGGCAGAGCAGGGCAGAGCTCACTTTCAAAGCAGGCTGCAATTGCTGAAAACGCTCAATTCTCCTATCTCAGGGTAATCCTTGCAGTGTGCTGGATCACACTGTCATGAATGATCAAGCTGCCCAGTGATGGGCTGCACAATTTCCACTAGAAAGAGCAGACCTAACAGTGGTCTGTGAAGTAACTGCCCTTATTCCTACGGCATCATTATTTTACCATCACTGATCACAGCTTGTTCTCAAAGTGGAAAGAATCAGTTTTAACACACATGCACACGTGTGCACACATGCACACACAATTCAGGAATATAACAGAGCATTTCGTTAAATTAATTAGAMCTGCAAACAATGTTATTCTCACCAGCCTGATTTTTCCCATGTTAAACCAGATCAATCAATCTGAAACGGCAGGTTCTGTTAAATACACCCTGTTTGATTATGTTGCGGGCCTTGCTGATATTATCTTGAAAGAATAATTTTATTCATTTTTTCCCCTTTTCCTGAAGCAGGGAGAATAAGCTGTAATAACTGAATTACCTCAGACGCCTTCCGTTTCATTTCCTTGCATAATGCATCACATTCCAGTGAAACCTGGCCTTCTCGTATCTTGCTGCACTGCAATTCCTGTTAAGTAGAAAAAAAAAGTCTTTCAAAATCCATTAGTCTATACATAAAGCTCAAATTATACAGGCCATTTCACTATGACAATTTTTATTTGCTCAAACACCGGTTATTCAGCAGATACAGGCAATTATTAAACACTAGTCAAATCTTCAATTTTGTATCAATTTTTGCCCCTTTTCTATTTTCCTTCTTTGTGATCAGCTATACTGAAAGCAACAATAAACAAAATAGGCAAGCTTAATCTTTTTCTTCTATTTTCTCACTTGTTTACTTAAGACTAAGTAACACAATTTTGTGAATTCTAGCATAAAGAGCTAGCACACTCTGTCTCAGAAATTTCAAACACATTATTTTCAACAGCCTACAGATCGACCTCAATGTCTCAGACCAGGAGGCATCATCTTCTAATGAAAAAATATCTCCACTCTTGCCCCTGCAATATTTTAAAGCCAGAAAAGTACAGTAAGGATTCTTTTGGGTAGGTATAGCAATTCAAGATGAAACTGTGTTGGTTTTTATACTGTCAGTGATATGCAGGAGTATCACAAGTTGTGATTTTTCATAATGCATACTAAAAGAAATTCATAAAATTTGCACAAAACATTAAAATAGAAAAACCAGCCTACAAATAAGATTTTTCTGAACATGAATTTTAAACACAGGTACCCTTGAATAATACATTTTTGCTATGGCTAGTTTTCCTACAAATCCAGTATGTTGAAAACAATACCTGATCAATGCAGCAATGGCTGAAAATGCAGACTACTAGAAATTGCCAGACTTAATTCTAGTATTTTATCTGTCTGTACATTTTACATGCATAATATTGTGATGCAACACTATGACATTTAATTCAGAAAAAACATTTTTTTAAAAAATGCTAGAAAGGGAAGAAGATTCCTCCTGTTTTATATTCAAAGCCATTCAATCATGTATTTGATATTAGTTCTGCTGGTTCAGCGACTCCTACAGCAAAAAAATGCCTAAGACAGACTGATACAGGCCTCCATAATTTATAGAATCAATTACTTGACTGTAACCTGGAACACAGAGGACAGAAAAGTGAGTCATAGTGGAATAATACGACAGCTAAAACTGGCCCAATGAAAGCAACACACACAATTTATCCCCACCAGACTGTGTGTGACAGACAGGCCTGACACCAAGGGAGCTATCAAACAAATCCAGGCGACAGCAGGAGCAAGGATACACATTAGTAAGGCTCCCTCTGGTAAACTGAGATTATTTCTTCAGCATCAGGATGGGATGTACTTACAGCACAGCATGGAGTAGGTGTCCAATAAACTACAAGCTTTACTGATACCACATACAGACAAGTGTGTTTGCAGAGAATTCAGTAGTAATTACTAGACATTAAAATCTKTTCCTTGTTTTCAAAATCATAGACTTTACAAGCAAAATACACAGGCACCACTGTTCTTAAGTTTGACCAACATATGGGAGGCTTAGAGACGCTGGAGACAGTACAGCTCTGAGTAGATGTGGATAGGGGACCTCTGGAGAGAGCAGGTACCCACTAGGACCACTGGCAAGGACAGGTTCATATAAAGAAATCACTGCAAAATTGTTTTCACACTATAAAACTAAGAGAGCTTCATATGACTGCTACTGAAACAAAGTCCATTGATCCACAATCTTTCCTTCCATCATCATTTACCCTATACAAATTCAGTTTTCTGCACGAGAAAGAGAAGGAATTTTGGTTTGAYCTGCAGAAAATAGGCCAATATTTCAGGAACAGTTCTTTCTCCTCCATTCAAAAAAATAAGGAAGATCTCAAACTCTTATTTCCCCGGGAGTCAAATGGATCATTTTTTTGATTATTTAAAAAGTGGGTTTCCTTCACATAAAAGTTAAAGACCACTCATGACAATCTCTCTTTATCTTATTCCTCATGATTTTTTTTTTTTTTTTTAAGTGATAAGAAACTTCAGATTTAAAGTATACAGATCTTTCAGAGCTGCAGGTTCCTGAAGATTACAAAGGGTCAAAAAATATCCTAAAAAGTGTATTTCATTCTTTCTTGGCAGTACTTCTGGAGAACCGCAGAAGTGCAAAATACATCCATTCATTCGGGGCAACTGGTCTAAACTTCAGTAGCAGCACAGCAAGACATAACTCAGCACTAGAACATGGAAGAGTAGGTGGTCTGAGAAGTTTTCTTTATTTTTCAAAATGTGATGAAAGTTAAAGACATTAGCAGCTAGACATAAGCTTACTAATAGTTACCCCCTTCCATCTGCAATTATGCTTGGCCCAAAACTTAGGAAATCAGTTTTAAAAACAGGAAAGCTGAAGTTCTATTACACATTTAACTACTTTTTTTAATGTATTTTACATGAGCAAAAGAAAGACTGAATCCACTGGCAACATTTAGGCACAGAATAAAATAAAATGTTGATGCCTGTAGTTACTTTTAGATTTCCAGAAAATTGATTACAATAATTACCTAAGTTGGAACACTTGCCAACTTGTCAGAAAAAAAAAAATCTTAGAGCTAGAAAGACTCATGCGTGCTTGCAGATGTTAGTTGTCTTACAATAGCTCTAGATTTTAGAGCTAACAGGACTTTATGTTCTCCAGTGAGTCTTTCCACAGTGCAGCCCAGACGTGAACTACTACAGTTCTACTGAACTAACTGGACCTATTCCAGTCCACACGAGAGAAAATTCAGTCACACTAGCCTAAAAGCAAACACACACAAACAAAACACAAAAACACATCTCAAAACTGTCACTGAGAAGTTACCTTTTTCAGTCTCTTACAGGGACAGCGGAGTTTAACCTTCTGGTTGCAGTTCAGAGGACAGGCACCTGAATGGCAAATCTCTTTGCATCGGTGACCACATGGCAACTACAAACAAGAAAAAAGTGAGAATCTATGAACTGGCTTTATTAAAGACATAGGTAAACAAAAAAGCCACATGGCTTATCAGTTTTCCACTTATGAAAAGTGAGGCTTTTGGTTTCCCCCCCCCCCGCCCCGTAAAGATTTTATTTGCACAGCTTGATTAAAGCCAGTTTTGTTTTCAAAATGTTTTCTACAATAAAGTTACCATTGCCTGAGAGGGCAGGGAAAGGTGACACATAAGTATATAGGTAAGTAGAAGCTGCTAACAGAAATCAGCTGATGAACCGTACTCTAGCTTCTTATAGACCAGAGAGCCAGCAAAAGAAAGAGGGAAGAATCAGAAGTAGCAGCTGCGAAAAAATACCACCCAGGGAAGTCTTACATGCAAGAAAGTTCTGAACTATGCAAGAGCCAATTACAGGTTGCCAACGGTATGTCCCAATTAATTTCACGGAATCCTCATTTTCTGCATTTTCTAAGTTACCCCATTTCTAGTACTTTAGAAAGACTACCTCATTACAGAGGAATATTAACTTATCACAATTGATCTAATTAATGGTGATTGTTAGAAATACAGGACTACTCCCAGCACTATAGTAGATACAAAATGGCACAGAAACGAATCACTTCATTTTATGTTAGGATCCCGACTTTAAAAAGAAACTTTAGTCATTCACACGTCCATATAAAACCTTTAGAAAAATGACATTCCACTTGCTATTACAAAACTTAATTTTGCTAATAACTACAGGCAGCATCTCGCATAAGATATCCAACTGACTTATTAAAATGAAAAAGTTTTAAGTCCAAAACATTTTTTTYTAAGATGGTATCTGTGTTCTTAGGAAAAAGCAAAATTTATGCTGTTAAGTGTCATGAAGGAATTAATACAACCTGGAAAAAGCTGTAAGAGATAATCAAGATACACATTTTTTATATATGTGTACAGGCTATATAATTTCATTCACAAAAGTGGGAATATAACATAAAACAATTATAAACCTCAAATACATACATTTCTTGAGGATCCTTAGGAGTACAAATTAGCTGGCTTTACTTAAAAGGTTTAAGTCATGAAACACACATAGAACAAACAGGACATAAAGCTCTGTCTAAAAATATGCAACAATTAAACGTGCTTTCACATCAATTCATACTCTATTATCATACTAATGTATACACTAGTGATCTATTCTGTGGTTTGGGATTTGATTTTTTTTTATTGCTGTCACTGCAATGAAACTGGAAGGCAACTAAGTTCTCAAGTTCAGGTGCTCCTGCTACAGGCAGCTAACCTGTCATACGAGCCCTGTATAACTGGACCAAGCCTTACACTGAAAATGGACTTTTCCCCCCTCTTTGCTGTTGGACCAGGGAGGCTGTTCCAAACCTCACGTCTTCAAGAGGCAAGACCTTTTCTCTAATTTCCTAAATCTATTCTAGACAGTCTAAATCCATTTGTTCTTATCCTCATATTGAAATATTTCTCGACTGTCCTTTCATAAAAGGCTCTTTATTCCCACAATACTCCCTTCATTGAATTTCAACCAGTTTAAATCAATATTTCTATGCCAGAACTGCATAATATCCCAAATGACATCTCAGCAGGACTTTGTATAATGCCTTAATTATACCTGATTCTTAACAGAATATCTTGCCCAATGCATCTTCAGCTCGCATTTACATTTCTCTCCAGCTATTTTCACCATGACAATAAGATTTTTTGCTGTCTCACACTACTATTAGTCTTTACATAAACACTTTTTCTGTATCTAACACCATCCTCTAAAGGTTATCTGCTTCTGCACATGGATTTTCCTCAGTTGTCTTGTACTGACAATGCTCTGCAAGTTTTCATGAGAAATTGCCATGAGCACTCCTAATTTTTGGTGCCAAGGTCATTGCTGAAAACAATGCAAGATCAGTCCTCAAGAAAATCCTTGGGAAATTTGCTTAGTGTTAATGCCTCTTTTGTCTAACTATTCATTTAAAGATATGTATATACAGATATGTTATATAAGAAACACAAAAGATCATTGCCTTAAGTATCTTTATTTGGACTAGCTAATTGATGTGTGGCAGTGTCTCAACTGCTCTGCTGAAGCTTGATGTAGAAGATCTATTTTTTAACTGGGAAGACAAGAAAGAAATTAAGCACCTTGCTGAAGAATTTGGGTTAGACTGACACAACTGAACATCAGGTAAATCTAGCTTGCATTTTATCTTATTTTAAAGAGATGGGGAGAGAAAATTCTTTGAGCCTCACGTTCACTCAGGAACATGGAAAGGAGCCAACCTGCTTCATCAATAACAATTTCTATTAACAGGTGTAAGAGCTGAGGCTGTTCACTAGTGACTCCCTTCTACTCACGGGCATCTCGCGTGAGTAGCAATATTCTAGTCTCATGTTAGAACAGATTTATTGGGACATGATCACATAGTTCACATCTACACAGTATGCACTCTTAAAGTATCGTTATAATTACTAAAAAAAGTATCGTTACTAATTACACAGAAGAATTTAAGTGATAAACAGAGCCACAGATACTGCCACGAAGATACAAAGGAACTTAAGAGTGCATGGAAATTTCTATTGAAAATTTGTCCCAAAACATGACCATAGGAATTTAATCACTGCTAATTAAGTAAGAAGTTAAATTTCCTTCAATAGGAGATTTTGTTAATGCTTCCAAAGAAGAGAAAGAACTTTTAATCAAAGCGTCCCAGCTAACAGTTGCGGCTATGTCAAAGACTTGCTGCTCCCTAAAGCAGAAAGAAAGTGCAAGCTGCACTGTGTAATACTAGAAGTCCTTTCTTACTTGTGTACTAAAAGAGTCAAAACAAAAGCATGAAGGTTGGCAAGACTTTCCAGTTACTTCTTTAAAACACCAGACAATAGAAGTGATTTTCATTATCTCCAAAAGTAGCACTCTACTTGTAATTCAAATACGGTATTTTACTGTCTACTACAATTACCATGAAAAAAAGAAAAGAGAGGCAGACATCTCAAATCTAGGATCTCAGTAAATATCATATTCTCTAGCATCTAAATCACGTTATTCTAAACGTTGTTAGAGTTACAGTCCACATCGATTTATAGCAAGCTACCATTGCACTGAGCCCTTCTGGTAACCCAAAGTCAGTTTAATGTATCAATGAGTCCTTTAACAGAGACTGTCAGTATTATGATACAGCTAGGCAATTTTCCCAAAGTCACAGACAAAATGGAATAATTTTAAAATTGACAGAGCATTCCTAGTATTATTCAATACTCACAGAAAAGTTAAAATACTGATCTTTTAAAAAAAGAAAAAAAGATAAAAACAGTATTGTAGGATCATAAGTTATCAAAATAGGATTAGGTAAACATACAACAAATTGGAAAAAAAAATTGAAACTCCCTGAAGCAGGTCAACACTAATCCTTCAAAGTTTCATCACATTCAGGAAGAAATAGAGAAGCATTCTTACATAATCACATGCAACAAAAGATTTTTCAGACAGCAGGAGCATCAGAAAGCCTTATTTTTCAAAGTCTCTACAGGAACAAGAATTCTAGTATAAAACAAAAATCTTTATCCAAATGAAGGCTGCATGAAGTCCTGAGGTTTGCTTCACATCCCGCTGCACTGAGGAGGGGGGCAACAACACGCACAGGCACACACACCCCCGCCCCGGAAAAGGGCAATTCTGAACAGCAAACCAGAGCTCAAGCCTGCTCCTAGAAAGATTTTGAGTCTTGGGAAGACATCCATAAAAATTATAACAGATATCTCGATAAAGGTAAAAAACAAGACATAGAAGAGAAGCTAAAGTACAGGAACACACATTTTATACGAGGATATCATAAGAACTCTTGAAAATAAAGAGGAAGTCTTGGAGCGAATGAAAACAAAGTAACGGAGAGGAAAATTAAAGGATAAAATCAAGGGGTAAATGAACAGCAAAATAATATCCAAAAGCATTCCCCCACCAAGAGGAAAACTTAAATATCCAAATGAGAAATTTACTACAAGTTCATTCATTTACTTGTGCACCGCAAAGAATAATAATGAACAGAAAGATATCAAAAATCTAAAAGGGCAAAAAAAGCAGTAGATAGAAGAAGATAAAAGAGGTACACAGTACAGAGCAGACTATACTACACAACAGCAGCAGAGATGGTTGGAAAATTTGGTAGCTCTGATAGTAGAAAATCAGGGAATAGGAGAATTTTGAATCCAAAATTATTAGGTAAGGGGAGAATTCGGGGTAATAAGACATTAGGTAAGGAGATAAAAGTCTCCATCCAGCAGAGTATAAAGGTAAACTTGCATAAAGGAACCAGGCAGAATCGATGATCACTACTGATCATTGCATGTGATAAAGACTTAGCTAGGCAAAAGAAGGCAAACAATAATGAGAAGTGATTATGGGATAAAATGTTTTTCTTAGTATAAGCATTTCTTTGTTTTATGGAAGGAGGCTTTCTCAAAATTCAAGTCCCAAACCGTTTTCAACCCCCTCACCTCAGACTTGCTACACAGACCATGATTACCGGCCCTGTACTTAGCCAAAAATAATCAACCACAACTAAAATTTTCAATATTTGTACTACTTAAAATATACCCTATTATTTTGGGAATATATATTCAAGATCAGTTTTTTAATCACGTTACAGGGCATATGCTCCCATTTGAGCTTTATCTCCAGTTTAATCTTTCAGGGCATTAATAAAAGCATTCACTAGTACTGCCAAGGGAACAGCTTCCTGACCCTTCAAAGTACCCTGCTGAGTTGACAACAAACAAAACTACCCTAAGTACAATTTACTAACAACTTTTGCATTTACCATCTAGCACGATCATCTAGACTAAACGTCCTTGGTCTGCTTTTGTGGAAAGCTTGTAAAACTGTCAAAAGCCTCGCTAAACCCAAGTACACATACAACTATTTCTCTTTTATCCCCAAGTACCAGATATCCCTCTAATCGAGCACTTCTTTGTTAATACAGCTTACCTCTTTTGGACACTGATTTTTGCATGAAGTAAGAAAATCCTTTTCTTTTATGTCAGCACAATTTAGCTTTCTATAAAAGAAAATGTGTATTTCTGATAAGTACTAAATTCAAAACAACACAAATCAATACAGTTGGGATGCGTTTTAGGTACTTATGCCTGCAAAGGAAAGTATGATCCACATACTGTGGAACTAACTATACCAGGTCTCTATCAAATAAGAGCACAAAAATTAAGAGGATATGAAATACTTTAAGGAGAACATGAAGAAGGGCAKCTACGAGTTGAACGATTTCTCAGAGTAATATGGATAGAAAGGACAAAAAAATTCAAATTCATCTTACATTTAGTAAAAGTTAGCACCTCCCTGCCCCACAACAATTAAAATAAGTTTTCTAATGAAGAGAAAGAAGGGGAGAAAGGGGGTAGGAAAAAAAAGAAAGGGAGAAAGAGAAAAAGGAAAGCAAAGGACATTTCATTTCAGAACTCCATTTTTGATAAGTCTTAAAGATATAAGGTAGTTATAAAGATATTTTCATCCTTACATTTATTCTAATTCTTCTTATGAAATTCTTCCTTGTATTATCACTAAAACGATTAAAAGTATATGGAGTCTGTCTTTCACAGAATAGTTTTGTAATTGTTTTAGAATATAGCAATATATGCAAGTATGTAAATCTGTAGTAATCTATATAATTAATCTATATGTAATTATTTTACAATGTATAAGGAAGAATTGGAACACTCGCAAATTAAATGAAAATAGTACATATATGATAGAAAAAGAGGAAAAAGGAAAAAAAGCTGTAACTTGCCATCATGATTACTCCCTTTCCTAGATACTTCAAACAGTTTCCAGTTGGTAATACTTGTCAGAACTGAACCCAACTCATTGTCTACTTACAAGCATTCAATATACAGTACGGACAGTTTGCAGTGACACTTTATTTTAAGCATCTGAAGGCATGAAGGGCAATCCCCAGGATGACAGGGCAAAACACATCGGTGAGGACAGCCAGATGGCCGTGGCTTGGTACACTCCTCTTCGCACTGCAAACACTCCAGACCTGCCTAACAAAATACAAACAAATTACTAAATAAAGTGTCAAACTGTTTGTTTGCTAGATGACATTAGCAAGCTTTTATGTAGAGCAATAGAATAGATGTATTTTCTCCCCCACAGGAATCCTGCTACTCATTAACTTATCCCTCACTCAAATATTAAAATACACTTTGAGAGGAAAAGCAGAAATGCCAGTGTTTGTAGATCAAAGAGAAAGACCTCTATTTTCCCTTTCGGGCATAAAGAACTTCTTAATACTAGTGCTTTCGAAAAATGTCATTAAGCCTATTAATTCGCTAAAGAAAATACTTATATATATATGTTAAAAAAAGCTATATATGTTAAAAAAAAAAACTATTTCATACTCCAAATTAACTCTTTCCATTGAACTTATTCTTGCAATACTTCAACCACGACATATTGCTCTGTAATACTGGGGTGTGGAAGTTTCTTTGTTTGCTTGCCTTTGTTTTGTTTTGTTTAATGAAACAAGCCAAGCTTTAAGCTGTTTCACTTCCATATGTCTATGCTGGTTCCGAAAACCTTTAAGCTCACAGTATGCCGAGAGTTGCTAATCCTTGTTTCAGCTTCATGTAAGACAAAGTCTACAAGAGCTATAAGGTCATCCTCAGTTCAGGTCAAGAACTTATGTTGCACCAACTTCCATTAAACTATTTCTATTCCTATTACTTGCTTGATGACTCCTTAAGAATCCCAGTCTGCAGTCAAACATGCACAGAGAAACCAATATGATTTAATAATTGGACCTATACAGCCTAGTATTTTAGGTACATCATCACATTGCAGTTCCTCAAATGACATATAAGTTAAATATAGCAAATTTAACCAAAAATGATGCTACACGATGCCTCTCAAAGAGAACAATGCTCCATGCCAAGTTTTCACTTTATGCTGTTCAAATAAATGGCATCAGGGTTTAACTACAGTTTCTCCCCACCTATTTTCTTCTGAGCCCCATAACTTCTGTTTATGTGACTGAATTGAACTATTTTTGCTGATGTTTTAAAAGGAAAATTTGTATACTGGGCATTTGCAATGTTCAGTTCCCCTACATGTCACATCTCAGGAAGATGTTAGCAACCAAAAGCATTTTGCAAACTGTCATACAAAATTCAAGCAAGAGTAGGTGAAGGCAAACAACTGGCCTTTCTCGGTTTTCTAGCACACGTGGAATAAAACCTGAATTCCAGACAGAAAATTCATTCTTCAGACATATAAAATGAAATTTAATCAGCCAGTCTCAGACTGCATCTGCAGTTTAGTCTCTATTGACAAAATAAAACAAAAGTTCTAAAGGTCAAAAACAACTTGAGTTTGTAAAAATTCAGAGAAAAGAGAGAAGCGAAATTTACCTACACTTTGCAAGGACATAAGACTCACAATTCTTGAGAAAACTCAGTGTGGATGAAACTGTGCAAGGCATAATCCTGACCCACATGCATTTGCATTTCAGCTGCAGGTGCAAAACCCACAGGTTTCCTGCAAGTGCAGGTTTCTGAATATCACTCTTTAAAAGCTTAAAGCTGTTTTCCTCAGAAATCATGATTTTCTCAAATCACTCAATGCATGTATGTCTACTGCTCAAACCCAGGACAGCCTTCAACTTTGCCCATTATTCCATTTTTATTTCACTTTACTTCCATCAAGTAATATCTAAATCTACAGTTTCTTATTCTCATAAATGACAGTTTCTAAGTAAAGACATAGATAAACATGAACACGCAGCCCTAGTGCTTTAGAAAGTCTTCAGCAGTTCTGCAACATTTCCAGCTCTTCTCCTTAAAAGTGTTTCAGCCTCCTCAACTCACTTACAGGTCTCATCAATAAGCAGTTTCTTGGGAGACTTGGGAGACAGGTACATTTGTACACAGGTGAATGTGTGTGATTAAACAGAGGAGTACATTTTTTTCCTCAATGACTTATCAGTAGGCCATCAATAATTAGATAGTTATGAAAAATGATGCTGGGGAAGGCCTGTCAGTCTTCAATGATGAAAACAAAGCAACAAAATAGTATATTAACATAACACAAACAGACACAGCATTCCTAAAATATTTTCCAGTTTATAGTCTACAAATGCAGATTACCTGTCACAACGTCAAACAGAACCCACACAAGCCTCCCAAGGGAATCTAGACTAGACTCCACATCTCAGCTATAAATTCTGTGAATTGGGAGTGGAGAGGTGGGGAGGAACAGAAAAAGAAGAGATGAGCTCACCTTCTTTCCATCTGCATTACTGTTGACTTCAGTAACCTGGTGACATTCTTTCATACAGGTGTGATTCTGACAAGCAAGCAGCCGTCCACAAAGTCTTTTACATGAGTAGGGACCTGCAGAGTGACATGGCAACGGGCTAACCTTAAATTAAAAAAAAAAAAAAATTAATATAACTACACACAAATTTTGATTTCTAAGCATCTTTGCTAATTTAAAGTACTAAAATCCATTCAAAGCCTTCAGATACCCATATTTCATGACCACCACTGTACCAGGACTAGGATCTTAATTCCTAGTGAGATACCTAACTGTCTCATTTGAGGCTAACGACTCTGTTAACAGAGTTTGATAGCACAACTTGGTATCAATTTAGGAGCTCACAACTTTCATTATTTCCAAGCTTGGTTAACTCTGCTGCTTTCCTTGAGGTGGAGAGTAACCTCCACACCCCACATGCAGTGAGAATTCACTGTTCCATTCTGATCACCATATAATATTGACATGAAAAACTCAGTTTCTCTGATGCTGCTAAAAGCCTGTCATGTGGGGGAGTTTTTCTGTTTTTATAACAACCATCACTTTGCAGTGAACAACAAAAACCACTTGTATAGTTACTGCACAATAGGTTACTGTGATGCAACTTATTTTACGTTGGACTTAAAAGGTCTGATTTTCTGCTATAGCTTAAGCTGATTGAGCAGCTTATTACTGTACCTCTTCTACCTCTCTCCCCCAGCTCCACGCTCCTAACAGCACGCTTCTGTCCAAGCTCTTGCAAGTGAATGCAATGAAGGAAGATGGTAGAAAAGGAATTGATTAAAGAGTTCCTTTTCTTTTGCTAGGTTTGCAAGTTGACTGGCCATGTGACCAGATAGGCACTGGAATCAAAGCAGAGAAGAGAGAAAAGAGTCTCTCATACAAGTCAAGAGTTAGGAAAATACTCCCTACAGCACTGTGGAAATGTTTTCCTTCAAAGTAAAACTATACAAAATAGGATTTGAATCCATTTGCCTTAGAAATGTTTTTCTGGACCTACCCAACAAGGGACTGCATTGTGCATATGCCTACAACAYGACATTCATTCACCAAAAAGCTTTAATTTCTTCTCTTGTCATTCCAGGCCACAAAGACCTGGTAAACAGGAGTCATCTGCACAGCAGATTGGACAATAAGCACAGGGAAAACACAGAGAACATTATTGTGCTCAATTACTCTCACATATTTATGCCAAAAGTGAAACTTGTTATGCTGGCTAAGCCAGCGATACAGCTGCGCTAAGAGGCTTCAATACCTGGTACACGCTCCCACCTGCAAATACTCCGCTGCTCCCTCTCCAGGGACTTTGGTTTCCACTGACTCGAATGAGCTAAAGCTCAGACAGGTCTAATAGAAGAGAGTTCCAAGCAGCAAAGTGCTATCCCAAACCACATATACACACAGCTTTTGTCATGTCCCATATCTCTCACATCCATCCTCCTCCAGTCTGTAAGTCACAACTTCAGCTCAGCATCATGCAAGCAGAGTTTTTAATAAAAGTTTTTTTCACTACAGTGGCAATCAAATCCAAAACAGAGAACATTAATTAATTTGAATCTATGTTTAAATTTTCTGAATTTTGTTGCCTTTTCACGACAGCAGTTATTCCTCTCAGTTGCTGGTAAGCAATCAAAACAACAGGACATAGGAAATTTTCCTTTCTATAGTTTCATATTTCTTAAGTGACTAAGTAGAAGTTGCTACTAATATACAAAGATAGATACATAAGAAATCCATACACACTCCTGCAGGAGATTAAAGAAAGCAGATTAGAAACAGAGGTAGTTTATAAAAGCTGAATGGAAGAAGAAAAAGACAAGACATGATTCTCAGGCCACAGGATAACTTTAAGAGAGAGAAAAAAGGATAAAACTGTTAGAAGTTAAGTAGACATATTCAGTTACTGGCAAATATTTTTATCTGCTGGATAACAGATAAATCAGTTCAAATATGAAAAAAATCAAGTACGATATGGCAAGAAAAAATTTAAAATATTCATAAACTATACAGTCATAGAGATTAATCCAATTTAATGATGCTCTTCATTCTAAAAAAACAAGTCACAGTTAAAAAAGGACACACAAGGACTTTATCAGATATTCAAAACAGTGCAAAAAACGAGAGCTGAAAGACTAAACTGTCTCCCTACCTAATGAACTAAAAATGCATGCATTAATAAAGATCTGAAATTAAAAATAAAATTACAAAAGAAAATATCGTAAGTATAATATCCTATCCTAAAATATATTTATATGTTAAGTAAAAAGTTACTGACTTAGGTATATATAAATATATGTAAAATTTATGTAGTAAAAAAATTAAATAGTAAACTTGAGAGGGTTGCACACTGTAGCTAAAGATCTCATTTTAAGTTAAATATCATATAGAATAATATAATTCCACTGAAGTCAGATTTGATATAATTATCTGAAAAGATGACTAGTTTGTTATCTTTTTGTTCATGGCCTTTTCAGAGATCTTGGAACAACATGAAATACATGGGTGCATGCATTCTTCCCAAACTGTTTTCCCCTCTTCTGCTGCTATCAGGATCTCAAAGTTTAGGACACTTAATTCCACTCTGGAACGTGAGCAGGAAGAGAGCACTGCACTTCGCTGGCTCGCCAAAGGAAAGTTTAATCCGGAATATGAAACAGCACAAACAACTGCAAGTCATTAACATCGGATTCATCGGGATTATTTCTTGGTTTCTGAACAAGCTTGAAAAGAAAACATAACCCAAACCCAAACTGAAGCTACTAAGACAATTATGCAAYAGAGTTTCTTTCTTTAATTATTCTATAGTAAGTAAATATGGAGTAATTAGAGTTATTTTTCTCTAATAAGTAGATCTACACTGTACTACATGGAAGAGACAAACCTCACATTGCACAGTATCAAAACCTGTTACATTGCCTAAATAAAGCTACACTGGATCAACTCAAGCTATATGCTTTTTTATACATAAATTCATTAAACCTTATATCTCACCCTATCACAAGGAATCTCACTGGTTCAAAATTAAATATTTGTTCAGGAACCTACAAATTTCACTGTGGAGAGCAAAACCAAAATCTAACTGTTCCAACAGCAGCACCAAATGCAGACATACTCTTTTCCACTTTTCATAGCACATTTTTCTTCATCAATTGGCATGACACAAACCAGCTCTACTCAAGCCATAACCACACCCTACATGGATTAAAAAAATGCACTTCAAGAACACAAAGAACATGAAAGACTGCTGATATATAAATGCTGCTATATACTTGCAACACCAAAATACATGCTCACTTCATCAAAAAAATACAAATTAAAAGACTACTTTAAAGGTACCAACTGTAATAAGTTTAAGAATTTTTAAAAAAATCTAGAAAGCAGTTAACATTTTTGAAACAGTTTTTTAGCCTTCAGATACTAATTATATTTTCTTCTAAAGCAAGTCAAAATACAAAATTGTTTTCCTGTAAGTTGGAAAACACTGAATAACAAAAGAAGGAAGTAACAAAGAGCACTGGAGAAGAGTTTCCACTACACTGCCCATTTTTATCCACAAATTTCCAAGTCACTAAGAATTTTTCTGTACAGCACTGCTCCCCTCCCTTATTTAAAATGGAAACAAGAACACAGAGGAGATAGAAAAGAGTGAAGAAATTATATATGGAAAAAAGAATAGTCATAAAGTAAGAAAAAAGCAGAGATATGGTAAATAATGAAAGAGTCATCAACTTAAACACCAGTTAACCAACTATGCAAGGCTACACAAATAGCTTCATAAATCATGAGTTTAAATTTTTGATCAAGAAGCCTAAAAGGTCAAATATTTATGCCTTCTTCAATAAGGTACTAAAATATGCTCCAATACTCAAGCCCTTGTGATAATGTTCTTTGTTGGTTTCAAAATGCAGAAAAGCCACAGAATATTTGGCTAATATCTTTTTGCAGCATGACATTAAAGATATGCTTCATATTGCATTTCAAAAGGCAATTTCTATTGACTCACCTCATGCTGTCCAAGACATTCCCTGGTAAAGAAAAAAACAAAGTTAGAAAAACATTTACCTCTGTAAGAAAAGGACTGAAAGCATTGCTATTGCCTTTTAAGAAAACTAGGCAATTCATATTAAAAGGGTTTAGGTGAGGCTAGCACAGGCATCACATGTGGCTAAAAAGGTCTGCTTCTGCAGCACAACAGTCCATGAGTTAAGAGGAAATTATCCATCTAGGCAGGTCAGTGCTCTCCCTCTCCTCTTCCAATAGCTGTTTGGATTACATGATTTAATGGCAATAAACCTGGAATCAAAATTTCATGTGCAGATTGATCAAAGGAATATACATGAATAAATAATTTTTATTTTAAAAAATTACCTGAATTGCTTCCAAATATATTCTCCTTTGGCTCTACTAATATAATCACTCCACGCTTTACATTTATTTCAGAGAACTGTGTAATTAGTCTACTCTTATGTTTACAGTTTCATTTCTTAGAATGGTCTGCCATCTCTAGAGAAGAAAAACTGCACACTGATCAGAACTTTGAAGGCACTGAACTCATTCACATATTTTTCTCCATATGAAAAAAATTAATCTTTTCTTCAATTTATTTTGACAAGCACCTTTTTCTTTCTACCTTTAGTCTCATATGTCATCTTCCCAAATTTTTGATATTTCTACTTAAATTTTATAGGGAGAATACTAATAACACCATCAATAATCAAGCCAAAATGTCTATAAGTCATCCCCTAGAGATCACAGACTGTGTTAGAAAGGAAAAAAAGACAGAAGAAATTGGTTTCCTTGAGAGCTTCTCTAGCATGAAGTAGCTGCCAATAGTTACACAGTCTGCCAGACAACAGGAAACCAGTAGGAGAAATCACTATCACAGTGGTCTTTCATCTGCTAACAAAAAGTAAACATAGCACGAGGGCCTGCTCTGGGCTCTACACAACTCAATTATCAGGAAACCATCTACAGTGTAAAATAGTAAGTATTTAACTCAGCTTCTAAAACCTCTGCACAGTAATACAACGCTGTTCTACTATAAAGGAAAATGCTATTTAATACACCCATAACAGCATATTTTATAACCAATACTGCGCTAAGTCCTTACTAATGTTGAACATCTGCCCAGACCAGTAGGAATCCACTACTATTTAAGCTGCACCCAAACACAGAAAACTTTGGGCGTTTCCACAGTCTACTATTAATGTTAATTAAAATATTATTGAAAAGATGATTAAGGATAACCAGTGTGGATTTGCTATGTACCTAAACAACTCAATTGCTTATGATGCAATTACTAAATCTGTGGATGACAGCAAAAAGCACTGCATGTCATGCAACTTCCCAGAAACAGCTTTCAGCACAGCCCTCCACAGCACCCAAGATAAGTTACTAGATGGATGAAAACTGACCACTGGGCTCAAAAAGAAGTCACTAATTGTAATGCGCTTGTGGGAAACGGAGTGGGATGCCAGTGCACAGCAGGCCAAACACCAGCAGTACTGCCTAGAAGCAGTGCCTTAACAGCACGCTGCTTTGCACCAACAAAAGTCCTGCCAGAAAGTCAAGGGAACCATTTATTTCCCTTTAGTCAGCACTCACTATGCCCCATCTGAAGTACCATATCCAGTACAATAAATGATACAATAAATGACAGGCTCTGGCAGGTCCATTGGTGGTTACCAGAATGGTCAGAGGGTTAGAGCACACATCTGTGAGGCTGGGCTGAGAGAAGGAGGCTGGTTCAGCTGACAGAGCAGAAAGCTTCAGAGGGACTTAACAGTCACCTTCAGTATCCAAGGGGGAGGCACCAGGGCAGGAGGAGCCACTGATGTGCAGAATAGGGAAGCAAGAAACAACAAATATACTCTGGACCAGGGAAGATTCTGACTGGGTGCAAAGAAAAGAAAATTAAAATCTATAAGGATAATGAAGCACTGGAAGAGGTTGTCCAGAGCCGCTGTGAAGTGTCCACCCTTGGGAGCTTTCCAGACCCAGCTGGAGCTGGTCTGATTAGAGGACACCGGACTAAAAAACACTCCCCAGTTGCCAAAGACACGTTCCAAGTTGAATGATGCTGTTAAATTAATGAAGCAATAATTTTCCAGAAATTCTGTTTTAACTCTTCATAGAAACAAAGATGCAAATATCTTTCATTGCAAACATCTCACCTCTCATGGCCAAAATATCACCAGAGGCTGTGGCGAAGATATGTCCCACAACAGTTCCTGAACACCAACATCAAAAAAGCACTGCAAAACCTCAAGGGTTTCTTTTTCCTGCTCTGATCACCATCCACACAATATAATGTTCCACTACTATCTATTATGACATTAGCTCAAATGATAACAGGATAGTAACAAATCTACAAATGCTTAAAAAGACATCAGAAAGTTGCTCTGTAGCAATTCTTCACTATGTATCTACAATTTTGTGAGGTTTGGGTTTTTTTGTTTGTTTCAGCTGTTTGCTTTTTAAACCTCAGGAAACTTCTCTCATATAACATTCACAAGAAAAAGATTATTTTAATAATAAACCAAAAAGGCTGTAATAAAAAAAAAAAATCAAAAGTTTGGACATGCCAGAATTAATGTAATTTTGTAATGCTAATCTTAGATGGTCCCTCTGAGCGCTATAAAAATGTAATGATGCCATCCTTAACCAGAAAATTAATTACAGCTTTTCTGGTTTGGTTTCTTCACAGACACACTTCACAGACTGACTTCTTTCAAAGGCGTCTGAATAGTGAAGGAGGTGATTCCAAGACAGGAATTTTAGAGAAACAAGGAAACGTGCTACATAATGCAGAGCGTTAAGACAGCTTCTGTTGGATGCCTAGATGAGAGAGTTCCTACAGAATGAAACCAGGCACCTGCTATCTATGTGTGCCATTTTTGGGGGGAATCTGACTTGAGACTCTGAGCTCAAACGGCAAAAGTACAGAGCAGTTATAGTTTTGTATATACAATATGCTACTGTACAAACCTTGACAAATCCAGTTCTAACCACATCTAAATAGGTAGTTTGGGATACTTTAGATCATCATTCTGTCTCTACTTCTCATTTTATAAAATGAGGATATAATACTCCTTCATTAAAGATGAATGTGAAGCATGAAAAATTTTAAACAGTAACTCCAATACAAAACCCCACAATAACCAATATTTCTTTTCAGAGTAAGGATTAAATTTGGAGTCCTAATTCCACATTGTAAACACAAACAGCATCAAATTGAAAAAGAAGGGGTGGGCATGGAATAAAGGAAAGKTTTTTTTTTCCCCTCTTTATCCTCAGCACGGCCGTATTAACAGCTCATTGAATTCTATTCAAGGAGTAGAAACTTTTGGACAAGTTTAGAAAAAGGCAGCAGGCACTCAGGGTGAGTGATATCCATTAACAAATTAAATTAGATAAACACTTAACAAGTTACTGCATTAATAAATTAGATGCAAGGCCAACATGCTGAAAAAATTAGATAAAAAAATACCTTAAGCAAGAACTACAGTCCCATAAAATAAACAAGGCAGAAGCTATATGGAAAAAATATACATGTATAATCATGTCACTGCAGACAATCAAATTACAGTGACTGCCTCTGCAATCTTGATACGTTTAAGGCAAACGTGCAAAAGGTGTCTTAGAAACGACTACTCTATAGCTATGCTACCTGTCCTTTCAAATAAGGACCATATCTTAATAAACTTATCTATTGGAATGGTGTTTATATATGCCTATTGTACTTAAGGAAGAAAACAGCATTTTCCATACATATCCTTCTAATGATGGGGATTTTTTTTTCTCTTTATTTTTCTTTATACTTACACTGATACAGGAACCTCACAGGGAGGGCATGGCAATGCAGTTTGAATAAAGGCTGGCTCAGATGGCTGTTCCCAAGGGCCTGCAGGCTGATGCTGGGAGCAAAGTACAACAGCACTTGAGGAAAACACACAGCTGGAATTAATCACTCAACTACAAATACCCATATCATCTAGAAAGATCTCAATTTAAGAAATCTATTTTACAGTGATGTCTTCTACTAATTACTACCCCATAATTATGCTTCTGATATGGCAAAGAAGAGGAAGATGAATGTCTGTGGCTATATTGTTTAAATTGAGGAAAAAAGTAAAAAAATGCAAAATGAAATTTATTAAGTAGAGATAAAAATATTTTAATATATCATTTACTAAACAAACGAAGTTACCTTCATTGAATGCATATATGTTGCATATTTAAAAATTCCAAAACTTTACTTTATCCAGTGCAAACTAACAGTTAAAGTTAACTCAGATATTCTCTAATCTTTACTTTTTGCTATGTTCAAAAACAACTTGACATTAAAAACTAAAGAATTCTAGCCAACACATCATTTCTTAAATAATTTTAACTGCTCAAAGCTTCGTAGAATACACTGTACAATATTGATTAGAATGCAACATAACAACCAGAACCATTTTTTTTTTCAGTTAAGCAGTAGCACACATACATCTATGCTCAACTATGTTTTTACTACGGAATCAAGGAACCTCCAAAACAGCACTAAATAATTGTTTTTACTCTACAAGACACAAATAACAAACCATATCTCACTATATCCTTACCAAGCCAGTTTGCTTCACAAGTGCTTCGTCATGGCAAGAAACAGGGCACAAATGACCACAGGTCAGTGTTTTCTGGCAGGACTGACGACATGGAGGACATCGACCAAAGTGACAGTAGTGTTTCTCCTGGGTAGGGTGGTGACAGGTGGGTGGCTGACTGAAGTAATGAATGAATCAATATATTTCATCAGCATGAAATATAAGTTTCAATCATCGGACAGTTGTATTCAAAACAAAAAGAATCAAAAAGAACAAGTCATTTTTTAAAATAAGCTTTAAAAAGCAGTGGTTAACATTACCATTAATTTATGTACTAATTCTAAATGAAATCAAAATCCAAGCTAGTCTTGCCTAGGCAAGCAGGTGTTTCATTCCAAGGTGTACTGTGGGCTAACTATTCTTGCTACACCCACAAGAGAAACTACTCTGCCCTCAGCCTTTACTGGTCTACTTTTCTGGCTCACCTGTCTCATGAAGGTATTTCAAAGAAGTACCAGAGCTGACTCAAAGGGCAGCAGGGAACTACAGATTCAGCAATGGCTGGTGAGACAGAACTGTCCCTTGACAGCATCAAGGATGATTGCTAACTCTTATCTCCATAAACAAGAAAGAAAAAAATCAGGTAAATAATAACCATACCATGTTAGATAAGTCATTTCTGCCTTTTAAACAGCTGTACTGTACTACTCTCCTTAAGGATACCTAAACTCCCTAAAGAACTTGAAATCTAGCTCTTTTCTACACTGACCTGCACAGCTGCTTGCACTTGGGAGGCTTTGTGGTACGCTCTCTGCCACAGGGCACTTTAATGACAGTTTTTCCACAGTTGCATTTCACATCTACTGTCTCTGGACATGGATAACAACTACCTGAAATAAATATATATAAATATATTAACAAAATTATCACCTGAATAAACTGACTGTAAAAACAGTAAACAAAACAATTCTGAGTACACAAAGCATACGGTATAATCATTTTGTCTTAATAACAAACTTACTAACTTTTGGTTAGCTTCCCCATTATAAAATAGTAGTAATAATAATTCTGACTGTGTTACCAGAATACCTGTGTTAGCAGGTATTCAAATTAGAAACCATTTCACTCACATATTTTTAGAAGATAAGTCAGCACCGTTAGAAATCCCTCTTTTGAATCACATAACGTTTGAGCTGTACTTCAGTCTTGAACACATATGAAAATGCTATAATCTTTCATTGATTTTGAAAAGAAAAAGGCATTTTAGAAAACTGGTAAGATGCTCTTTCGCAGATCTGCATATTAGGCATTGGGTGGTAGTAGGGAGATGCTTATCTCATCTGTATAGTTAATAGCTTGTCTTTTTTTCAAACAGATTTTCTTTGTTTTTGAAGCTATTTGTGCTAGCAACCTGACATAGTAAAAAAATATAATAATAGTAAAATAGCTATGCTTTAATTTATAGGTTCCTTAGACTATTTCATCTTAGCCATCTGTTTTGTTTTTTTTTTCCCTTTATTGAGTAATGACCTATAAGTACATCTATTCTTTAAAAAAAGAAAATTTTGACTTGGGATTTTGGCTTACTAACCATGTAGCATTCTGAAACTTTAGAAGAAAGCTATGCCTATGTTGCTATTGACAGTGCAACCTTTTAAACAATTCTGACTTCTTAACAGGATCCAAAAGGCAACACTCCAACAATCAGATCTCTTAATGACAAAAAGCTTCTGAAGAAAAAAAGAATGGAAGCATATAATTTCATGTTGCCAAGTAAATTAAAATGTGCAATACATTAATCAGGAGAGATAAACAGCTGTGTTTATCATGTAAACTGACAATCTAAAGTTATTTTTCCGTACCATAAATAAAGTTATGCTGCCCAGAGCGGCAAAGATACGTACGACTTACTTAAATATCATATTAATGGAGACAACCGTCTACCCTCTTCGAAAGACAGAAGGACAGAGCTCACTTATTAGCCTAAAGTTAGGTCAAGGGCATATTGTTCTCAAATAAATAGCTATAATGTACTACAAAAGGAAGTACAAAGTATTTCTGCGCTCTGGCAACACAATCTAAATTTAAATACTTAAAATAAAAGACACATAAATTCCCATCAAAACCAGATCAGGTCACCTTTTCTTAGGGACCACTGCTACAGGTCAGGCACTTAGTACCAGTGACTTCTAGTATTTATGAGATCAGAAGGACCTTTCAAGGACCTGACTTGGCAGGTCCTTCTCTGGAAAGCAGACCATTTCCTTTAAAATTAGCGGTCATTGCGGTCTGTTCACTCACTACAGAGTAATCTGACCTGGTATTATACTCTGAAGTATCTGGTAGCTACAAAAATATTTGGGGCAGTGAGAAAGGAGAAGGCATCAGAATAAATAATCCAAGGCCAAAATCAGTGTCATCTTGTCTTCATGAGAAATACCTTCACTCTTTTTAATAAGCCATTATTAAATTCCTTTAATTACAATTTGCCAGTGCAAACAAAAGTTTTCTTTTCAAAATTTATCTGGTATCACAGTTATTAGCCTCATTAGATAAAATTTTGGGCAAAAGTTAATGTTTAAATATCAACAACTGTACTGTTTTGATAAGTTACACACATACACTTTTAAATGCATGTATTTTATGCTTACATTTTCAAAATCTACTTTTGTTTGTTTTACTATAGGTACTGCTTTATTATTTTTATATTGCCATTTGTTACTAGAAATTATTAATGCCTCTTCTACCCAGGCTGTAAATACAACCACTATCAAATAAAAGTCAGTTATCAAGTTAAAAAAGTTAGCCTATTATTCAGCATTAGCTCCTTTCAGATTTTAAAAAAACATGTGTTGCCTGAACTGCTGCTGCAAATTGTAGTTCAGAATGTTCAGCTGCCATTTCAATAGGGCGGTAGCTTTTGAAGGAAAAATTGTTGAGGACAGCAATTTCTCCTATCATTCTAGTTTAGTCCCCTACCAGGTGAATGTCGAAGCAATTGGATAAACGCTACCACAGAATTTTGTCTATTTTCAGCCTCTTTCCTTCTTAACCAAGTTCACTGCTTGCTGCTGTAAACTCTTCCTGTTACCTTTGCATAGTCAGTAACAAGATTTATTTTCTTTGTTACCAACATATTTTCCAGTTTCAATATTATTCAGTTTATAAGCCCACTAGTATCATACATAATATTTTAGGAGCTTTCAAAGCCATCCAAGCGTAACCAGTACAGTCATTTCTGTACATACGTGAACATTTCTTATGTATATTGAAGAGAATTGTTTATGGAGAAGTCAAGCTATAGATTTGAAATTAAGCAGTTTGATGTTGGCAAGACATTTTTTGCAGAACGCTGCCAAGGAAAATTACCAGGTAATTGCTATAAAAAACAGGTATTTATGTTTTTTAATATATAAGCCCTTAGGCTCTAACCAACACTTCAGAAATCCTTCAAACACCCTGTCCCCTGCAAAAATCCACATCCAACAGAGGAAGAGACTTCACTAAGCACCACACAGGGTCACACCGGCACTATGCTTGCGAAAACTAAAACATCCATCTACACTCCAACAATATTCCATCACCACTAGGAATGTGCTGCCTACTCTTACCTCTGTGGCAGCCAGAAGGACACTTGTGATTTCTGCAGCCTAAAGTCCGCCCACAGACCTGATCACAAGGTGGACAGTTTCCAGAGCAGCACTATTTAAAAAAAAGAGTTATTGCCTATTAATACAATTTAGTCAAGTTTCCTCAAATTCACATCATGTGTAAGAAGGAGGCTATCTGGAAATTAATTTCATAAAATACAAACAAAAAATTGCAACACAAACAAAATCACCTCCTAAATATACAAAATAAGGTAGAGAGTTTCCAAAAAGAACAAAAGCATTAAGAAAAATGTTTGAATTAATCTGAAATCATTTCCAATTAAAATATCACATGATTATACATAGTATTTCCACCAGGTGGTCCCATTACTCTGCAACTTCTTCCAGTTTTATATTATACTTGGCGCAAAAAAAAAAAAGTTGCTAAACCCTTTTTATACCTCACACTCGTAGTATCAGCTATACCTTTTACTTGTAGCAAAAGTCAGATGATTTTAGAAATAGTGATGTGTTCTCTGTTCTTATGTAAAGTATTAAGATGGAAAAATACTCAAAATCACCATGTGGTGGATTCTCAAGTCCTGCGACAAGCCAGTCTCTTCTATTAACTTCTTAATAACTGATATTAATGCATTCTCCTTCCAGGTTATAGAAAAAGCAGAAAAACACACATTTGGGGGCATAAGTTGTCAAGTTTGTATGTATTTTGTTGTCTTTCCACATAAAATTAATTGTAATAAGAATAATACTCAAAAACAACTGAGAACACAGAATTTTTATGCATTTCTGTCACAAGTAGTCACATTTTTCATGTCTTAAATTACAAAAGGCAGACCACTTTTAAAATACTTCATCACATATATAGCTTAGAGTAGTATTAACTGTGTGTATGAATACCTATGGATGATATTCTACTACAGAAGTCAGCCTAGAAAGTGAAAATCCTAGCACACCTCCTATTGTAATATTTAGTAATCTCTTCCTACAAAAAGACAGAAAAGGTCCAAAGAAGGTCCTAATAAGACAGTCACATTAACTCCATTCAAAGACTTTTACATAGGTGACTCAGTAATCTCTTCTCTCTGGACATTAGTACCAGAGTCTGCTCACTACAGAGGACTCACTACTATTTTATCTCATCTATTTTGAAAACTGAAGTAAAAAGCCAAAAATACTTGCTGGTTTGTGCATGTGATCCCATAAGAGGCAGGACATGCCTCTTATCTTGTAGAATGAGGGGTGCCTGCATTTTAAAATTGGATGTCAAGAATTTAGATCCTTAATGGGTATACAAGCAACACATTTGAAACTGAGATCACCTCTAGACACTTACCTTTCTCTTACACTGGTGCTTCTGGCAATCCCGAATTTTGGTGCACTTTGTCTCACACAGATATGGCTTATGACACGGCATGCGCTTGGTGTGCTTTCCACAGCGACACTGCTTTTCAACTTCCTGGGCAGCAAGGCAGGGAAAGAAAAATAGGGTATGCAAATAAATAACTAAAATGAAACAACAGCAACAAATACACAAAACCCAGCACATAAGCAACATGTGAAAAAAAAGTTCCACTAAAAGCTGTAAAAAAACCTTTTTCTCATAGTAACTTTAAAATGTTTCAGCATAACATATACAACTTCATGTTAAGAGTATGATTATCTTTTTTTGTGTTTTGTCTCCAAACTGTACCCTAAATGTCTCTTCATATACATCTATGCTAGCATCTGATGCAGTTAAATGCAAAGGACAAACTTCTGATTTGCTGTATCCACATAGCCAATTTAGAAATCACAAAGCTTATGCCAGCTGCCCTGGGTAGGTAGGCACCACATATGCATAGAGCAGCTTCAACAGGAGAAACCATGGTCAACATTCCAAGCAGAGCACTTCAGATGACCTCGCACTGCATAATTCCAGCCTTGGTGCCACTAGGAGGGAGAACACATCAAGGAAAACACTCTGCAGGGTTCTGTAGGATCCCAAGTGTAAATGCAAGACAAGGTCATACCAAAAAAAAAAAATAATTTTACACAGTAAATTGAAAATGTCGATTTATCCATATTGTATCCAGAGTATCTAGGAACTAGGAAAGCAGCTTTATCTGACTTTCATTCCAGTTTACTACTACTACTACAACAGGCTTTGTAGCCAAGACTGGTCCATAAAAGACAGCTGAGAGCAGACAGCAGCAACTTTACAGGCCAGGCCATAAAAGCTATCAAAAAATATTCAGGGTACATTAAAATCTCTTACTAGTAAGCAAATAATATTACAACATCTTCAATTTCACTAACGAAGAAATACCACACTAAAAGAACAACTGGAAAGAAGCTTCGAATAAATCTAAGCATGTTTTAAAAGATGTTTAAAAAAACATAAACTGATCCCTGACTGATAACTGTCATGAAGTTATCCAAGACACTTGATAAGTCAGCACCAGTATTGATTCACATTTGGGAGAAGGATTCTGTTCTGCATTTCCCGAACAGAAAGCTGTAGGCCTTGCAATATTTTTCCAAATCCTAATCAAACGTGAATATGCTACAGTAAGACTAACCTGTCTGCATATTTCACAGGGACCTCGATGACAGCGCTGTGAACATCTATGGATGCCACATTCTAGAACTTTGTCACAACTATCGCCACAGGTAGGCACATCTTCTGTGCAAGGCAGTATAAACTCTAGACAAAAGGCAAAGAAGTACAAGCAAGATTGAAAGGTGGGGGGAGAGAGAAAAACACGCTATTAAAGCAACATGGTTTTGAATACCCTGATTCCCTCCTACTGTTGAAAAGTTTCTCTGGATTTATTCACATAGACCATTAAAACTCCATTTCTAAATGCGCCTTTAAAAGAATTAAGCAAAAGAGTTAATATGAACTTTGAGTTTACTGTTTGCAAGAGCTTCTTATGAACTGCAGAGTGACCTAAGCTACTCACAAACCAATATTGCTTTTCCTCCCCGCCCCCGTTATTTTTATAAGCCATGCTACAAACAAGCATTTTCCACAAACTTCTCCACAAACAAGTGGAGAGGCAGGGAGGAGGACAAGGAGGAACAGGCTTGCTTACTTGATTTTTCACACGGACAGGACCTTTTTCCAGAACGAGGACAGTCTCCACAGGGACCAGCATGACAAABTTTCTCACATGTATGATTACCACAAGGCAAAGTTCTCCCGCACACCTGAAAAACTCAGAAAACTCCAAGTGAATGCAACATGAAACAACAAATCCTTCCCCCCCCCCCAAAAAAAAAAAAAAAACACAAGGCAAAGTTCTCCCGCACACCTGAAAAACTCAGAAAACTCCAAGTGAATGCAACATGAAACAACAAATCCTTCCCCCCCCCCCAAAAAAAAAAAAAAAAAAAAAAACACAACACAAACCACACAACCAATTGAGAGAGAAGAACTAGGGGTAGAGGTAGAAGATGCCTACCTGGAATTACACTTTTTTTTTTTTGAGCAATGAAAAGCCAATTGCCACAATTTTATTAACAAATGCTATACTTGCAGACTCTGCAACATGAAAAAATAATGCCGCTCCTCTCCCTGCTTTACAAATTTTTTTACAGTCCATCAGTCCATAGCTTTGGTCTTAAGAATAAGTGAAAAATACATTTCAAAGAATGAATCAGAAAATTTCCATTTTGTCAGCAGCCACTAGAACTAAAGAAGCATGAAGCTTATCTACTAAGCTGCTGTTTCATACTTATTTTTGAAGATGACAATTGAAGTTTCAATCAAAAGTACAAAGTAAAGAGATTATGCAAGATCAAATTCATTGTCCTAAGCTAGCAAAATTTCAAAATAGCAATAAGTTAACTATGGTGAGAAATTAATTAGGACACAAAGTAAACCAAATAGTACTGCCTATTTTATTTTTAAGCTAAAATGTGCAAATGAAAACATGTTTTGCTTTTCAATCTCCAATACATTCAATAACCACATTTTCTAAGAGGAGGAAAAAAAAAAAAATCTGTGGAGTGCACTCACATGCAGCTTACCTGGTCACACTGCCACTGAGGACTTGCACAAAGTCTTTCTGCTGTTTGTCTTCCACAGACACACTGTTGTTTGCTGACTCGTGGACAAGGCTTACAATTTCCTAAATGTGATTGTGAAGTGGCAGTGAGCAAAAAAAAAAGTTATTTTTAAAACATAAATTGGAAATAGAGCAATAAGTGCTTAGCAAATCAAGACAATTAGTTCCTTGAAATTTCAAGGGGCAGGTCTACCTGAGTGACAAGGATTCTCACAGGTGTGTTGCCCACATGGCAACGTTCGCCCACACGGCAGCCGACACGACCACTCCTTTGCACTGCACCTTCGGGGTACTGGCTTTGCTTTCTTACAGAAACACGTTGTTGTGACCATCTTTGGGCAAGGAGGACAAGGTCCTAGGTATGGGAAAAAAATCTCATTGTTGGCTATTTAACAAAATGCAGTTTTAACTGATATTTGTTTTATTCCAAGAATTCCAAATGCAGTGACCAGACTTTAAGTAAAACTGTATCACAACCGCATCAATGCGGGTAATATAACCAAGAAATACAACAGATTTACCTGGATGGCAAAGCAGCAAACATTTATGCCCACAAGAAGGTTTGAATTCCCTCTCGCATACATGACCACAGGAGTGAGGTACTAGCCATGGATCCAGTGCTGGATCTTCCACTTTTCCACAATAACAGTAATATCTAGTAGGAGTTTCAGACCGTTTGTATTCAAACCTACATTTTGGACTAAAACAGAGGAAGGAAACAGAAGGAGAAAAAGCTGTTAACATTTCAGTTTGCCAAGACCAAGCTATTAATATTTTTTGTTGGTCTTTAATAATTGTATTATTATTAGCTACTCTAGCTTTATACACAAAGGTCTTCCTAGATGTCAGGTTTTACAACAGATATTTGTTAGAACGTCTAAGAAATTGTCCTATCACTACAATCCTTCTCTATAAGAACATATAGAAAGACATTTAGCATAGCAAGCACCTGTAGGTATTTTTATTCCAAATACCACCAAAGGAGCTTAGGCAACAAAGAGTTAACCTTCTTATACAGAAGCAACAACAATCAAGATAAAAAAGCATACTTTTACCAGTAGACATTTCTAAGCTACCTAAGATTTAATGAGGCTATTAAAACTATACATAACAATTAACATGAGCTTCACTATAGCAGTTCAGCATCTTAGCTATTACATTTCTTACAGAGTAATGTGAATTATAATGCATGCACATTTCTTTGTAAGTCTTGAGAATATCAGATAAAAAAATTATTCCTAAAAGTAGACAGGTACCAAATATCCAGAGCTTGTTAGTGCTATGGACCCTAATCATTTTCAAATGCAAGCCATGGATAATGGCAGGGACAGGTGAAAAAGGAAACAAAGTAGCTCCCACCTGTGTAACCAGGGAGAAAGCTCCTTTTAGTGAAGTACAAAAAGACCCAAGCACTACTTTTTGTCAAATCAAAATGGAACCATCTTACAGGCCATAAGCTATTATTACAAAGCAATTAAAAACACTTTACCATGTGCTCAAACGTTAAATAAAATACAGAATTTCAAGGCAAATGATAGTTAACATTGTGTTTAAAACATTTTGTTTAAGCATGAAAATAGTTTGTAGCTGAACAGGCATTGTCATCCTGTACAAAACTCAAGACACTGCCTGTCAACAATTTCTCAGTTCATTTCCTAAGCAAACCTGAATGACTCAGACACTGTAATGCCAGAGATCCTGAAATCATGAGCTACTTTCTACCAGGTTTGACAAGAGGTTAGGTGTCTCAAAGATATCGCTACAAGTTCCTAAATAAAAGTCTGCA
The DNA here is from genome assembly GCA_003342815.1 of Eudromia elegans. NCBI lineage: Eukaryota > Metazoa > Chordata > Aves > Tinamiformes > Tinamidae > Eudromia > Eudromia elegans. The sequence continues at coordinate 3,564,300 of PTEX01000042.1, forward strand.
AATATAAAAGAGAATGACAAACTTGACCTTTCTTGAACTTTCAAATTCAAGCCTACTGAGAAAAGGAAAGGTTCATTACTCTGGCATTCATAATATGCTTTCTTCATACAATCTCACACAACACTGTAAGATGAACCATCGCACATTGCCTCATATGATACAGGCACTAAATATCTCTGAATCTTTATTTCAAAACTGATTTTCTTTTACTGTACACAGTAGTGCCAATTTTAAAATTTGCATTCAAATACTTAAAGCTATTTAAATATTAGAAGTTGGAACACATAAGTAGGCCACTAATTTCACAAGTTAAAACAATTTGATGCAACAGCTTTTTAATATCACTGTTAAATAAATAATTAGTTAGTGAAAGCTTCAAATTAATTTAAAAAAAAAAACCCAGAAAACTAAGTCTTCTAAAATTTTTCTTCCCGTTTTTCATTTACAAGTTCTGTTCCTTTCTAAAGAAACTCCAGTTCAAACACTTTTCACAATAAAAGCCTCTTTACAAATGTACCATGAACAGCTCACCATGGCCATGGATAATCTTTCTTTCCAAAATCATCATCTGTCAAAGGAGAAGAAACAAGGAAAAGGCTGTCCTTGGCCCACTTCTGGATACATGGCAAGTGAAATATACAAAAACACCCACAACAGCTCCAGACCTTAAAAAAAAAAAAAGGCATAAATACAGATAGTTCTAGATCAGTTTTCTTCTGCTTTCAATCAAGGAAAAGCCCTGTTACCTAAAGAACACCAGTTTGCTGTTTTTACACTTTAAAAAAGGCTTTCCAAATACAGATTTCTTGTTATTTCAGATTAGTACAGTTTTACTGTTAGGAATCATCCTTTGGTTATCTTTTCTTCCTACTGCTGAAAATTACTGTAGCTTTCTTTCACTGGAGTAAAAACCTTCATATTACCATAGAAACACATCTCTTGAGGTCATCCAGTCCAACCTCCTGTCTGACGTGGGACTCCTGCCTACTTAGCTCAGGCCAGCCACAGATTTCTCCAGACAAGTTTAAAGACTAGAAAACCTGCAAGGCTAGAGACTCCACAAGTGCGCTGTGCTATCTGCCCCAGTGCCACACTACCCTCCTACTTATCCAGCCTACACATCCCCAGCCTCAGTGTGTGTCACTGCCCCTTTTAACAAGCAGAGAAGAGCTTGGCTTCACTGTGTTCACAACCACCCCCAAGAGCACCATAAACTGTATCAGATTCCTCCCTCAGTAAGGAATTTAAGTAGAAGTGTGGCTTTCAACATACAGTTCAAAGAACAGGAAAGGTATAAAACTGAACAGAACTAAAAGCAAATGTGTTTAAGCAATAACTAGCTTTGACAGTATTGTTTCCATCACTAAGGCTTCATGTGTTTTTTCTTGGTGCACTTGTTGTGGCGGCTATGGAATGAAATCACAATATTTTGCTCAAGATATCGGCCTGCTGCTGAAAAGCAATTTAAACATCGTAAGTGCAGTTTTATGATTTTGTTACAAACACACTAAGTTGACAAGGGTTCAGGCATCAGTATGTGGAAAGTATCCATTTGATAAGTGAAATGCTACAGAAAAATTAAGTTTAAGCTTTTTTTWAAAAAATCACATACTAAATTATTAGAAAATCCTACTAAGAAAAAAAGAAGACTTTTTTCTGTTTACTTATAGACAGCAAAACTAATGACGTGTTTCTAGAAGGTTGGTATCTAGCTTCCCAAAATGAAAGCTGAATAGGAGACCCTAAATAAATATATTTGACTGAAACACTCAGGGCAATTAAATCACTGAGTTATAAAAGATGATCTCAAAGTTTCCAAAACATGTCATTTCTAATGAAAAATTAGATTAACTGTATCAAGAGACAGAGGAGTCTAAAACCAAACCATAATTACTTTTTTAAGGTGTGAAAACTATGGATGAAATAAAAGGGCAATTGGGTAATGAGTTTTTAATGTATTTTTTCTCAAAAAGGTTAATGATGACAACTTCATCAGACAGAAGTAGTTTTTATCCAATATAAGAAACTAAAGATTTTTTGCACTTTTTCCTCTCTAAATGCCAAACACACAGTTGCAAACAAGGGCCTAGTTAGCTCATTACTTTTATATTTGACTCAAACAACTAAAACAGAAACAAGTTTGGGACAAAGTCGAACAGATGTTACTACATTAACACTGGGAAAGATTTGTCATAAAATCTCTCCCATGAAAAAAAGTAACTACATGAAATACAATCTTCTCAGAAACTTGGACCAAACTGTTTATCTCTCAATCTCTTTTCCAAGAGCTGGGCCTCTTCAGCCGGAAGAAGAGAAGACTGAGAGGGGACCTGACTGATTAACGTATATAAATATCTCAAGACAGGGAGTGAGGACGATGGGGCTGGCCTCTTCTCAGTGGTGGCCAGTGACAGAACTAGAGGAAACGGCCACAAATTGAGGCACCAAAAGCTCCACAGGAACTTGAGGAAGAATTTCTTAACGGTGAGGGTGACAGAGCCCTGGAACAGGCTGCCCAGAGAGGTGGTGGAGTCTCCTTCTCTGGAGATCTTCAAAACCCGCCTGGACACCACCCTGTGCCACGTGCTCTAGGGGACCCTGCGTGTGCAGGGGGGTTGGACTACATGACCTCTACAGGTCCCTTCCAACCTTAAGCATTCTATGGTTCTACGACATCTGTAACAACAAAGTTTTAGTCTCCCTACTATAATTGTAATAATATTTTTTAATTTCCTAATATTTCCTCCTCTGGTAACTACAACTCTACAGTGCCAATGCTTAATGAATGCATTATTGCAAGTACTGGGCTTCTTGTAATTTTTTGTCTGCTACTCTCTGCAGCATAAAAATGAATGTTGCATATTATTAATACAAACATGTTAAGAATTGCATATTCTGATTACAAGCTATGTATATATAAGCACTACAGAAATAAGTGTTTAAAAAATCCAGAACAGATATTGCTTTTAGTACTCATCACTTTAAAGTTCACAATTCCAAGAATCACTTGCTAATTTAACTAAAGTTATCCACCCAGTTACGGTTGTTTCCTAATTATTAACATGAATAACATCTTAAAGGCTTCTATAAAATACTTACAGCTTGATTCCTTTTAACTGAAGCAATGCAGATCAGACATGTCATAGCACCAGACTGAAAAGCCTCATTCATGTATTGTCTTGTACGTTCCAGTTCACTTGCATCTCCATCTTTAATGTATAAATATATTCAAAACAATCAGTAATGTTTCATCTGCTATTCTCTACATGTTTAGATTGATTTTTTTTTTCTGGACAGACACCAATTATATATTATCACAAAACTTATTAAAAGTACGTAAGACAATTTTGAAACTATATTGTGATTCTATGCAAAAGGGCAGGAAATAGAGCTAGCATGCACTGCTGGAAATCAATATTTTCATAATACAAATATTAGAATAAGCTTCTTTCCCCCAGTTATCCAAAACTCTAACATGTAGCCAGTAACACAACTTGGTCTATTCTGCTATATACGAATAAAAGCAAATAGATGAAAACACCTTACCAGTTTGACTTGTATAAATGGTAAATGTTTTGGCCAAAATCTTTCCCTGCTTTCCTTCGGCATCTTCATCATCATCTTCAGATGAGGAACTCAGCTGGTCTTCAACCAGTTTTTTTGCTGCAGCTTGATTAGCCTTCTTAATTTCATCAAATTTTCTCTGTGAAGATAATTCTGTTTAAAAGAACAGATTAGTGATGATTAATATTAGGATAATTAACCATAACATCATATTYATTTCTGCATGTTTTCAACAACCCTTTTCTTTCTTGTTGACCTCAAGTTTTAAGCAAAGTATCTCGTTAAGTTTCCAATACTACATAAAAAAATAAGTTGCACTTTATTCTTCATTGCTCATTATCAAAAAAAAAAACACAACAGGAAGTATTAGCTTTCAATTACTTTTCAGGAGCCAAACCAGGCACACCAAAGTATACCAATTTATAATGGCACTGTACTGAAAGGACACTGGGAATAAAAGTGTTCCATGTTGCGAAAAAAATTCACAGGCAATTCCTGATTAACAGTGACCGAGAAAGCCTGAAGCCCTACAGGCATTTCTATAAGCATCTGAGCTGCATTTTGTTTCGCTCTGCTTTTTAAGTTATGACTTTTAATGATCTGCTTCCACCCTGCAAGTCTCCATTGCAACAGCAGGTCTGTGTCCAAAAACATTACAAATAACAAGGTTCATTAATAGGTAGTTTCTTTAAGTTACTGTAGGTGAATGAGAGGAAAAGGCTCATTTGCAGAGAAAAGTGATACAGCTTAGGAGTTCAGAAATAAACTACACTGCTTGTAAGACAACATACCACAAAGCTGCAAAAGCCATCAACAGACCACAGTTCTTAAAAGAGAGCTTTCCAAATCCACTCCATACAACATATACGTCAACCTTATTTTGCTCAAGGTTAATTCTACACACTTCCTTACAAGCAATATGCTACCACGGAGAAGTGCTTGGCCTTTCCTCACCGACTAAGTGGCTCACAAGCTTTAACCCGAACTCCAGCACAGCCTCGTGCACTGGGGACCCTTCCCCGAGGTCACTCGCCCCCGTGGGCAGAGCGGGCTCCCAGTGGGGCTGCCCCTAAGCGTGACTGCGGCGGAGGGAAGGCCCCGCCGGCCCGGCCGCCTCGGGCCCGGCCGCGGCACTCACCGCCGGCCGCCTCGCCGCCGCTCCCCGCGGCCCAAGCGCC
>PTEX01000042.1:3569231-3585242 GCA_003342815.1 Eudromia elegans
GGGAAGTGCCGGGTGGCGCGCGAGCAGCTGTACAGGAACTACAGCACCCACAATGCACTGGCGCGGCGCGCACGCGCAAGTTCCCTGCCGAGGGGTCCCGAGGAGGGGTGCTGGGGGAAGCCCCTGTACCTGGAGCCCTTTCGGTCACGTAGTTGCTGCTCGTGACCGTTAAATTTATCGACGGCCAAACGGCGGATTAGGATCCCCCTAAGCGGGTGCGTCCCCCCGACCTGAGGAGGCTAAAGGGAAATAAATGTGTGAGGATCGAGTGTCTTCCTTCTCTCCAGGCTCTCCTCCTTGTGCGACTCTGTTAGGTATAAACCTCAGCGATGAAGCATTTTTAGTGACCTCACTGAAGCAAATTCAGAATATTTTACTGCAGAAATCAGTACTAAAGAAACTCCACACAGCTAGAAACACTCTGACCAAAAAAAAAAAAAAAAAGTCATATGTTGCCCACTTCCAAAAATGATTCCATATATAATATCTTTATTTTATTAAGAAAAGGAATGGACATACAGAGGAATTACCAAGTGACACTAATTTTTATGCAGGCATACAACCCAGTTGCCTAGGACATTCAAATGCCCTAAATACAGAAGAAATTCTCTTCTTGCAGTCCTTTTCTCCATCAAACTTTTMCCAAACATTAAATACCTATAATCAGAATCTACTAAAAATAACCAAGTCTGGAATCACAGTCAATAAAAATAGCTTTGCCAAAGGAAATAATAATAATAAATTTGGAGAAAAATAMAAGAGAAAAAAACTCTTAAATCTGTTGAAAATTTATCTGACATGAAGCAGTGTATTTTACCACCTTATCAGCAGTTAAAGKGGAAGAAAGAAACACCCTGTCGTTGTATAAAATCATATAGCTCCTATCTAGACCCTTGTATTCTTTCTCCAGCAGCAGCTACAGAAGATTCAAGAGTTTGGCTATTTTCTATCGTCTCTTCCCCTTGCTGTCTGCAAGGTTGCATGCACAGTGATAATGGAGACATAAGACAAATTTTTAAGCAAACATCTTGAAAACATGAGAGTCCATGTTCAGCAGCTACCATATGATTACATGGAGCAAAACAGCCCTCAGTATTACACATATATTGTTAYTGTGGAAAGATTAGATAGGCTTTAAGCCATCCAGATCTCTCCTTCAGATGCTCACAAAGGGGCRGATTTCCCCTGCCCCCACCATTCTTTGCATGTAATATCCCTAGAAAAACCACTGTTATAAAATTGTTCATTCGAGTGAAGTCACAATGGGATCACAAGGTCTTACACTCATCAATATTTGCACCTTCATTCTAGATATAGCTATTTTTATGTAATATTCCATAACTAGAGATTCTTGTATTATTCAAGATATTAACATGTTTGTTTATATATAAATTTATTATCATGATTCATGCCTATAATTATTGTAAATGAATGCAAATGTTTACCAAAAATTCCTTYTTTCCATTAGTAGACATGAAGAAATKATCTTTAAATACTCAGCAAATCTTTCAATTTTAGCTATACTAAAACTATCAGYGTGATAGCAAATAGTTTAAATACACTTGCTGTACATGGTGTCACATAARGAATTCAAAACACATTAGCAGGTAATATGGTTTGTTTGTGCCAGAGCAAGATATTATGTTCTATTCTTGTTCTTGATTCTCCATACTTTTTTCTAACCCTGCCAAGTATGTGTTGCATGTAGGAAATTAGTGACATTACCTCACCAAATAATTTTTCATAATTAATAGCCAGGTCCTACAGAGACTGGAAATAAAAATATTCARCCCCATGCAAGAATTTACCCTAAGTCTTATGGGCAACTTCTAGGCTTTCTTTTACTCTGCTTTTGATACTCCAGGTTTGTCTGTGGATGGATCTAACTCTTCTAAATCTGAGAATTCATGCTGTATAATCGGCGTCAGTATTTTCTCAATTTGTGTAAGTCTTTTTTTCAGTTTCTGTTGTGCAGAATCATACTCAGCCAACAACCTGGCAAAYTTTGTTTGTAGTCTGTCCATTGATCCTTCCATGTAAGTGATCTTTTCTTCTATATCTTTAGGATCACTTCCTAAATTTGCAGCTTCGATGTCTAGCAATCCATCTTTCATTAAGATCTGTTTTCCTTTCTCTTCCAGCATAGCCTTTGCATCTGGATACTCTGTTAAAGCCTCCATGAGGTCATCTTTAGATAGACAAAACAAGTCTGAGTAACCAATACTTCTAATGTTGGCAGTTCTTCGGTTGCCGGCTTTGCTGCCTTTGATATTCAGAATGCTAATCTCGCCAAAGTAGCTGCCGTCGCTTAGGACCACAAATTGTGTAATTCCATCATCAGCCACTACTGCGAGTTTGCCTTCTTTGATAATGTACATCTCTCGTCCAATATCTCCTTTTCGGCAAATGTAATCTCCAGGGCTGTATACTTGCGGCTGGAGTTTCAGCACTAGTTCAACCAGCAGCCCAGCTTCACAGTCTGCAAAAATCCGCACTTTTTTCAATGTTTCCAGATGAACATTGATTGCAATCTCCGCTCGTAGTTTATCTGGCAGATACTTCAAGACTTCCCTTTCGTCCACTGCCTTCTTATTTGTCCACAAATAGTCGAACCACTTTATGACTCTTTTCTCCATGTCTTTGCTTACGTTCCGGAAGTGCATGTACTGCTTGATAGCATCAATCCGTGCTTGAAACTCTGCTCGGGCAGCATTCATATTGGAGATCATAGAGCCCACGTTACCAACAATGGTCGCAAAAATCAATACTCCAACCAAGAAGTCAACGACCACGAAGAAATACTCGGAATCCCTTACAGGAGGGGGCGTTTCACCAATAGTGGTCAGGGTCAGTGTTGACCAGTAGAGACTATAGACGTACTTCCTAACTAGACGGGCAAATTCAGGATGGGAGGTGTTGGGGTAGACCCATGTGTCAGCCCCGAATCCGATAGCTTTGGAGATGGAATAGTACACGCAGGCATTCCAGTGAATGATAATCACGATGTACATGACAAGGTTAGAGATCCTGAAGATATTTGGGTAGTTTGTCCTTGTTTCTGTTCGCTGGAAGAATTCAAACATACGAGCTACTCTGAGTAATCTGTTTATTCTTAATTCTGGGTAATTCAGTCCTAACTTAAAGTATAAAAGATCAGTAGGTATGATTGACAAAAAATCTAACTTGAATTGAAAAGATGTCTTGTATTTTTCTCTAAGCTTTTCTTCTTCTTTCACCAGAAGACCTTGTTCCAGGTAACCTAAAATCAAATTTTAAAATATTAAAAAGTGTTTTGACTTCAGCTTTCAATGCATTCTATTTAACATCAGTCCAAATCTATCCTGAGCAATATTTTGTCTGCAGGTTCCAGATGTTACATAATTTTCTTTTTTCATGTGTATAAGCAACTGCTTACTTCCAAATACTCTACTTAGAACTATATGGTTCAGCTCCAGCTAGACTGTAGTGCTTTTAAAGTTACACATTTCTACTAACTCTAAGAGCTCTAACTGTTTTCCCTCCACTGCTGTACTACCTGGTGAACATCTAGGCGGGGAGTGGGGGAACTGTGCAGACTGTGGGAAGGGTGGATAAAACAAGAGTGAAGAGTGTAAGCACGAGGGTTTCAGTCCTATATTAAGTGTAGTTACTCAATAGCTCTGTGTGTAAGATAAGATTTGAAAAGAAACAGTTGTCACTGATCTGATGGGATGTCCCAGTTGCTCAGTGGTTCTGAAAATCATTCAAATGTTTGAAATGCCTAAAATACAGAGTCCTCATCTGCATCATTTGCCCATGCTGGGGGTTGGTTTTGCCTTACACACTCTGAATTCCAGGCAGAACAGCTCGTATCCAGCTAACTCATGTCAGGGGCTTTGTGTATTCCGTCAGTAAGGTGTTCATGAGTGTTTTTTGTGTGTTTTTACAGGTTTTTCAGAGTTTTATTTCATGTCCTTTTTTACTCTTATTCCCCATCAAGAGTACCCAAATGGTAAAAATAATACTCTTCTGAATATTTCATACTCTCTAATACAAATATATCAATAAGAATATTTAATCATTCGATCTACTTACCCGTTCTTGTCCGTACAAACATGTCAGCAACATAGATGATATCAGACACGTAATCGGCAATGAACCATACTGCTAAGTAGTCGTTCTGAAGTTCTTCAAAACAGGCTCTGAATAGGAAAAGAAAAAAGTAAATTGTCATGAAATGGAAATAAAATGTTTGCATAAGTGATGAATAAATATTTAGGGGTAATACAATTTGCCATAATTTCTATATACTTATTAAGGAATCTATGTGATATTAACCACACTTAGAAAAAAATATACTCATTTTACAGTTCTTCTGCAGATCTTGTTTACCTTTCTGCTTCTAGCAGATGTTTAAAATTTGGACTACAGAATTTCAAGTATTCAAAACAGAAAAATATCTTGTGTAATTATATAGACAATGAATACTTAATGCCAACTGGGAATGGCAGATGGGAATGTTGCCTAATAATTTCTTATGAGACCAAGTGTTTATGTTATTTATGAAACTTCCCCCATCTTCTGTTAATAGCTGTGCTTTCTGTTCACTGAAAACATAAATGTGGAAGAAATGAAATGTCACTTTCTGTGAAGATGTAGAAATCCAGCCAGCAAGAGTGGTAGGCCTTTTAAAGATGAGTGTGATTTCTGGTTTATATATTTTACCTGCAGGAAACTTTTAAGATGGGAAAGCACTATAATTACTTTATGAGAAATAAGAGAATACGTTATTATCTACATCACCTTGCAATAATCATGGTCCAGTTGTACATGACAGGCATTGTGATGCAGAACAACCAATGGTAGTACATATTTCCTGCTGGATCAATAATGAAAATTTCTTTCTTCTTCCTGAGTGATAGGCATGAAAACAAACAAAAAGATTTAATGAGGGACCTACACTTATACGTTGCTATTTTTACCAATAACTAATGGTTACTCTTTTAAAAAAAAAATCTTCAAGGTACTTTCCTCTTCTTGAATACATGGAGAACTTGAAACTAATCATTAGATAAGCTCTGACTTTAGATTTTGCTACAGAAAGGCATTTTGGTGGTTCAACACTTTTAAAATAATTTGTTTCCTTCCTTAGTGGTCTTGTCTGATAATTGATTTTATCATCTTYCCAAAACCAGAATGATTATGTGGGTAACAGTGTTAACTGAGACACAAGATGCCTCCCTTACTGGGAAAAGTCTTAAGAGTGAAAAAGGAAGAAACATTGGCATTGTTCAAATAGAAGAACCAACAGACAAATCAAAGAACATACCCTTAAACACCACTACTCCTCACTACATGATTTTAGCTTTCTCTTTCTGATCCAGAAAACTATGAAATTACCAAGCAAAATGCAAAAGGTAGAGCAAGAGCTTTTAGATGATAGTATGAGTTTACTGGCTTGTAGGTGCCGTTATTTTTAGAAGAGACTGCTTTACAGTGACTCATCTTTTGCTGCAGAGTATTATAAAAAAATAAAAGTAAGTAAAAATTATTGGTAAACAATTCCTTCTGTACATTTGTGAACTTTTATATACTCTGTCCTTTCATCCCTATTCTAGATATATATGTGAAGCCATTGAGGAAGCAGACAAAAGAGTAAGGGCTGCAGAATTTACTGTGTGCTGATAAGATGATTCTTTAAGGTTATTATAYTATTTGACTCAAAATTTTCAAGGACCTTCTTCAGAATCTGTAGAATATCTTTTTTTCTCTTGTTTTTTTTTCAGATCTGTTCCAGGTATTTGTGTTCTCCTTCTAGTGTTACATGGATTTAAATTAGGACAACCCTACTCTAAGCAGAAGAGCAGCAGTCAGTACTCTCATTCACTGGAGTGTAAGCCTCTTGTTTGCAGAATGTCCGTGAAGGAGGTCACTTTTGCATCAAAAGCATTCTTTACTAGACTAACATAATAGGATCTAAATGAAAAATACTTACTCCTCTTTCTTCTCTTTGTTCTTGGATTTATCTTTGTTTTTGTTTTTTTCCTTTTTTTCCTTGTTCTTTTGTTCTCCATCCTTTTCTTTTTCCTTTTTTTTTTCTGACTTGCTAGGAATAGATTTATATTTTCAGTTGTTACAGAACAAATTAGAACATATTTGGAAATAAGTGTCTTACTAGTTAGTACTATTATAATTCTGYCTTACCYCTTCTTTTCTTTTTTCTTTTTCTTCTTCTCTTCTCTAAGGAAAAGAAAAATGTGAGAGGCTCATGAGATACACATTGCTTCCTCTGTTATTTATTAAAAGCAGCTGAGTTCACTAAGGTTAGCATTATCCTTAAGTGCCTGGCCCCTTCACACAGAACTATTTTCATTATAGATTAATAGATATCATATCAATAACTTTGGTGATGGCAATGATCATCTACTGTATGTGTTTGAAGCACGTAAAGTTCAAATTTATATGCAGTATCTTTTGGAATTGTATGAGATCACCGCTTATAAGGAAATTATTAAGATATTCATCATTCTTTTTCATCTCAGTTTAAACAACCAATGTTGCAGTATTCTTATAGTATGAACAAAATTACCAAAATACTTACTCATCCTTATTACTATTGTTGTTAATGTTGTAGAGTGCAAATATACCAGGTAGATAGCGTTGCCTAAGGAAGAGCAAAACGGAATAGTTATGTGGTATCTGCTAAAATATAATAATGTTGTCATTTAAATTGTCACAGAACTATTTCTCACCAATTTTATCRTGGCCTAAGTTATCTAGGTAAAATGAAAGAGTATGCATTTTATTTCCCAAATATTTAAAATAAGCAAAATATCCCAGTATTTAAAGCTTCATTAATATAGACTGAAGATAAGTAGATGAAGGCAAATATCCAGTACCAGGTTAATCCCATGCAAATTATTAGAAAAGAAAGAAAAGAAGGAAAGAAAGGAAGAAAGAGAGAGAGAGAAAGAAAGAGGGAGAACAATAACTATCATTTAATCCAGTAGCAAATTTACAGTAACAAATTTGATTTACCTCTTTCCCTCTTCTTGCATCTGCCCAGTGTCCTCCTCACTGGTGTCTTGCACAACCACACTGGGAACAACTGTATGAGAGTGATGGGTCTCAATCACTCCTATCTTCATGGTTAATTTTTTCTTATCCTAAGTGAGAAAGAGAGATTTCAAAAGGAAACAAGTAATTTCACAACAATAAGCTACAAATAAACTAAGAAGTTCTTGTATAGGTTAATCCTTTGTTTTCTTGCTTCTCCAAMATAAACAACGGTTTTACCAGCTGCTTCTTTCCTGTGTTATTCCCAGACAATAAAGGGCACTATAGGTGCTTCACAGTGTTGACTGCCCCAGCAACTGCTGCTAAAGAGAGCGTTCAACATGCCTTTCCCTTAAAGAAAGTATTCATTTAGTTCTTTTGCCTGATTCTARTCACATACATTGAAAAACTTTTGGCTATTGTCTTTTAAACATCTACCACAGTTTCATTTGGTTTTGAGCTGAAGACTCAAAATCTATCGAATAGGAATGGCTAAGTAAGTTCATGCACAGGTGACATCCTGCAAAAAGGTCTGGGGAGCACTTGGATGGATGGATGCCAAAAAAAAATGTCAACACACCTTATGTCTGTGAGTCATGCCCTATGGAGAGCAAAGAGTGAGAGAGCAAAGAGTAGCTTCCGAGCCTGGGAAGTTACATAGTGCTGCAGCCAAGTCTCCTTACTCACAAGGGAGGCAGGCTGTAAACACCTAAACAGAAATGGCGGGGCCTCTTCATGTCTCTGTTCATCTGTTCATCTCACTATTGAAACAATGAAATGCTCTAGCGTGCATAGCTAATACAGYGCGTTCTGGTGCACCAGCTTTTCCACACAGGAGTAATTAACTTCTGCTCTCTCTTTCCACTACAGATCTACAATTGTCTCAACAGGAATGGGACCACCAGCTTGTTGGGCATGAATTATGTTAATGAGAGTGATCTGCTCTTGACTGGGGTTTTCAATTARTATGACAATGCACATGCTATCCACTAAAATAACAATGTGCTGAAATCATAGACATTTCTGTAGGCCACCAAATGACAAGTCACTGGCTGTATTGAAATCAAATGCCATCGTAGGAACCAATCTTAAAGTTGTTTCATTCCTGTAGGYGAACACACTGCTAAAGAGAAGTGTGATGATATAGCTGCAACATTATTACTGGTTTTAACTGGCTTATACTATCTGTTTGTTAGTCAATGAAACTAGAAATATTCTTATACAGGAGAYAGTTGAGGAAACTCATGTTTCCAGAAGTCATCAAATATTAATGATACATACTGCAAAAAGTATTACAGCCCCCTACATCACTCTACAAAAGAGAAAAATGAAGACTGAAAATTGAGGTGTGTGCTTTCAAGAATACGTACTCCAGCACTGCATGTCACTTTTTAAAATAATTAAGAAAAGTGATCAGTTCTAGGCTGTCACAAACACACAGAAAAAGAAAAAAAAAATATGTTTCATAAGTTTAGTGAGAATTAAATTCAGCAGCGGCCTAAAGGCCATATCGAAGGATAAATGCATTTGAAAATGTGCAGAACAAAATTACATAGGGTTGAATTAAGCTGCTTTATCTCTGCTTATGGGTGGGAAAGCTCTGCTAATGCTGGCACACAAAATTCCACCCTGATTTGACCTGTATACAGTCTGCACTGGAGTCAACAGAGCTCATCTATAATGGTATCAAATAAAGCAGTGCCAAATCACTTCTAATCACAWGACACTAGACCATGTAAAAATACTCAAGTGAAATTGTTGCATCTTCTTTGGTTTGGAGAGCAAAATTGTGTGTTTTCCAGCCATCTTGATGCCAGAGGTTTAAGAAAATCAGAAGTGTGGTGGAACAAGGGATGTACGAGAATAGGAAATGCCCATTTGCAGTTGTTAGCCTGGAGTTTGGGCAAAAGTCGGTCTGTTGTATGTTTTTCAGACAAACAGGAATTTCTGTGCAGTTTTTGCAAATAAATAGATTCCCCCAGCGCCATTAATACCTTGACTAAGTGCAACTTGTGGTGCCCTGTGTTCTGCCAAAGGAACAATAACAAACAGGCATAAAACTTGCTGGAAAGAGAAGGTTTCCTCTTCCCAAGCCCTGGAAGCCTAAAGTGACCACTAAATATTTACTCACCTATTAAAATTGGAAGTATTTACTCCTCTGTAATCTCCAGTCACTCGATCTGAATCTCAGGCTCCGCTCTCTGTGGCATGAGGTTGTTTCCCRTGTCAGTTAGTCAGGATATGCACTACAGGGATATCTTCAAATTCCACTAGTGTCAAAGCCAGTGGAGTGACTTTGAGCTACAGAGRTGGTTCTGCAGTCATGCCCAGAGCGAGCCGAGCAGCCACAAGACTTCCCCCTGGTTTGGGGTTGCAGTTACACCCGTGTAGCATTTGTGGGACCTGGCCACAACCCTGGCCTTGTAAACAGGGGCATCTTCCATTGGTCTCAGTGGGGCCAGAACYTCCCTTTCAAAGCACTATCGTGTGTATTTTAGGAGCTTTTTCAAGCAARATAATTTGCTCTGTTAAATTGTATCACTACTATTTTTCCAGTTCTAGAGCTGCATATAATTTTCTTCAACTTAGGTTTTSTCACAAACTGCTACACTGATTTTGYTTAAGTAGTCCAAAACTCCTTTTCATATTGTACTATTTAGAAATTTATTATGAAAAGTAGGGCAGAAAAATGCTTGCTTCAGAAATATGTTATTTTTTATCATATTATAGTTTGCTTATACTATCCTGCTTTTTAAATGCAACTTTTATGATAAACATTATGATGTAACATTATGATGTAAAAGGTATTTATATTAACTAATACACAACAATATGCTTAAGCTGCAAGGAAAATGAAGGCAGCATTGTCCTTTGACAGGACTGTAGTAACTGGAGGATTAACCACYGTCTCTTATGTTCTTTTATTTTACCTAATTCCCACTCTCTTTTTGGCCCAACATGCTCMTTTCTTTAACTGTATTATGTTCAGGGAAGGAATGTTTTCAGTAAGGATACCTGAGAACAGAACCTGGCCAAGTGWAAAGACCTGCTTTCTTCTCTACTAAAAACAGCAAAAAGTGTTCAGTAATATTAAAATCTGCACAGTCTTGCAGCAAAATGCTTTTATTTTCTACCAAGTAAAAAGATTTCTTAGCAATTTTGCAGTAAGAAGTTTACATCGTCATTACGCATGCTTACCTTGGTAACTTAATCCGCTCCTTCTGCTGGTCTTTTCAGTCCTTTAAATCAGCCACATCTCCAYGCTGAATAAGCAATGCCATCAAGGAAAAATAAATATTGCATTTAAATGTTACAAACAAAGCATTGTAGGCATAAATCCTTTACTGATAGGTTTCTCAAACAGCCCAGACTCAGGTGCAGTACTCTGACTTATTTCCAGGGAAGGACATGGCTATTAGAGGAGGATTTCCTTGACCTACTGATGGATTTTGAGATTTAGAGACAGATGAAAATGACAGTGCCAGTCAACATTATCCCTCACCTGAGCAGAAGCTTACTAGTCCTGTGAACACGCACAACAAAGGGTAAACATTTTGAAACTAAATAAAATNAAATAAAATAAAATAAAATAAAATAAAATAAAATAAAATAAAATAAAATAAAATAGTATATATTCTGTATTGTATAACAGCTTTCTTTTTTAATGATGTAGATAGTTGTTTTGTTGTAATAATAGCTCTTCACTAGAATACACAAAACACCATAAATACAGGTTTGCTGTTTATTTGTCTGATTTTATCATATTGTCAATTAATAAGAGAAACAATGGTAACCTAACTAAACTGACATATTTTTTCCTATGCTGATGCTTAACAGAACTACTAATTATGCATATGTATCTAAAAAATGTCATAACTTCTTTGCTTGCAAGAGGAACGCATAACGTGAATTCATACCAAATTAAAAACAAATAAAAAAACTATTCATGAAGAAGTGTATTTCTATAGTCTAGTTGTCAGAATTTTCCCTGAATAAAAGTCATCTTGTGGTATCACCTGCTTATACTCTTGCATTGTTTTTTGATTTTCCAAGCAGTGCAGAAAAATAAACATATCACTGAACTCGGATTGCCAAAAGGAAACACTCGACTATTTTCTTACAGAAGAAGGATCTGGTTTTTAATTTGGTGCAAAATGCTTACAGAGAAGTACTSCAAAACTGTCKTCTTGTTTCAGTTTGAAGCCCCTAYGCTCAGAGCTGTGCCAGAGCATCAAACTGCTACCCTGGTAATTATCTCAAAACAGCT
The DNA here is from genome assembly GCA_003342815.1 of Eudromia elegans. Lineage (NCBI taxonomy): Eukaryota > Metazoa > Chordata > Aves > Tinamiformes > Tinamidae > Eudromia > Eudromia elegans. The sequence continues at coordinate 3,580,534 of PTEX01000042.1, forward strand.
CTAAAAATCTAATAGGAATTGAGCATGAATTTTTAAGACWCTGAACTCATGTTCCAATTCAGTATGGATTTGGCATATTTACCCTTTTGTGTCCTTTATTGCAAGTTTAAGTCACAACTGTGCTAAGAGCACTTTGCTACCCAACCCCGAAAGGGCTTGTCGGGTGTTTGTGGTTCTCCTCCATGAACGCACCGAGCTCCTTTGTGGTGGCCACGGCAGCCAGGAGAGGCCCCGACACCAGGTACAACCTAGTGCACCTGCAAAGACAAGTTGTTGTTTGCACACCCTCAGCTTCCCCATTTCACTTCTGGCACCCATGAGGATATGGAAAATAAATTCTCAGGAATTTAAGGAATTAGGTTTTTGATCTGGCATGTTTAACRTGGCTTGTTTTGAAGGCAGGAGTAAAGCATGGCAGAGCAAGGAATTCTAGCCAAGCAAATATTTTATTAACATTCAAATTTAAAATGGTATCTTCATCCCAAGTCACAACTGAGACACAGCTAAAGTTACTACATTATTTTATACCTTTGTTTCACAGGGAGCAGAATCAGGGAAACCGAAGCATGGACCAGAGCAGTAAGGCAGGTCAGTGTCTGCAGCCGAGAGCCACTGAGAGCCGTGTGGCTGCTGCTCTCCTGAGCTGGCTGAGATCTTGCAGCCCCAGGGACTCAGTGGCCACTCACAAGTAGATTGAAAAGCTGCAGCTTTAACCACAAACCCAGAATGATGCTCCATAGATCGGCCTCTGCAGAGACACGGCTTAGCTTCCAATCCTGGAGACAGTCTGCGTGTAGAACGGGTTTCTAAGACAATGTGCTTTTGAAATCTGAAGATCAAACAGTGTTTTCAAAAAACAGTCAGAGGCAACAAGGAAATATATTATACCCTGTGTCATCCACGGTTGGGTAGCTACAATAAGGTAGTTAACATTCCAAATGGAASAAGATGAAATCATCTTCCAGTGTGTCTCTGAAGGGGTGAAACTCCGTTCCCCTCCCAAAGTCATGAGTATGGAAGGACTCTCTGGAGGCCAGTATTAACTGATCCAGCAAGACCAGTTATACCTATCTTTGCTGATTGTATATATGTCTTAGCCAGACCTGCAGATTAAAAGATCTCAGATATCCTGCTCAGTATTGAATGATTTATTTGTAAACGTGTGATGGCTCTGAGTGTTCACCCATACACCTGCATTCTCTATCAAATGAACATTAAGCCCAACATCGAGCAGTGCTGTGTTGGTGCACACCTTTGTCCAGAAGTTTCAGACGTCCAGCCRGGCCAGACACATCCGTGTTGCATGTTTCAAGCCCACACCAACACCAGGGAGGGATCTCGYCTTTTCCCTGGGTGAAAACACTCGGTCCTATTTTAAAAGAAGTGGTTTCCGTCCTGTCCATCATCTCCGACATTTCTGTAAATATTGTTACCTGTTGCACAGTGGAGCTTTCCAAAGAAGTGCTCCAACRCAAGGACTCGAGTCTTACTGCATCAGACGGGTTCCTGGTCTCTCTGATGGTGACCAGGAGCTCCCTTTCATGAGAGGAGCTTTGCAGACGGGACAAGTTCTGGACGAGCTCACTSCACTGGGGGCTGTTCTGCCCCACGCAGCTGTCCTTGACTTCAGTGACAATTAGATTATATTTAGCGTTTATTCATTTCTTACAGTGATATTTTACCTACAGTTCTGCATTCCAGTGGAGTAACCTTGACTGATGGGAGAATGACAGCATGAATGGATTATTGTTTTAGCAGGCTAACTTTAATCTATTTTTGTGTCTTGCTTTGTCAGCACATCCATAATTCTTCTCAATCCTATTAAAGCTATCTTTAGTTTTGAACACCCATACCCAAAACGCTAGGTATGTTAAACGTATGCATTTATGCATAAATAAGTGAGTTTTAAGGGAATGACACTGCCTTAAAGCATACTGTGTTGCAAGAGGAGTGCTTGGACGGTAGCCATGGTCTCAGCAGATTTATTTTCTGCAAATACTTTCCGAGCATCAACACGATTTCACCATAGCTGAGAAGGCTTATTCAACACTCCTGTGCGTGGACCTGTGTTTGGGAGAATTCCATGTCCTAAAGCACAATCAGCCCTACCAGGACTTGGTGACAAAACACCAGTGCAAACAGTATCTCCTCCAGTAGGTGGTACTGTATTTTTAGCTTAGTATTAACCGTGGGTGCTTGATGGGGAGGGAAGAACTGCAAGAAAACAGGCTGTCCTTCAATACCAGGGCAAAGAAGGGGTGCGGGCAACACACATGAGGGCTGGTGGCTCCGAACAGGCTGCCRGCTCCATGATGCTAAAACCTCCACAGGCACCACGCCGTGGGAAGAGGCCAGCACAGAGTACAGGCTGCTTAACAGAGCCCGCGTCCGGGCCCTGCTGGATGTCGGGGACTGCAGGCAACGGGCAGTGAGGCAAAGGAGCAAAGCTGAGCTGTGAGGACAGGGCTTCGAGCTGCCAYGGGCAAATCTCCTTGGGAAAAAGGGAGAAAATAGGGAAAAAAAGAAAAAAAGAACCTTGCTTCTCATCTGCACCTTCACAAGCAGGCAGAAGTTCTTCTYACTGTGGTCAAACCAGTTGTCATCATTGTCATTTATGATAATATAACTAAATGCTACATAATAACATATTCAAGAAACTCCAAACATGCATATGAGAAAAATATCCTCAACAGAACAAAAATACTAAGCTAAGAAGTCCTAGCTTAAAGCTAAGTCACACAGACTTTAAATTAAAGCATTCAGAGACAAAATGTATTTCAGGAGAACAGAACAAATGTGAAAGTAAAATTAACATGTAGACTAGATATGATTCAGTGCTTCAATTTGTATTGAAAATGAASAGTTAAACTCAATGCCTGCTTGACATTTGTTTTCAACGAMTATTTCATTCTTTCCTTAGGAGCAGAATTTTGACATAATTTCTCTTTTGCATTTCCCATAAATTTCATGGAAAAAAATAGTGTGATATTCCAGCACACTGACCTACAATTGGTTTTCATTGTCCCTGCCCTTATTTCTCCTTTGGAGAAACACAAGCTGCCACGGAGTTGYTTGGACTCTTGGTACAAACATTTCTGTCTCCGAATGGCTCAAATGGGCCTAAATGGGCCRATCTCTGGTTTGCAGTAGCTCACAAAGTTCCATGGAAATAAGTGGTTTGCAATAGCTGCTGATTTAGCTCTAAATCACTCAGTATGGYCCACTTTGAATGTTAAGCCAACATTTTCTTCCTTTTTATGTCAAATAATAAGATTTCATAGCAAGACTTTGTTTTGCTTCCCGTTTGACCTTTACATGGCATCCAAAATAAAGAAAAATATCAGTGCTGATGAGTTATTTCAATGTCGTTTTCTTCCTGAAATTGCCTCTATGTTCTCTGAAACTAGCTGAGTACTGGTACTATAAACCACTATACATCATCAATGAGGAACATGCTTGAAGTACAGTTATACTACACAATGCATATCCTTTATGTCTGTCTGTTGCTAGTGAAGAGGGTTTTTTGACTGTATTTTTTCCTCAGAGGGGAAAAAAAAAAGTATGATAGTGTTTTCACAGTTTGTTGCAGTTCTAAACACAAAATGTGTCTGTTCAGATTAATAAACAATAAAGGTTTTAAATCAAGAAACAAACGAGCTCAGCTCAGACGAAGCATTTTATTCCATTACCAGAAATGCTTTGGTGCCCATGGTGAGATGACAGGGGGAGCCTTTGGAGAGCCCAGTCTGGAGAACTGGCCCCACACCGGGACCATCAAGAGCTGGTCGGGGACAAGTGTTGTCCTGGGCAGCTGGCCCTCCCTTGAGCATCCTCTGTCCCTGCTGGGGTGACCCCACGCACTGACTCCCCTGCAGAGCAGCCGGCTGGGTCCTCACAGGATTGGCACCGCCGGCTTTGGGCCGGATCGCACGGACCTGGAGAGACTGACACATTTGGGCAGGGTGAGGGGTGTGGGCACACGAGCTCCKTGCCGGCAGAGCTGCGGGAGGGCAGGCACGACAGCAGCAGCAGCAGTGGGGCGCAGACGGAGGGGTTCGGCTCTTCAGCAGGAAGCCCTGCCTGATGGCCCTGCTTGTACGCAGGAGATGGGTGGGTCCTTTGTGACTTAAATATGGCAGTTTTAAATACTGCTTGCCATAACCGCTGTTTTGTATCAGTAACGTGTGCTTGGGCAATGTTAAAAGAAAGAAAGGGAAGCTGGTTTTATATGCTAACCTTATCTAATATCCTGCAGTTGGTTCAGGCCGCCTTTTGCGGAAGGTCTTATAACAGCTTTATTCATTGTAAAGATAAACCAGACAAGTAACTGAATGCACTCATGGCAGTAGGATACCGTCCTTTCCTCCTAAAACATCCAGCACCGAAAAACAAAGTTTTCAACTTCTGTTTTGAAATCGTTCCTTGGGCAACACAGACGATCGCTTCTTGCGACACCAGAGAGCCTGCAAAGGCACAGGGCGTCACCCCAGTGTATGGCTGGCAGTGGCCCTGCTTTGCCAAGCGGGATGCTCGGATCACTCCTGCCGGCTGCGCAGAGCCAGAGCGGTGAGAGTTGCCAAAGCCTCCTATGTATAAATAAATAAATAAATACACATATATATAGTATGTATGTAAATAAATAGCGCAGGGCAGCCTAGGGCACAGCCCTTGCTCCTCACCCGGGGCTGGACGGCGGCCCCGCGGACGGG
>PTEX01000042.1:3585324-3716222 GCA_003342815.1 Eudromia elegans
GCCGCCGCGCGGAGCCCCGCGGAGAAGGCGCCGCCGCCGCTGCCATGGGCGCCCCGCGCCGCTGCCGCCCAGGTGAGTGCCCCGCGAGGCGCGGAGGGGACGCGGGGTCCCTGCGGCCCGGGCTGCCCTGGGAACCGCCGCCCCGAGCGCGGGAAACCGCCCGAAGGAGCGAGACAAAACAGGAAACTTGGGGTTTTATTCCCCCTCACCSTTTTTTTTCCCCTTGCAAGGCGGGGCTCTCTCTCAGGACCGTTTTGCGGCACTTTGGCAGGAGCAGCCCCCGCTTGCGCCTTGGCCCCCGGCTGCCTGTGCTTGGCAGGGATGGGTCGGTGTCCGGCTGCTCCCTCGGGAGGCTCCTGCTCTCTGAGCTGGGCAGGGGCAGCCGGGCGGGAGCACTGGSCACTGGGACGTGTCACGGAGCGAGCCGCTTTCCAGGGGGATTAGCTCAGCCCGGAGCCGCGCGGGCCCTCTCGCTGCAGCACCGCACGGTGTGACAGTCCCGAGCGCCTGCCCGATGCAAGCCCTGCGCTGCGGAGCAGCGGGCCAGAGGAGCTGCCTGCCCGCCCKCCTCTCCCTCTCGCCGGCAGATAATATTCAGGTGTTCGCGACGCGTTTCTCGGAGCCGGATAATGGCCAAAGCACTTGGGGAGCCAAGCGGCGGCAGCCCCGGCGCGGGGCGGCCCGTGTCGCCGTGCGCTCTGAGTCACCGCCCGCAGTATCTGTTTCCGCAAGGAGGGCTCGTGGTGGCGCGTTTGCGTTGGGGTGTGTTGACACTCGAGCGCCGGGAGGCGAAACTCGCCTAGGAGCAGAAACCGGGCGCTCTGCAGCCCGGCACCTTCCTCTGCTCTTTGTCACCGGCCTCCTCCTCCCCCGATCCCCTGGCTGTCAGCAGGAGATAAAGCAGGAGATATTGTTTATAATAGCTAATTACTGCTACCGACCTTCATGTTATACATCAGACTTTCTTCATTTTTCTCTTATGCATGTACGTTTACAAGTTATTTGCTGTGGGGCAGCTGATTGCCTCCCTTTGAACGTATTCAGCTCACTCTGTGAAAACACAGATAATTCTGCCTTTGAGGCTTAAAAAAAAAACAGGCATAGGATATGAACATGGGAAAAAATGGGAAAACGGGGAAAAATCTAAAAGGAGCAACCTAGAGCAGCAGCGGGGCTTGCTGAAGCCGACGCAGGGAGGGGAGGGTCGTGGGACAACCTGGGACAAGGCTGCTGATAAACCTCAAAGCAAGAGTGGATGCAGGGGGCATGTGAGAGGAGAGTTTCAGCCTTGCTGATAAGGGAGGCCTTCTGTGAGCATGTAGGAGTGCGCCTCAGCTTGCAGGCCTGTCTTGTCTAATACAGGCTTAATTTTAACGTGTGATAGCCTGAGACTTTCTGAAGGGAACAGCATTATCCYTTTTTTACAGAGGACACAGCTGAATCATGTTTATATTCTGTATCAAAAATAAAAAGTTAAGGATTAAGGCAAAAGTARTTTAATTCAGTGGCGACATCACTGTTCTTTTGCCTTGTCGTTTGTGTGTTAGCTGACAGAGTTCTATGCTAAAATGACTTGTTGKTTTTTCTTTGGCAAAGTAAAATTTCCTAAGCGCRTGCAAACYTTTGAAAGACTGTGAAAATGCCTCTGGAGTTTAAAACACCTTCAGTGATAAATGCAAATCTCTTTGTTTTTACACTRTCCTATTGCAGCTTCTGGAAGTGGCAAGACGTGCCATGCCAAAGTAATTGCATGCAGCTGTAAAGCACTTTCAGATTATAATTTTCATCTGCAAAGTGTAGAGATAACCAGCTTGCAGAGCCCTCTTTACAGAGTCRGGCTTAGCCATACAGAACAAGTCCTGTCAAACTGAAACTCTTGTCAAACGCGGAACTGTGATTGCACAACCTGAAAAGAAGGTGATAACCAACAGCAGAACATTTGTTGTACCCCATGTGGACAGGAYGACCGAGASTAACTAGGCCTTGGTTCTTTGCTTGTTATTACTGGCAGGTGCGACCATTTACCTCGGCTTTGTCAGCTGCAGATCAAGATGTGCTGTCAGAACTTAAACCATATTCAGTACTTCATATATACTCAAATATTCCTCCTGAACAGCATTGTGGGAATCCAAGGTCGCTTATTATTAACTGTGCAGTAAAGTAATTCTGGTAGAACATTAATATTTCCCTTGTTTGGGTATGAAGAGACTCAGACACRTTCTGTTCTACCCCATCTCCAAACTTTTATTTTTTCCCTCTCCAGTTAAGGAAAATAAAGAAGCATTTGTGTTACAGATGATGCAACACAGAGGGATGAATCCTTCAYGTGTCATTTTAATTACAGGGGAAATATGGAAAACAAAATTGTYTGGCATCAAGTCTTTTACATGAATCACTAGGAACAGGGATTTCGTACTTTGGCATCAGCTTTTTGATATTTTATTGCACCTTAGCAATAAATACTTTTTTTTTCCCAAAAAGGCTGTTCTTGAGTGCTTTGTCAGGTGGATTTTGTGATTTGCACTGTTGCTGTCAGCCTGGCTTGTGAAACTCTGAATCTTCCTGTGTTAGATGCTGCAAGCCATATAGCAGCAGAGGTGTTCTCCCAGCCTTTTTTTCTCATGCAAAATGAATACATACTTTGTTTCAGCAATGCCAGACCTCTTCCTCCTTCAAACACTGGCCTGGCTAATTCCAATGGTGTCATCCGGACAAGGCTGCCGTAGTACTGATGCTGATAAGGTTTGGTGGTTAGAAACTTGTAGCTTTGACCTTAGCTCGGCATCACTGAGCCCTGCACCACATTGCAGGGGTAGCCAGGAGGATGGTCCCTTGCCAGTGGAGTACTCCTCCATTTACAGGTTATTTGGTTTAAATGAAAGTTATTGTGACTTGTAATGAGGACTCCACCTTAAAGAATGGGTTGAAGAAGACCTCTCTTACCTGGTGGCCCTAAACATTTTTAATAAAACGTGTGAGTGCCCATATGCAACCAGAGTTTGCTGGCTGTATAGAGTATTTGTTCCTTAAATTGTCACTCTTAGATCTCTGTTTCAAATGTAAAAACAGAAGCCTGGAACAGTAGGAGGTTTATTCAGTATACAAAGCGGGGTGTGTTTGTGTTTTGGGGATGTGATCTTTGCAAAATGCCAAAGAACAATTTCTTTTTGAGCTTTCAGGTTATTTTTTAAGATTTCGTGTGGAATTTTGTATTGTAGATAATGTTCTATGATGCRTGCCTTAGTGTTGCCCTGATGGCTCGTCTGAGCTGATGCAGTGCAAAGGTGTCTGAAACAAGGGGTGTCTGCGACAGCAGGGCTGGCTCTTCACCCTGGGCCTGTGTGTGTCACCCGGAGCCGGCGTCACGCGTGGGTCACGTGTCCCCTTGTCCCCTCCAGGCGCCGTGCTGCCCTTGGCTTGCCGCGACGCTTACCAGGCGTGGTGCCGGGTGGTCAACGTGTCGGCACCGCGCCCCGCGCTCCTCGCCGCCGCGGACGCGCCCCTCAACGCAACGAGGGCGAGCGCCTCCGCGCCGGGCGCCAGCCGCTGCCAGCTCTACGCCGGCCTGGCGCTGGCCATCGGCTCCAGCGTCTTCATCGGCGCCAGCTTCATCCTGAAGAAGAAGGGCCTGCTGAGACTGCACACCAAAGGGGTCACCAGAGCCGGTGAGGCAGCAGGGCACGGAAACGCGGGGTCATGTCTCTGCACCTGGACACAGGGGCTGGGTTGCCAGGTTCTTAGGGATATGGGGCAGGATGTTTACCCACCTCATCAGCCATCTTCACGGGCTTTTCTCTTTTGCTTAGTACTTCTCCTCCATGTATATTGAGTCAAGTATCGTTTTCTGTAAGTAGAGTGCTTAATAAAAATATAAGTCAAAACCAAGCAAAATATTCTTCATGTCACATCAAGGTAATATGTCATTTTACTTCATATGATTTACTGGAAATGTGTAGCTGTAATATTGTTTATTGTAATAAAGTGAATTTCTCTTCTGAGATCTTATTTTCCCCTTTCAGGACAGGGTGGATATTCCTATTTGAAGGAATGGCTTTGGTGGGCTGGATTACTGTCAAGTAAGTCACCTCCTTTCTTTCAAACTATGTGTAAATGCTACCTAAACCACCCCTTTAAATAGATTCATTACGCCCATTTTTGTCATTTTACATTCTTCTTCCCACCTAAAACGAATTTCATTGCAATTACCTTTATATCACAGGCCACTCCGATATCCCAGGTCTCAAGTATTTTGTTTGCTCTCAGAGCTCTCTGCAGAATAGTACATTTCTCTAACATCCAGTCAAAAGCAGCGGAGCTGAAGCCCCGTCATGCCCCTGGGTACTATTCCTTCTGCAAAAGTGCTGCAGAGTTGTTCTATGGCGTGGGCATTAGTATTGATGTTACGCTGTAATACATAACGCTAAGGGAAAAGAATTTAACTTGCTTCTGTCCTTAGTTTTATTATATGCAAAAGAGGTAAAGCCAGTGCTTTTGAAAGCAGAATGTGCACATTTAGAGAGAAGTATGGTATTTGGAAAATAATGATATAAAAACAGTATGATGCTTTTTACCGTATCTATTTTCCTATTATTGTCATTTTTATCATATAAACTACTTATAGTAGTATTACTTTTACCTCTGCTGCCCTCTTCAACCCAACCTCAATCAAAACGCTTTGTCTTTTGCAGTGGGATTGGGAGAAGCTGCCAACTTTGCTGCCTACGCCTTTGCCCCCGCAACCTTGGTTACTCCCCTGGGTGCGCTGAGCGTGCTCATAAGGTCAGTGCAAACTGGAAGCAAACGTCAAAAACGAATCATCTGCTCTTTGCGGGGAAAAAACATACGTCTCTGACTGAAAGCAGAAAATCTTGGTAAAACTGAAGAGCAAGTGCAAAGAATGATTTCTGTCCTTTGGTAGGAAGTTCCCTGTGAGTGTGCTGGATAGAGGGACTGGAAAGTGTTGCTCCAAAGACTCTCATTCCCAACAGCCTTCCACGTCTTTCTAAGCTATTTATTACCAGCACATAGCAGATGCACTGCTGCTCCATAGTGGTAGAAGATTGTAATTTACCCCATTCTAGAACATGTAGGAGACTGAAGCTTTCCTAACAAGCTGTAACTTGTTCTTTTAAGTAACTCTTAAGTAACAAGACTTAAAAGAATATATATTGTCCCATAAAAGTATTTTCCCAAACATTTCCTTTTTATTTTTTAAATGGGAAGATAACTTCATAATATGGTATGTATTTTTATATGTATTTTGAGTTTCCTTTTGTTCTTTATTTTTCAAGTTCTTCAGGAAAGAAGGCAAATAAAATTTTAATATCCATAGTTAAAATTTGTTGGGGGGGACTTTTTCTTGTCTTATAAACACCCTTCAAACACTCACTAACTCCAACATATGAAGAAATAAATGATTTCCAAATACCTGAACAAATGCATAAAAAAGGATTATGCAGAAGCAGAGAAGGCAGGGATTACACAACAGCTAACTTTCTGGAAAATAATTTCTTATCAATATTGAATTATTATAATTTAAATGTAAAGATACTGTTTTGAAGGACATAGTTTTAAACACCATGCTTCATGTCATATACTAAATTAGGCAGTATTTTTCAAAGTACTTGTAGTTAAAAAAAAATGCTTGTAGTAGAAAAAGCAGTTATGAAGACAGATTTTTTTCTGAAAATAACCAGTGTAACTCGGTCACCTACAGAYAGACTGTGATTGGAGTGTAGGTAACTGCACGCTCACTGGCTGCTGCTGCTCAAAACAGGCCGAGGTTCAGCTGCCTCCCCTTTGATGTGGGTAGCGATCTTCCAATTTTTGTGAAAATGAGAATTCATGAGAACTCGGTATCAGCGAGATCTCTGCCCTTCTGCAGAACGGCGCTGTAGTTTCATCAGTGGGTTGAAAACAATGTCCTTGGGAGTCTGTTTTTCTGTGAGCTTCTCCCCGTGGTGCAGCCGGCTCCTTGGCCTCAAGCTGTGCACTCAACTGGCTGAGGAGCTGCACCCTATGGCCACCTCATTTGGGCCACGTTGTCCTCAGGTGCAAGAACCTGAGGAAGGGATTAAGGAATTGCTTCCTAAAATGCCTTGCCTTCCTTCTAATGCCAAGTGAAATGGTTAAGCCATTTTTTTATCTGTCAAAATTAGCAGCTCCTGTGCTTAACTTAGAGGTGCCAGAGGCTGCTGTGTGAGTGCTGCACGCTTCTCACTGAGGATCCACGGGTGAAGAGACATTTCTCCAGCAGTTCTAACCTTTACTGCCTGGAGGGAAAGGATCAGAGTCACAAACCTCCCCCCTCACAGGTCCTAAAACTGCAGCGAAGTGGAATAGTTGGATTATTTCAGGCTGGTTTCACATATATCCAAATTCACAGGAGGCTCTGGTTTGTTGCCTTGCTATGCAGGCACATTCCAAACATCTCATGCGGCTGGTGGAGCTGAACCTTCTGCTTGTGTTCTGGCCAACAGTGCTATCCTGTCCTCTTACTTCTTAAATGAGACCCTGAATATCCACGGGAAGCTGGGCTGCGTGCTGAGCRTGCTGGGGTCTACAGTCATGGTGATCCATGCCCCCGAGGAGCAGGAGGTCACCTCGCTAGGCGAGATGGAAGGAAAGCTGCAAGATCCAGGTCTGTAGATTTAACCTGCAGTATTTCATGCAAAATGCTAYGTGAGAGGCTTGTGAGCGCTCCTGTTTCACTGGATCTATCAGTGAGCGAGGGAATTGAAATGAATTTTATGATTGCCACTAAATTATGGTGTTGTTTGGTAAGAAATGGAGCTTAATATTTCTGTAACTGCCTTGTTTCCCTATATTTACATTCTGGATATGACTGYGAGCAGGGTTTTATGTATAGATACTAAAAATCCCCAAACAAATAGAAACCTGGTTTTGTTTGTTTATTTACTTTTGTGCATATGTACGTGTGTATCCTCACTCTCTGCCCTTACTGGGAATGCTGCGTTAGCAGGAGTGATGGCAGATGGGCAGTGTCAGGTGAAGGGAATGGTAACGTGATGCCTAACAGCTCCTATAAGCTGCTTTGCCAAGGAAGCAACAGCCTGCATGTCCTGTAGGCTGCATGATTGGGACTGTAGAAACTGCCAAAGTCCACCTCCTTCCACGTACAAATGTTCTTGGAATACACAGGATTAAAGATACTGCCTTAATTCACTAAGTTGTTTATTACCTTAGGTAGGTTACATAGTTAATATTTATAATGTCGCCACAAAACACAATGTCATAATGTCCTTAAAGATCTTAATGTTTGGTGCAGATTCCTGAAGAACTGTACTGAAAGTTGTCTGTTTCTTTAATAAATATCATCAAATACAGGAACAAAAACTTGACATATATATTTATAGTTAGAGTCTAATATTTTCCAGTGTATGGCATGCAACSTGCTAAGTATTGCATAACAGAATTTAAACAGTAGCATACATGTACAGCAGCAGCAATCACCTGCAATGTTTTATCTAGACATTTAAAAGACACTTAGCTAGATATTTCTTATAAAAGAAATATGTTACCTTAGAATATTATTTATTCATTGTCTAAGGACCTTTGACRGAAAATTCATCCCTGGATGCCTCTAGACCAACTCTTTGTCCCCRTATGTTTTGCCATACTCAGAATGGAGATGAACAGGGGCTGCTGTATGCTGGATGCCAAAGGATAAGATCAGAAAGTAGAAAGTACTTTGGAGCTTCCGACCTCAATTAAAGAGGGAATTACTTCAGTTTTCCCTCCCCACCTGCAATAATAATTTATTGCTGTGTGGGAAGGCTGGAAATTACTTAACTCCTTTCACAGACCTTGAGCTTGCAGTTTATGCTTGCAAGTAGTGGCTAATGAAAAGCGTAAGCACGATCAGAGTTCCAGCTGGGAGCACAYGGGTCCCTCGGGGACAGCTCCGAGAGCTCCGCGGGATCCCAGGCGGGAAGGTCCCAGCTGCAGAGCTTTCTAGGGGTGATTCTGCCGAGAGCTCGCAGTCCCCTAAACCAATACAGAGAGGGAGCGTCCACATGTGCGCTTGAACATGTTTCCCGAGGATACAGGCTTAAGAGTGATATCCCTTATATGGCTACCTGTAAATTATTTGGCTGAGAAAGGGTGTGCTGCTACTTCTTGCCTTTTCAACCTTGYGGGGTGATGAAGAGCTCCATAACCCAAGTTACCTCTACTTAGACAGATAACAGCTCTCAGTTGCCTTCACCTTTAGCTTTGACCGAACTCCATTTGAGTTGCTATCTAGCTCTGAGTTCTGCTTACAGACTTGTTCCGAGTTCTCTGAGCATGAGGGTGTTCCTATTAAATCMAATTAATCTCTCCGGGTCATAGGGTGCATATCAAAAGCAAAAGCATATTTAAGAAAGGGGGGAACTTTGCATGGGGAAGTGCAACTCAGGACCAASTGAGGCTCATCATTCAGCCAGGTTAATCTCTTGGGACCTTTTGTGATTGTTGAGTCCAYAGTTACATATTTTTCTTTAAAAACGTATTGTTTCTGTGTGTGTTCATATGCTTTTCTTAAAGGCTCTGTACTTGCCCTTTCAAAGGGATGAGAGCCACCCTTTAATGAAAAGAAACAACTTCTATTTGGAGATTGAAGAGACCATTGCCATTTCATCCATCTCTCAAAATATTTTCTCTTTCTTTATGGTGAGTCAGTAGTGGCAGTCCAATAAAATATATAGCTACCATAAATATTTTATATAAACAGTTTGAATTAATTTATTGGAAGTGTTAAATGGGTAGAATTGCAATGAACTTCTGCTACAGTTCATAGAGAAGTGTTAGAGAAATAGAGTAGTTTTTATCATGTACTTGAATACAGTTTGACGTTCTCATGTTCATTACTCTTCTGTTTCCTCTTTCACACAGTGTTTGCCACRTTTGCTGTTGTCATAACAGCCATCGCTCTTGTGCTGATTTTTATTGTGGCTCCAAAGAGAGGTCAGACAAATATATTGATCTACGTTTTAATCTGTTCAGTCATCGGTGCCTTCTCCGTCTCGTCTGTCAAAGGCCTTGGCATTGCCATTAAACAAATGCTGGAGGGCAAGCCRGTTTATCGACATCCGCTGGTTTATGTTTTGGTGGGAGTCTTAGTGCTCTCGGTCAGCACTCAGATCAACTACCTCAACAAAGCGCTGGACGTGTTTAACACGTCTCTGGTAACACCTATTTATTACGTGTGCTTCACCACCACAGTGGTAACGTGCTCCATCATCCTGTTCAAGGAGTGGARCAGCATGGACCCAGGGGACATCATTGGCACCCTGAGCGGGTTCTGCACTATCATCATAGGCATTTTCTTCTTGCATGTTTTCAAAAACGTTAACATCACCTGGAGCCAGTTGATGTCCACGGTTGTAAAAGAACCTTCATTGCCGAGCCATGAATGTGACTCCTGTCACACCTTGCTGGAGAACATGGAAAGCCCAACTTTGGCATATGAGGAGGACAATGTTTTATTCAGTCAAGGAAGCCCTCAAATAACTTCTCCTCCGTGAAGTCGCATGAGGCGCACACTCGGCCCGCCTGAGTCCCCAGAACACTTTACCTTTCTGCAGTCCTCGGGAAGGCCACCTGGGAAGTGAGCCGCGTGTGGGATCCCCCTCTCTGTGCTGCGGGAAGTAGCCAGCTGTTGGGAGAAATGAAGGAAAAGGCTGGGGGAAGAGCAAGGCGGACACAAACCTGATGCGGCTTCAGCATCAGGCAATAATAGGTTTGTCTAATTTTGATACATAACAACTGTTTGGGGATTTAAAAAAAATTTAAATTAAAAGTTATAAAAAGTTTTAAATTAAAAGTTATATTCTTAGATATATTTACAATGTGCAAATTTTCTATCATGGTAAAAGATAATGTCCTTGGTAAAGTAACAAGCAGTCTGCTCTTATCTTAGTAATGGCCTTGATATTTCAAGCTTTCCATATATATTTATATATTATATACAAAAAACTTCATTGCCAAGCAAACTTGTTGCTATTCTACCTGAAGGATATTCACCGGAGCTATAATACAAAGGYTTAGACAGCATTTTCTTTTAGCTTTTAATATCAAATTTTATATATGGCTTTTTTGTTTGTTTTTGTTTACTATTGAGTGCCAATGAACCTTGCGGGTGGGTTGCACAAAAAGACTATGAAATGTGGTTCTCAGTAACCAGTCTCCTTCAAACTCTGTTTTTCAATAACAAAGTTATACGTATTTTACTGTAGGAATCTTTCCATCTCCAAATCCTTGAACACAGATGTACCTTTTTACTTCAAATATATGACCAAGTTACTATTTTTTTTWWAAAAAAGGGAGTTTATTGTTGTTCACTTCTAAAATATTACTTTATTTGAAGGCAGCAAACCAGTATGTGCAATTAATGATTTCTTCTATCTTTACTCTGAGGCAAAGGAAGAGAATTCATTTATTTCAGTGTTTTCTCCTTAATACTTCAATCCTTACATCAGAACCCCATTAAGCTTTATCTTTTTTCTCTTTTTCTGGAAGCAGACCAGTATTTTTTGATAGAGAAACAGTCCTCTTACTCTATAGTTTGGTGTGAAAGCAGAATTCACTTCCAAACTGTGTTCTACTTCTAAAAATACTAGGTAAAGGAAGGGCTGCAAACCGTAGTTGAAACACTGAAACGTTACAGTAACTGTTTTTCTCTGGCCCTCCTTTCCTTTCTGAAATGAATATTTACCTCTAATAGATGTTTTATCTCTTAATCTACTATATTACTTGAAGATTTATATCTGTACAACTGTTTATTCCTCAGTTGTGGTCACTGATGTCTATCTCCTAAAATCTCGCACCAGCCACGTTTTACTCATCACCATCCCCCTTATTTCCACTCTACGAGCAAGAAAGTTATTTCAGCAGCCAAATGTGTGGGTCGTAAATAGCTCCTCAGAAAATTAGTTATTTCCACATCTCAGGGTTTTTACATGTGAGTTCAGCAACTCTGTCAGAGGGTTCTAGCATTAAGGAAGAAGCTGSTTTGATCAGGAATGAATGTGAATGAGACCAGATTTATACACAAACTGGAACCTTCTTGTAATGAAGGCATTCCTTAACTTGCAAAGAGGGTAATGAAAGMGTGGGAGGTAGAAGTGCCCTCCAGGTGGGTACGGAATTGTTCTTCCGAGTGAAAATTCCTAATTGCCCTGCAAGAGCAAAATGGTTGCTACACATTTTTATGTTCATTATGAAATGATTAATATTGATGCTAAGCTCATGTATTTAATTTTGGAAGATGTCTATGAAACTTTTCTCTTTTTATTTTCATTTCCCCCATTCTGATCATGTTTTAGACATATGGTCATGATTTTTAGTGTTTACTAAACACCAGAGAGTAACACTCAGGGTATTAAATTAAAATAATTTCTAAATTTCTACATTTTTACACACACACACACAGACACACACACAGACACACACACAGACACACACACAGACACACACACAGACACACACACAGACACGCACAGACACACACACACAAAAAAAACCCTCATGAAGTCTTATTTTCCTGGGGGGCCGTATCTTTAAACATGCCATGGAAGGTGTACAGGTGATCTTGCCACCATAACAGTGCCGCAAGGGGCAGCAGTTATATCGCAAAAAAGGCAGATATTTTCACACTTCAGAAATATTCTTGTTTTGTAAATATATTGACAATATAGTGCATTCAGCTGTGGGTTATTTTTCAGCTTTCTGAGTGGTGAAACAAATGGCAATGCTTGGCTATCAAATGCAAGTGTTTCCAGAAATTGGAGGACAGAGGAAAATATAAATTACAGTGTCATGTCTTCATAGGTAATGTGAAAAATACTTTAGTTCTATTGGTCAAATCCAACATACGAACACTTTGGAATTAAAGGAAGATGATAATATGACTAAATGCAGTTTACTCTAGGATAACTACAACTTTGTTTACAAAATTCTTATTTTTTTACAGTGTGAATTACTCATAATTTATAGAATAACTGAAGCAGACAATATTGATTGACCCTAAAAAGACAAAGGGAAATGATTTTGCGAAGCTGGTGGCCATACTGTCTGCTTATGTAGTTAGCAGTTTTGTGTGACTGGAAGGTTTTTGGTAGGAAAGCGTAACCAGTCCAATTCTTGCGTGAATATGCGTTGGCTTTTTTACAGACAGTAGTACTGTGTCTTGTTTTGTTTTTGATGAGGACATGAGCTTTTTCCATGCGTATTACTATCAGTTCACTTATACCAAGCAATAATTTTGTACTTTCTAGTGGACATATGTAGTTACTTTCATATAAAATATCTTAACCTTTCCAGGGAAAGTAGTGTGATTTTCTTGTGAGTTTCAGAAAATCAAAGATTATTTTTCATGCCACCCAGAATGCTAAGAAATAAGTTATTGATATCTTTTTGTATACACTCACATTTTCTATAAGAGATGTTATTTTTGAAAATGTTTATATTCACTAATTTGGGATAATTTTAATTTTTTAATGAAATTATACTATTATTGTAATAAAGTATTCATGGACTGAGTACTAAATGACTAAATGATCTTTTCTTGGTTTTGATTGTTTTTAAGGAGGAAAAGCAATAAAAGCCATACTGCTGATAAGCATTTAAATGCTATCCAATGGATCTGAAGTGAATGATCCTGGCTTCAGCAGTCGGGCCTGTGTGTAACTGTTTGCCATTCTCGATGAAGACAACTGTCTCGCTGATAACCTTGCAGCTCATTTGCAGCTGAGCGGTCATGGTCGTACAAAAACATCAGTRCTTCTTGTGTTTGGAAAGATAAATGTTCTACTCTCCTGAAGAAGCCAAGGGGGGAACTACTGTATCTCCTCACTCAGCTAAAGAGTCTGGGATTTGGAATAGTAATGGGTAGTGGTACTGGGGGAAGAGTAAGGGGAGACTGGCTGGTTTGGGATCCTCCTCCATGGTTACTTGGCTTTGCCAGGATGTGCTGCTGTTAGCTGGGTCATGGAGAAGTCTCAACAAGGAACAGTTAATGCTGATGGTTAAACTATCTGTTGAAAGACATGCATGGTGGGGGCAAAAATAGTGGGTTTGGAACACCAAGGCCAATATATTAGCAAATTCCTTTTGTTTATAATGCCCATTGTCAGTGGAAAGGATTTTGGGGATCGTTCAGGTTTTGCAGGCAGCAATATGAAGGATACTATTTAAAGTTATTTGAAGCGTTACAAAAGCAGAGGAATGGTTAAGAGCTAGAACAAAGAAAACACATTGCTAACCAAACTGGCTCTAAAACACTGATATAAAGCCATGTTGGCAGCTTCTCACTACTGCAGTRCCTCAGGGCAAGTGGACAATCAAATTAATTATGTAGCAGCGCTGAAAAGGTCAAGGAGACTTGAATAGGTAAAAGAATCTRTAGGGAATTTGGAAAGCAGTTGACCGGTTATCGCTTTCTATAGAAATGGGCTTTACCATCTGCCTCTAGCTGCCCTCCTGTCAAGCCTAAAACAGCCATGCCCTAAAGAAGGTGATTCTTGTTCCAAACCTGAACCTCGCTACTTACCACAGCTGCGACCTGGGGATGTTCCTGGCATTACACACTCATGGCTAACGTTTAGTTACTGTTTAAATCGCAGCAGAACAGAACGGGCAAGTCTACTTGAAAAACCTTCTTTAAACGAAGGCCTTGCAGGCTTCCCTTAGCAGAATCCCTCCTTGCAGAATTTAAAGAGAAGCTACAAGCTTTTCTATTACWTATTCTGTACTTATTTACAGCTGGAGTAAGAGGTTATGTGGAAGTGAGGCCACATGTAAGTAATTATGCAGCTATTGCTCTGTCAGGTGATTGTTTACAGAGGAGAAAAAAAATATTGCTCTGCAAAACACGTGGACGTAAGCTGGTATCCACAGGTAATGGATCTGCGTTACTTGTCAGGAATGATTTTCAGGAGATGAATCATTTTGCCCTCTGAAGGTAAATACTGGTTCGTCAGTGATTTTTAGATGCTTTTCTATCAAAAGCTAAAGTGATTTGTGCCCTAAAAYGGGCATTTCTGCATTCTTTCCTCCTCCCTGATACTACCTGGCTGCAAGTTTGTTTCCTCGTGTTCAATCATCAGCTGGATTTTCGCAAGTGCTGAGGGTTCGTGCAGCGTCATGCCTGGGTTGGTCTCATGCAAACACACAAGGGTTTAAAAGCCACAACACAAATAGTGGTAGTATCGGCCGGCAGACCTGTGCATGGCCCAGCTGCCCCGTTCCTGTGCTTTGAGTTTGCCTCTTTGTACAGCGTTAGCACCTGAGCTGAGCTCCCAGGACCTGTGAGGCCGGAGGTGTAATTGCTAAAATTCATTTTGAGGTGTAGCTCTTTTTTAGTAAGTAAAGAAGCCTGACATACATGACCTTTGTCCTGCTGGGCCTTCCCACCCCTGGCTGATAAAGTGCAGATTTCCACTGCTGCCCAGCAAGCTGTAGTACACTTTAATTTATTCCTAGTCAGGCATTCACTATTTGCTGTTACAGGTACCTGTAAATATGTGTTAACAGGAGCGTATCTGGCAGCTGGGGGCCAAGTGGCAGCAGTATTTGCTCAGGGCACGAGAGGCGCACGGTGCCCGGGCCTGCACAAGCACGAGCAGGGCGTTTGTGCACGTCAGCCTCCCTCTTATTGCCCTGCAGAGCTGAACGTGCTAGCTATATATTAACCTGTGGTCATAAAGGGAGCAAAACCCGTTTCTCCGGAGCTATTAAAAGAAACGCTTCATATGGTATTCAAAATCTCCATGGACTTTTACATTGCAGATGGACATTGAATTTGGCATCTGTAGAGCATCACTCTTCAAAAAGCAATGCRTGGCAGTGGCCTAGACACCAACTTGTTGTGAGTGCACAGCAGTGTTGTTTTATTTTACCTTATTCTTTTAGCGGATAACAAAAAAAGGATAAAGATACTGTGTTTCACTTGAAGCAGCAATGCCTTAAAACTTTATTTGAAAATACTCCCCAAAACACAAACAACAGAAGAGCTTTTTCTCCCCCGAGAAAAATCTATTAAAAAATTATTAATACAGAAAGTGAATTTGACTTACAGATACTGTAATCTTCTAGAAATTCAAAATTGGGGTAGAGTGAGATGTTTCATTTTATTGTTGCAGTTATTTTTAAAATTGGTAAATGAGGAGAAAAAAGTAAAATTAAGTTGTAGAGAATTAGTATTTTGTCTAAAAAATGCTATAAAATCAAATATGCCTGTGTTTATAAACAAGTCACAATGCAGTCACGTGTTAAGAAACTTTACTGTCAGCGGCCTCTTATATTAAATAACCATCATTAAACTATTAAGTAACAGCCTTTTCTTTTTCTGTAGTTGATCAAAATATAGAGCAAAATGAAGCATGCATATTGACCTAGGTCTGGGTTGCAGAGGGGCAAACACGGGTGCTGCTCCCGTGGTCAGCCGCTGAGCTGAGCACCACCATCGCTGCTGCTGCTGCTGCTGCAGTCCTGGTGCTTGGCTTCAGCACCGCCTGCCCMGCCGTGCAAAAGGACCTGGCTTTAAACTCGACCTACTTAGAGCTTCAGCTGAGCTTCCTGCATCGCTTCTGCTGTCGCCCATCTGTATTCCCCAGTCTATGGAACTGCATTAAGAAACAAATCATTTCCTATTAATATTGTTACAGGAATTAGTGAAGCTCTGTTTGGAAGAAAAAAATAAATGAAAAAGCCTATGGGGCAAGAAAGCTTAGCTACTGCTTTTCACACAAGAGACTCTTCTCCCTGAACTTGAAAACATACATTTTCTAGTCCAAATCCAGTTTTCTGAGCTCAAATGACTAAAATGAAATTAAGCCAAACCTGAAGAGTTGCTCCAACGCGTGGGGTGCTGACACTGCAATATTAGTAGAGAAGACTGTAAAGGATTGAGTTTTTTGTATCAACTACATTATTGTGAGTCTTAATGCTAATGTTTTAGTTAAAAGTGTGTGAAATCTATCCCATCTCTGTTATATTTGTTAGGGTCTCTAGTAACTCTGCAAAAGTAGGACGTCCATCAGGTTTCTGAAAAGAAAGYAGAAGATAAATAGATATTAGCAGTTGGTCAGTTATGGTAGTAGACTTCAGAATATGGGTACACACACTGCTATGAAATGTAAGGCCTCATCTCTCAAGGCTGCCTTTAGGTCTGCATTAAAATGAAGAATATGGTAAATTAATATCACAAGACAGTAAAAGCAACAAACCTCATGCCAGCAGCTGTACATGACTTTGTACACAGTGTGTGGGGCCAGATATGGTCGATAAAGCCGGTTACCCTCAGAAATCTCACGGACAACTTCGGAATTTGATTTACTTTCAAATGGCATTTTGCCTTCTGTGAAGACTTCCCACATCAATACACCTAGAAATGAACATTTGGGAGGAAAAAAAAATTGACAAGAAGTTATTTGACAGTATCAGAACCACACACACACAAAAAAGAAAACTAAACAAACAAAACACTCCTTGAGTAAAACAAGAAAATAAGAGCCAAATGAAGAGAGAACTAGAAAAATTCTCATATGATACAATTTATCCCCTATTTAAGTCAGTTAAGAAAGCGGCCTATTAAATTACTGAAATGAATACATATTTGGCTAAAGTTAACAATAGAAAGAACGTCTATTTCAGTCAAAATTAATTTTTTGACRCCTAGAGGTTGGATGGATGAGAAGAACAGGAGATTTTTTTGGACCATATGTAGACTTATGCCTGATATGACTGCCTGTTAAATTACCTAGGAAAAAGTAAATGTTAGGAATAATGAAATTTCTGCCTTGTAGGAGAAGTAAGATATAGAATGTGGGGGTGTAAACCAGGTCCTTGAGCTCCCAAAGGAACACAGAGCCTTTCTATTCACAAACACCTTCTTCTAATGTAGGTGAGATTTTAAAAAAGGGGGATGACGAAAGCTAAAAAATAAGCTAAAGGTAATGCCAATAGAACATTGCACTTCTCTAAATCTTATCAGATGTTTCAGRGAAACACACTATGTTGCACATTAAACTAATCAACTCACCAAACGACCAGACATCTGATTTGCTGCTATATTTTTTGAAATGAAAGACTTCAGGAGATGACCATTTGATTGGAAACTTGGCACCTGAAGAGCTGATATATTCATCATCAATGACATACCTTAAAAATCAAGAAACAGAACATATTTTAATGATAGTTAAAGAGCAAGTTATTTTGGTTACATTTCTCCAGGCAATTTGTAATTGAGCAAAAATATTGTGTCAATATAGAAAAAACAAAGCAATTGCGTCAAATATTTGAGCACCCTCTGTGTCATGCAAGCAGCGAGGTGTACGGCACAAAAAATTATTTCAGATGCACTCAAAGTGCAGGGTTTTTTGCCCAAGCTATGGGAGCTATATGAAGGTCTCCCAGACAAGAAGAGGAGGAGATGTTGGCTCTGGAAGCTCAAGAACAACGTTTTGCAAGGCTGGCAGACCGACCCCTGCGCACGTACAAGTTTTGTGCACATTTTCCTCGTATTGATCCACATTAGCGAAGGCGTTCTCAGGGGAGGAGCAGCGTGAGCTCCTCTCAGCGCACATAACGAGGGCACCCAGAGGGCCTGCGGCTTCGTTTCCCTTTCTCAGTCTGCTGTGGGCACAGAAGGAGGTCGCTGTGAGTGTGAGAGGGCCGGTGGTGGCAGCAGTGCGAGCTCTGAGGACCAGAGGGTGCTGCGGTGGCCTTGCGGTGGCCTCCTTGCACAGGGGGAGGTTCCTCCAACACCCACCTCCTGCGAGGTCCCCACAGCCGCCTCTTGGCCACCGTGAACCACTCGGGTCGCCTGTACTCAGGTTGGCTCCTGGCGACCTTTTTGCCCCTCCCTGTGCTTGTTTTTTGGTGAATTTGGATGAGTTCAGCCTCCTAGCGCTGACGTAAGCCTTGCAGGGAGCAATGCAACCAGCAGGCATTGTCATGGGCTAGGATGACCTTTTAAAAACAAATGTTCAGTCGCAAGCTGCTAGAGGGCGAGAATCCTTAGGCTGGAAACRCCGCGTGTTTCTCCACCTTAGGCTGCTCTGCACATTAAGCAGAAAAGCCACTTCCCTGTGCGAAGAGCAAAGGCTGCCTCCTGCTGCGGAGCTCCATAAAGGTCAGTGCTGACACCGGCCCTCCCCGGCGCTCAGAAACCTTGGGGGAAAACCATTTCTTTACGCTCCCGGCGCCCCATCACACACTGAGCTTTCAAAAATCACTTTTGATATGTCARAAAAGATGCTTTCTACCAGTAGCAAGAGAAAAATGCATCAAGCAGCCACAGGGTAACCACTAAATAGGAGYCCTAGCGTTTCAGCAAGGGCCTAGAATTTGAGTGCAATGGGAGKCCCTCAAGCAGCAAAGCRAGCCAYGCCATTAATTCACGGCCTTGATCCYGCTGAACTGGAAATRGAGCAGTCCAGAAGGTCATGCGAGTGGCTTCCTACCTTGCCATGCCAAAGTCAGACACCTTAACAACGTGATGAGCGYTGACCAAGCAGTTCCTTGCAGCCTAGGCAAAAGGACAGACACAGAGTTGAGATCTGTGCTGCAGCACTGAAGAAAACTACAGCAGTTTTTTTTCCATCTTACACATACAGTTTGTATTGTAAAAGGGGATGACTGACTTCCTCAAAAATATAAGAAAAAAATTGAAATTCTGGCTTCAAGTCGAGGAAAGTGTTTCGTCACTGCATAATTACATTTACATAGACTTATCAGACTGCATGCTTGAAGCATAAGCTAAAACATTTTGTATTTCCCTGCATAGTAAAATAAAATTTTAGAATGCAGAATTTAGTTATCCAAGAAGTTTTACTCCTAAATGCTGGCATTAGGACACTTACTCTGAATTTTAAAAATTGCTCATGTTCATGAAGGAAATCAGAACTCATTGGAAGCTTTTGAGGCTTTMCATTTTTTCCAGCAGCCAGAGAGGGCAGAGCGGGAAGATTTCTGCTCTGCATCCACACAAGAAGAAAAAGCAGAAAGTAAAGAAACTCCTCCCAGGTGCATGAGGGAGAGGGGAGAAAAGCAATCCMTATATCCCAGTCCCAAGGCAAGGCAGTGGAGAACAAAAGGAGCGAGGGAACAGAGATTTRGTTACATAAAATAATTTGCTATTGCAGGCCTTTTTATTGCTGAGATTATGGCTGCACTGTGATCTTTGTGTGATAATCCTATGTACGGATCCTATCCCATGAACGCCTTTCCATGCTAACCTCCTGGCTTGCTCTGACTGCACTCAATTATCACATCATTTTTTTCCAGCTGCTTGTGGATGAATGAACAGCTGAAAAGTCTTATTTTCCAGCCAGAGTGCTGTGTTCAYCAGGAAAACTGTTGGCTTATTAAATCCAGCAATGCTCAAGTCTACAGACCATAATAGAGTCCCACAGAGCGCGGTGGCGAGCCCTTCAATGCCATCATTTGCAGAAAATCCATCACACTTACTAAATCCCGRTGGATGAACCTGTTTCTTTCCAGATACTGCATCCCCTCGCACACGTCCTGGCACATGCCTAGCAGGATGTCTCTGCTGAGCTTCCCCCGTCTTTGCCGAAGGTAGCTGAGGAGGCAGCCGTTCTCCATGAACTCGGTCACGACGCAGAGGGGCCTGTGGTACGTGCACACCCCATAAAGCTGGACCAGCTTCGGGTGGCAGAGGTGCCTGTCAAAAACACCCCTGTCCGTCAGGCTATCGTTTGTCATTGGCAAGTAATTAGACACTTCATTCTCAGCACTTGATAAGCTCTATTCAATTGCAGCTGCCCTCCGAGCTGTCCTGACAACGTACTTCTACATACAGTATTCATCGAGAAGTTCCCTCGTGGTAAACTAAAGTGGAAAGCCTTGGCTCCCAGGCAGGGGACATCAGCTCCCTCAAGGCTTGGCCTGTGTACTCCCTCAGCACATAATTTGGGAAACCAGGAGAAAAGGGAATATGACTTCTCAGAGGAGGCAGCCAAGTTTAAGATCTGTCAGTGGTCCTAGGGACACTGAATTACAAACTCCACTGAATGGATTTATGAGCGGCTCTCAGTACACATAGAGCTTTGCAGGTCAAGGTAACATGCATTAAAAAMSAAAAATCTGGCAACAAGTGGATCTAGCATCTGGAGCAATCTGATTTAGACCATAAAAGTCCACTTTTCCATGCTGTATGTCAAGTGCCTTAACAGTTCTTAGAGTGTTCTTTGTTTCATTGGGATAAATAAAATGAACTATATTTGTTTCTGGATCATCCCAGGGTAATCTCTATGTATCATACGGCTTTTTTACTCACATCATCACTTTGGCCTCCTCAATAAAATCATCTTCAGACATTGCACCTTCATGGATCATTTTGATGGCAACCTTGACAGTAGCTTTCCATTTACCCAGCTGAACGACTCCAAACTGCCCGCGCCCAAGCTCCTTCATGAACGTCAGCTCAGAGGGGTTTAATTCCCACTCCTCTACAAAAAGAAACGGAACATGTTAGAGCAGTCAGGCCAGCTTCCCTTAACCATGCTCCAGGAGAGAGGATGCCTCACACAGCAACACAACAGTTCCTCAACTGTAATACGAGTCTGGACTATCTGAAGATCTCCGTGTGCTCATATATATTATATATGAAGGTTATTTTACAGCTTGTCAAATGTGAACACTGTTTAAGTTTTTTAATATAGGCATTTCTGTAGCTTGAAGAAAGCTTTGATAACCTTTCAGTTATACATAAGAACTTTGGCATTATCAGGCTTGATGTTTTAAGCTCTGAACCAGGCCCAGATTGATAGTAGTTTCAAAAATAGTTACTGAGTTAAATAGTTAAGCCTTGCTATTCAYAGGAGCATTCGGAGCACGACAAGTGTTCTTGAAGATTTCTTTTTTGTCATATATACTCATCAGCCAGACTATATTGATGTGTATGCACAAAACAAGTATATATTGCTTGTTTTCTAATACTGTATAAGATTTTATACTTACTTCTAAAACTTGCGTAATTAACAAGGAAAATCTTCCTCAGAAATAATAATAACTGATTTTTTTCTAGGCATTTAATTAAYTCAGATATCCTTGACAGGCCATTAAATGCATATTTGAGTCTTAGGTCTGCTTACAAAATTCCACGTGAGAAATGCCCTAGAGGCTATAAAAGAAGCACAGCAGGTGCTAACCTGAATGAATCCCGAAGGGTGTTCCCTGTGGTTCTGTCACCTTYCTAGGAAATCAGTGTTTATTTCCAGGGAATATGAAACTGTTTCTGTGCTTGTTATTAGTTGAAAAAATCATTGATCTAATTGAATAATTCACCTGAGTCTAATAGAAATTTTTGTCTAGATGGTTACCTAAATATCCACCAAAACATTATTCAAAATTTACCATAACGAAATCCYGCTGTTGCTGGTGAAGAACATCCCATTGATCCAACTGGATGCCGGAGACGAGTGATAAGTCCTGTAGGAGCAAAAGCAATAAGATTTTGTTGACTAATTATCCCGTTTTTAACTACGCTGTGTGGTGTCTGTTCTCAAAAAATAGCTTGCTCAGAAAAAAAAGGCTCGTTTCTCACACTAAAGTGAGATGACATTGAGGAGGACTGCGTTCAACGGGGCCCTAAACACAGGGTGCGGGAGGACTGCCTCCCTTCAGCCTGGCAGATGAGTCACTGCCTAAGGAAGACTGGTGCTGTTTTCACAATGCCACAGAATTGCTTTTCTCTTTCATGGGTTTCCTGCAGTCCTCCTCTCCCAGCAAAAAGGCTCTATACATTCCTGTATCTTCCCTCCTCACCAGTGCGCGGGGCTCTCTGCATCTTTTCCCATCTCCCCTCTTTAGGGTAGAAACATTTTAGACTGTATTAAAGTGACAGGCAGAGCCAGGGCAAAGGGCCTTTCTTAAATGCTAGAAATTACTAAAGGCTGGCACCAGCAAGCAAGCAGAGGTGGTTRACTCCAGCAGGTTCTAGATCAGTCTCGAAGAGCCCTTGTAGTCCCTAATTCTGCCTTTCAACCCTTTGGGAGCTTTGCCAAAATCAATAAAATGTCCCCTGCTGAGGCAGAGCATGTTTCCTGTGGGTCTTTAATCGCACCCGTGCAAGTTACTGCCTGCCAGACAAGCAAAGAGTCAAACTGAGCATCGGTCACGTTCAGTCGAGCACGAGCCAGCGGTGTGAGGAGCAGGTGAAGCCGAGGCTGCCGGTTCTGTASAACTCGTTTCATTTGTGTGCACGGGCTCGGCGGTTTCACCTCCCACACGGTATGTGCACGGCGCAGCGACTGCCTTGGCCAGACACTCGCTGCATAGCTGGGCTTGGCAGCAATGAGGAAACTTGTGCCTCTTGTTATAAGGAAAGGCATGCAGAAAGGGTTATTTATGCTCTCTCAAATTCCTAATGATCACCAGCAGTAAAACCTTACCAGCTTGCGGGTGTTACCTGCAGCATTCTGTTGGTGATATTGGATGAGTTCAGGAACRGATGAAAAGAGATATTTTTCTGCTACATAATACTGCTCCAGGTGGTTTTTCTTAATTTGGTAATGTCGAATGCCTCCTCTATGATTTCTGAAATCAAGATTATCACATAGAATAAAAATATGTAGTGGTTTGCACTGTAAATTTGATTAAATTTTAATTGGAGAGAATGTACAGAAAAATCTAAATACTTGAGACACATTTCCCTACTTTAAATGACTTGGTTGATACATTGATTAGGAAAAAAAAGTTGTCCTTAACTAGATCTCTATCCCTTTTTTTAYTGTGCAAGTATTTATTCTTGCATCATTGAATGCCCAAAAAACAGCTGTCACACTTGATATACTTCTCTCCTAAATCTGTATTCATTTGACTCTTTGGAAACTTTTAAAATTAACATGCCCCTCACCACCTGMATTTTCCCCAGAGAGCTAAAAACAYGTCCACGTGTAGCCCAAGATTAGATTTTTCCAYCAGTGGTGTTTTTATCTGCTGACTTTTCTATGTTTGTCCCCTTTTTGACTTTAGTGCTTTCTTCTCATTTTGCTGCCTCTCTGTGCCTGGGTTTGGAGGCCCAGAGGAGAGCAAGGAGGGTCACGTTGCAGCTGGAGGGGTTTCTGAAGGCCGGGAAGCGTTCGCTGGGTCTACCAGAGGCTGGGCTCATCCCGACCCCAGGAATCTGAGGGAAGATCTGTCTTCACATTTTGATTCCACCCACTACCCAATTCAGAGCAATTCCTACTCACTCTTTAGACCGCGAATACACGGACAGCGTGAGAAGTCCCTGGTGGCTTGAGTCTCTGACCATGAAAGCACCTTCYCTGCACTGCAAAGAAATCCATGGGAGAAATTTTTGGCTTTTGAGCTTGAAGCAAAATCCCTTGCAATAGGCCTYGCATCTGATTACCAGATCCTATCTTCTGAAATGGGTCACAAAACTAATGAAATTATGAGGAAAACCGCTTGTTGCCTTTGTTGAGAAGGATCTCTGTGTATTGACACGTAGCAGTACAGAACAGTCAGAAATACAGAAATTTTTGTCACTATGCTAACAGAAGCTATATGTTGTACATTAAAGTCTYAGTTGTTATTAAAATTATTAGAGGAGAATTAGAGCCTAGAAAGTCTTAATTAGTGCTAACTTAAGAACTTTATAAKGGATACAGGCTAGAATGTGTATTTACTACTTGCCCTATACATAGTATAATTGSAGGGTGGAGAGTTGTTAATTCTGCCACTTTACTATCTTCCTTATTACAGAGATTTCAGTCTTCAGTGTTTCAGATAAAAGATAAGCTTAGTAAACTGCATAGAATCCAATTAAACTCATATAGAAGATCTCACTAGAATTTGCTGGGACTAAAATGTGAAATTCTGGGAGGCCTCCGTAGCCTACACTGTATGTTCACCCCAGAAAGCTGTCCCTTTATTCTAACATGTTCTTTCTGCCAAACTGCATGACCAACAGATTTGGATTTSACTGTTGAAGTATTCTTGGTGCCTCTACTGATAGACCCTTCCAGGTACCTTTAGCCACGTTCATAAGCTGAGTTACCTTCTGCCGTAACAGAAGTTCTGCCTGGCTCCTGTTGATGTTTTTGCAGTACCAGCTGCAACAAAGAGAAATCCAATCTTTAATTCCTGATATTCTTAAAACAAACCTACCCCCTGACTCCTGTTTAGCAGAAGTAATCCTTAATAGTTGCACTATTCCTAGTCCAAAAGCCAAACAGAGATATCATTGTACAAAATAATCTCTTACTAGGCAGAATTAGCTTCTAGTCACTTAATTACACATTCACAACAGAAAGAGATTAGAATAGCCAGCCCACGCAAATAGGAGACATCTGGATTCAGCCATTCTGGTTCATGCAAATGAATTGTTACGGTGTTCAGGGCGTGTTGAATCCCCAGAGCAAGTAGTGCAGAATGAATTAACCAGTTTGAGTTTCACCGTAATGTTTACACACACACACACACCCTCGAAAAAAAAAAAAAAAAGAAGAAAAAAGAGAGAGAACTTACTTAATGGTAAAAATGAAGCTCTAAAAGGAACCACCCCATTTGCAGAAAAGAAGGCACAACAATCATGTTCAAGTGCACTTACCTGTAGGTTTCTAAATTGTTTTGCCTGTTCTCAGTTACATAATTGCTGGGAATTAGACCTTCATTCCTGAAACAAATATATTGAGGATAATGCTATGGTATGATGCAAAATATTAAGGATTAATATATATATATATATTTTACTGAATTACAAGGGTTATTTAAACTATTGGCTATATCTTTAGATACAGAATCCCAGTGTAGGGATGGAATAGAAATCTAAGTCCTTTCATCCCAGTAAAAATGTATCAGCCTCACAGCTGGCAATAGTTACTGAAATGAAAAAGTCAGCTGGGGGAAGTCGTTGCGGAGTGTTAGAGCAGCACCTTAATGGGAAGTTTCAGTTAAAGCCAAAAGAAAATGAAGAAAAAAATCTATACGTCTTCTCAATCAGAAGCCAAGCTTTCCAGTTCTAATCTTGGACCTATATAAGGCTTTTCTATAAATAAATCTAACATGTGTGCATGCATGTATTTAAAAAATAATAGTAAGTTAGACTCTCACTGCAAATGTGAGTGGAGCAAAAGCATTTATAAATATTTCAAAAATATCTATCTCCAAAATGTTACACATAGAACAGACAAAAACAGATGCCCCTTCTCTCACCCATCCTGGTCTCTCGCCTTCCACCAGTGGGGGTCATACTTTTCAAGGATAATGTATTCTTCTGACTTCCTGAGGGTTAGATCTGAGGGTCCTCGGGGGAAAAAGTCATACAGCGCAATAACTTTGATTTTCTCTGCAGAGCCTTCCAGGGCTTCGGGGGGTAAAGGAGGTAGCGGCTTCTTCTTAAACTGTTGAACTGACCGCCTCTTATGCTAGTGAAAGGAAAAAAGTAAGTTTCATCATTGTCTTTTTTTTCCCCTGTTATTACTCATTTCACCAATTACTAATATTATTTTTATTACAAACATTACTTTTTCTGGTTACTAAAAGGAGTAAATCCTGATCATTATTTCATACTGTGTTGTACCATCACTCAGACACTTTCAAAACAGTGAGACCTACATTTGAGTGCTATCGAAGCCAAAACTATGAAGAAAAGCAGGTAACAGACCAAGCATGCATTGCAAGCATGTTATAAAGAAAAGCAGGTAACAGACCAAGCATGCCTTTACCCTAAGCTTTCACTGACTGCTGCACCATGTGAATGCCGGGACAACTGCCTGGCTGGTGCAAAGAGGGAGAGACCACTGAAACCAGTGACTGAGAATTTGGCTGTTATCCCAAGAACTGACAGGAATGAGAAGGGCACTGCAGACATTGGTGGCAAATCCGCAGAAACTTAGCCATGTCCTTTTGCAGCAGTTCAGGGTCTGGGTTTGCACTCTGCTTTCAAAACTCAGGTTTGGATCTATCCGGTAACTATTTGGATCTAGCAAAGCTGAGAGGAAGGTGCCATACGCCTGCTGAGCTGAGCCCTTTTCACCTCCCTTGCTCGAGCACCCACAGGGTGGAAGGGGAACTGCTCTGAGCAGTGGCCACAAGTCTCACAGTGAGGTCAACCAGCCTCYGAAACCCGCTGTGACCCTGCTTTTGTGCTCAGCCTGGTCCTAAAAGACATTTACTTGTATTTTCTGATGGCGCCTTCAGGAATACTTTCTCAGAGGTTAGTTCTGGCAGTGGGCCACTGCATGGCACATCCCTGCACTCATTTTTACACCTATCAAAGCATTACTCACCCAGTACTTCCGAGTAGACGTGTAGGTGACTTCTTTCTGTGAGGCTGAGTACTTGGTCACCAGGCCCGTATCTGGGTCCAGGTTCATTCTCATTGCTCTAATTTTGAAGAACATGAAGAATTTTAGTGAATATACAAATATAAATACTCATTTAAAAAAAACCTCACATGAATATATACGTATGCATAAGTATATATGTATATCATGTCTATATGTGTGTCTTCATTCACGTTAGGGGTATATAGGATAGGGCTTATTTTAGAGTTCTGCATAATTAGCTATTGTGCCACAAATGGATTAGTAAAAGCCTTTATGTGCACATATTTTGATACTCTTAAGTGCTGAAAAGCTTATGCGTTTCACGTACCTTTTCTGCACTGCACAGCAGCAGCAGCAGCAGCAGAAAACAGACTGGATGGTGTGATCTGTGAACAGGAAGATTTTACACATTTTCAGTGTTCTTGTGTGTTTGTTTACCAAATCTACAGAATTAAGAGCTAGGAGATGTGCTTAGCAGTATCACTAGCTCTGTTCACCATGAAATACTTGGTAAATTGTTAAGGTTAACTTTRCATCTGTCTAAGCCAGCAGAGCTTTCCTCCCACCCAGCTGCACGTTGCTCCTGTCTCCGTTACACGGGCTATAGTAATTAGAAGGCACTGTGATGGATTAAGTCAACAAAGAAGGAAACAAAAGAAAAAGCGGAGAAGGAAGAATGAGTTGTCAGCCCGATCAGTCCTGCTCCGGCCGATCCCACAGCCATGGGCGCTGTAACCAGCGCACCCGAGGGGAGCGCGATCTGGGACAGGAGACGAGCTGTCACCTTCAGCAATGACAGGGGTTTTAGATCACTTAAGTGAACACAAAGCCACCCCGATAAGACAAGTTTCTTTTCCCATTTTAAGATTTATTAAAGGAGACACAATTAAACTCTTTGTGTTGCTAGTGATTTTCCTGCTTTTGGTCAAACTACTAAAAGAACACGTTCTTTGGCGCAGGTTTGAAGTGACAAGATGGGCTTCTCACCTATRTGCCAAGGAGCCGACGAGCTTGAGAAGAAGATGTCAGACATCTATCCAGGTACATGAGTCAATCTGGGATACACTGCGTGCGTAGCAGGAAAGTTACCAAGTTTTCTTGGTTGGTTTTAAGCGTGTCAGGTGACGTTGAGGAGAAGACTTGAACCAGGTGACTGCATGTGGTCACTCTGGTCTTGCTGTAGGGTCCAGCAGCTGTGGCTGTGACTCTATCCCCTTTGCAACTGCAGGCTCTTCCCCACCTCCCTGTAAGCCAAGCAGCCGCGAGGCCACCAGGAAACTCCTTGGAAGAGCAAAATGGCCCCAGGGTCGGGAGACTTCTGGAGCTGCCTCCTCCAGGTTCTAGCCCCATCCTCGTCTTGCTTGTGCCCATCACCCCCAGCCTCAGGGCAGGCTGGCGCCCGTCCCCTTCTGCCACCTGGGGCCTGCACTGCCAGGAGGCACCTAGGGCTGGTCGAGGCTCTCTTAGGAACTGTGAGAGAGTCGTATGGAGAAAGGGCTTCCCTCATGCCCAGCAGCACCAGTGAAAAATAGTCTTCAYGTCCCCCACCAGCAAGTCCTGGCCCTTCTCCACCCTGAGGCTGTAGCACTGGAAGAGGCCTCAGGCATATCCTTGAAATAATCTTCCTCAAGTCTCGGTTTTTACCTGCTGTAGTGTTCACATGATACGTCTTTGTACAGTCTGACCACTGCCTTCCAGTTTGTTTCCCCTCATGGCATTTTTTTTCTTTATCCTAATGATCTAATCCTCTCTGGTATGATAAATGGGATGGTCTAGCTAGCGACCTGTAATATTTTTTACCAATGTCTTTTACCAGTGCTCCAGCAAAGGCATCAATGCAGCAGCAAAGTGTGTTGAGACTACGAATCTTTGCACTCAAAGCCCTGACTGTTCTCACTTACACTGATAAAAACAGAATGATTTTCTCAACAAACATACACCCAGCATGCAGAAAATCTTGCCCTCATAAAGGAAGAGGGAGCGTCAAACATGAGGAAGATAAGATCACGTTAACTCTGGGTCGGAAGAGGAAGCGCCYCGTCTTGTACGTGTTTTGGTTTGAGTATTTACCATAAAAGTCGTGGGGCAATTTCCCTCAGAGTGCTGCATCCTGTGAAGAGCCTGCTGTGTGGGACGCTGCCAAGCCCGCACTCATCAGAAGACACCATCAACTGCTTGGTAAAAGTTTCCACTGATGGCTGTGCAAAACTCAGGACTACAAATACCCAAGTCAGCCAACACCAGCAATTTTCTTTAAAGAAATCAGAGCAGAAGATATGGGGAATGTAATTYATTTGCTGCATATTTTTCTGGGGTCCATTAAACTACCCCTCATTCATTAAAAACTATATCAGCCTAACATTGCGTGAGCAGAGTCTGTAGTATGGGTTGACTATTGGGTCTAGTCACTCGTATCCTCGACGAGAACAAACTTGGAATGAATAATCATTTCCTTAAAGTCAGATGGGAAATATTTCCGTTTTACTGCCGTTGTTTTTCCATTCCTAAAGAAGAAGATAAATTCCAGAGCAAAGTGAAGTGAAAGAAGAACTTGAAGCTAAGAAACAAGTGCCTCTAAAGTGGTATTAAATTAGTGTCCTGGAAAGGTGTTGCACGGTGATGTTGCCTTGCAAGAACTGTCCTTTGAGGGAAACTGCTACTGCAATTTCAGTAGAAAAAGTGTTGCTTAATTACATGCTGCTTACCAAAATTTCCCACATATCTTAGGAAGGAATTGTGCTTTGCCACTAACCTAGATTCTTCTAGGTTTTATAATGGCTTCTACAATGGCTTCCGTGTCCTATAAAAAGCAAACGACGTGGGTGAAAAATTCCTGTCTTTCTATGGCTTCAGCCACTACCTTGAAGTTTAATCAGTAGTTAGTTGTGTGCCAAGAGGAAGCTGACATGTGCAAGCTTGTCTATTCCTTCTGATTAGACCATCTGCTCTAATTAAACACGTTRGTCCTCCTTAGACGGCTTGCTCTGCTTAGGAGAGGACTCGCTGGAAGTTTTTAGCCCAAGCACTGCAGAGTTTCAATGCTACATGAGAATGACGTTCTAGTAAGATCTATAAGATTTGACTGCTACTGTCACAGAAAGGATTCCTACCTTCAGACGTACGGTATGAACCTAGCAGCCTGCCTTGCTTTTCTACATGAAGCCCATGATTTGAATAGATTTGAAACATAAGCTGAGGACAACTCTGCCACCAGCGACGTTCATGCTTGTTCTGCTAGTGGTTGCTTTTCATATCTGAATGCCCTTTGCTACGCTGAAAGCAATTAGCAACAAATGAATGCCTGCAAGGATTTTATAAACATATCAAGCATATATACTACTATTTAGCTTTTAGACTAAAGCTAGGGATGTTGGGATGTTTTGTGGGCCACGTGCTTTTACTTTTTTCCAAGGTTAGAGTGTCTAACCTGTTAAAGACCACAAAACATGACTGYGCTTGGCAGGTAAAGGTGAAGGCCCAGGCTGAAATGAGGCTCCGAGAGGCCCATTGCGCAGCCACCTCCTGGGGCCTACAGGGAAAGAGGATTCTGCCAAGTTGGCACCTCCTGCCTCTTCCTGCTCTTTTACACATCGAACCAAGGCCTAGCCCTCCAGCAGACGCCCATCCTCCTGAAGGAAGGGCACTTGGAAAAGCAGCTTCCCCACAGCCACGGCTGCTGGCCCCGCGTTCTGCAAACGGCTTCTGCAATTCTGTCGGCTATGCAGCATTTCTGCAGCAGGGGTGCCATTAATGCAGTGGAAATTATAGACCGAAGAAATGAATGTAATGCAAGTTGAGAATTCCTCTTTGGAAAATCACCAAGTCCACGGGAATCAGCATCAAGCAGTGTAGACAGAAATAGGCCTACGGTTCTGTGGGGCTGAGAGTCACAGGCCGTGGACTCGATCCTGTTTCAGTTGCTCTGAATTATGGCTGGTTCCCGAATACAGAAACRTTGACCTGATGGGCCGGAACAGCAGCATCTTAAGCAACAACTGATGTGTTGATCAGCACATTTTACACCCTCCAGTCAGGCTSTGGCAGTGACATTACACTTCTTGGGCAATGCATCCTTTTCCCCTTAGGTTAAAGTCATTTTTTTCAGTCCAGAACTCGCTGCAGAGAAGCTGCTCTGGGATGCTGCTCAGACAGACGTGGCCAACCCCAAGCGCCCACGGCTTTGATGCGGCCACCGCCTGAGCAAGGCGCCGAGCCCGGCTCACGTCCCGGWCCGCTGCGGGCGGCACAGGAGGCTCTTCTCGCTCCGTGGTGCCGCCCCGGGGCTCCAGGAGGTCTGCACCTCCCGCGCGGCGCCCCGCACGCTCCTCTGAGCCGCCCCGCTCGCTGTGCTCATTGGCCTGCTCAGGCGCACCGAGGAAACACGAGCTGCGTTTTAACATGAAAAATCTACCACCTTTAAAAATGTAAAGAAATGGATAATAAATATAATGAACATGCTGTTTTAAATATTTCCTCTTCATTTTCCTTTGTACTATGCCCTAATTCAAGTCMCCGAAACCATTGCAAAGATTCTGCTTTATCGCTTTCCATTTTGGATCAAGCCCCTTTTCCTTAGCAAAGCCCCATGCATCTGCCAAGGATTGTTAGAGGATCATAAATTCAAGCCTTGACCCTCATGGCCCCTACCTCAACAAATCACGATATCACCCACAAACTAACCACTGTTGGTATCAGTGAGAGTTCTGCTTCTGTAAGGAAATCACAGTTTGGACTGTGTTTTGGATTCCAGGTTTTGAACAGAACAGAGGCCAATCGGATTTAACGTATTATGACCGACTGACAACATTTGGACAGGTTACTAAAAAGAAACAAGTTAATAGAAAGAAATACCCAAAATTTACATGAGATTTTAGGGTCTCATATATGTAAGCCTTGACACCGTGGTCCCTACTTTACCAMGACTTCCTTCTTCAGTGATGTGAAGCGTCTCCAATACACGAGGAAAGCTTGTGAGATCTAAGTTGGAATAGTGCAGAATTCAGAAAACAAAGCGTAGCCAACTTCATTGCTCCTGTCTTTTCTTTTCCAGAAATGGCTTCATTAGGAGGAAACCATTTGTTTTAAAAACAGTAACGTATTATCTCTCTGAARACTGATAAACAAATACATATCCCAATTCTACTGGTACAAAGGCAGATTAGCCTACTGCATTATCATGCCTAAACCCAGACTTTTTATCATGTGCAGTTTGCCATACCATGGCAAGAGAAACATGGAAATTATAAAGTGGAAATAATAGAACTTGGTCCTCAAGCAAATACCCRTTAAAAACTTGCAGCTAACTTTTGAACAACCAACCCTATTAACTCATTCTGTCTGTGCAGAGTAGAAATCAGATGGGATGGTAGAGGAAGAAGACTGGTCTGTAGTGACAGGAAACGGCTGTTTGCTCGAAAACCTGAAAGTCCCATGAAAACAGAAAAGTCGCAGTGCTGTGTAAAACGATGCAGTTCCACAACACCTAAAACCTAGCAGCAGGGTTTGCGTTGTTACAGCTGCATATAATAAGGCTAGTTCCTACTCCCAATTATAATTCACTTTGCCCGTTTTTGGCATGCCAAGGGGCTAGACAAAAGCAAAACGTTTAGTTTCTTAGATTGAGTTTCTTTTTTTCTGATTCACTGTTTCCCAAAGCATTGCTAAGTTTGAAAGCTTTTTTAGTTCAGTTCTAAGACATGAGTTTTTGTGACACACTGCACAAAGTCCTTGCTCTTGCACGGCAGGCAGGTTAACTGTATGCAAYGGCACCTTGCAAAACTTAACTTTCCTCATCAAAAACAAATAACAATAACACCACACAATATGCTCCCTGAACAGGTGGGTCTGACAATTTTTCGCAATACCAGAAGATCAAGGATAACCRGAAATCAAGAGCTTCCTTCTTAAACACTTAAAAATACAAACTTTAAGCTTCTCACATGTGAAAGTTCAAGCATCCTGCATTTCCCCCCTAGTTCATTCTGCGCTGTAGGAGAGTAGGCTCTAACTCTACTAAACATCCTATTTGTCTCTATGCTGCACGAGCTTTTAAGGATAGTATTTCAAAACATCTTAGTATTTTGTGTGTAACCAGTCATATCACAGACTTGTATCTGGTCAGTAATTCTGAAAGTCAAGACAACTAATCTGAACACAGATCATCTTAACTCGCACGAGAGACTGCCACTTGGTACTTTCGTGGCAATTTTTCATAGGTAGCTAACTGCACAAATCTACTGCACAAAACAAAARCAGCAAGATCAAAATATTGTGGCTCAGTTTACTTACAGGTAGACAGAATCATAGCTGGTTGCCTGCTTACAGTCAGTGGAAATGCAATCTTCAATCCTCTTGTCGTCGCGGTGCCAGTAGAGACACCCTTGGCTGAGTTCTTAGCTCTGATATGGAGCGTGGTACAATGGTATAACACAAACAGGGCTTGACCCCGCCTACCTGCCTTAAAAAAAACACAACTAGATACTCATCTCATCTCTGTTGTTTAAAAAAAGAGGCTGCTTTCTAGTATCAAATGCATGTTTTACAGAAATCAGGGGAGCTAAGCAATGATTCAAAAAGAAGTAAAATGAAAAATTTCAAGGGGCCTTTGAGGACACACACAGACTCGGCAGAATAGCTGACTACAGAGATTCTCTGATCCTTTGCAAAATTTACCATCTAGGGCTAGATGCGTTTCTAAAAAATGCTTCAATTCATTAGCTGGGTGTCTCTGAGTACCTGAAAAGCATTTCTTCAGACAAAAGGCTTTCTTCCCATTGAAAGGAAGTCCCTATGGAAGGACTTGAACAAAGCAGTGGGGAGATCTCCAAAAGTGATCACAAACATACTGAAATGGAGCAACGATGGACAACACTGAGYTACTACAGTCCACTTTAACAACTTGATTTGAAATAGGCTTGGCCATACATTTCTTGGCATGAAAATCCCTCTTTGCAAAATGGCAACTCATTCTCCATCACACAGGGCAGGAAGGGGCACTGGTAACAGACAAATAAAAAAAAATCAGCCCACAACAAAAATAGCAAAACATAGTCAGGAGGTGAGTAGAGCAAAACTGGAGCACTCCTCACATCTGTAAATACACAGTTAGGCTAATTTAAAGCCTCATTGAAGTCTGTTTAATCTCCAGCAGAGGGGAAAGGACAAGTAACCTTTAAAAAGTAGCTCAGCCATTTCTGTGGTGAACATCTGATCACATAAATATATATTCATACTATTATACATAATTAATGTGTGCATATGTATGTAGATAAACATGCATACATACATCCTCATAATACTGGTGAACAGGGAGTCTGGCTGATGAACCAATGTCTCTCAGTAAGATATTTGCAACATATTACTCTGTTCCAACCAACAGTTAGCATTCAGTTTATTTACACACACACACAATGTGACATTTTATGTTAAGAACAGAAAGGTTAGATCATTGCACACACAGATGACAGACAGAAAAAGGATCTCTCCTTTAACATGTATCAGGGTATCATTTCTTTCATTTACAATCTCATCTACTGAGTTGCATAAGGAAGCAAAGGCAGAACAAACTCATGCTTGGAAATTTCAAGAGAACTCCTGCTTTATATAAATAAATGTAGAGATTTATATTTACAATACATACAGCTTATAAATTATCTTATAATTAATCAAAAACAAGATATTATAGTACATTGACAGCCAGTTGTGCTGGATCTTGGATTTATTTTTCATAAGTAATGTTAGGACGCATCTTGGAAGCTCTTTGGTTTACGAGTGGCCCTGGGTGGTCTTGGCATCTGACGGCTTGGTTCTTGGGCAGAGTTTTTGAGGGTTAGAGCAAGCCAGTGGCTGCACTGTTGGCAACGCGCTATGTGCATAGGAAAGAGGCAGGTTGTGTGTTCTTGATATGGCACAGAACAGCCACCAACTGAGAAAAACAGCGTTTCTGGAGAATCTCTGGAAACACTTCAGCATTAACAGACACCTGTGAATTTAAAACATACAAATCACTACTGCTACCACCATTTCTACTGCCTGAGCAAAGAGAAACTCAGAATCATGGACTGTAAATACAGAAACACAACCCAGTAAATGCAAACTAAGCTCTTGGGCTTTGATCACATTCTCTCTTTCTCCACAGAGAGCTCAGCTTGTCCCTTATGCAATGCTGATTTTTCAGAGAAAATACAGGGGCTGCTCATATTGAAGATACTGTGCACATTTTCCAGCATCATGTATGAATCCCATGTATAACTGTGTGCAACATATCACAGACTCCCCACACTCCAGCAACATCCAGCAGCTTACAGGATCAAGCCTTTAAAACAGAAATGAGGCTACATGTCTTGAATGTGGCTTCTTTCCAGTACTTGGGGCTGCTCTGTTTCTTTCTCAGAAAGCTTCCTCACCCTCAGCAATGTCAATGATTATGTGAAGCAAGTCTTCAAAAGTAGGCCGTGCCTCTGGTTTCTGAAAACAAAAGCATGCACTGTCATTATCAGCATGTACTTACGTTATGTCAATTTTGGTAAATTTTTGAGTTTGATATCAGATATGCAATGACCATCTTGATAAGTGTGATGTGGAAAAAAATATTTCCTTGCCCTAGTTTTGAATGTATGACTTATCACAATTAAGTTTCACGTTATTTTTTGATTGGACAAACTGAAATCTCCCATCCCTAGTAAATTGGCACAGTCTTTCCTCATGCAAACTGTTCACATGCCTAAGCATTTTGAGTGCCTGCCTCTGAAGTCTCTTATTTCAATGCTTATTTTATGGACTGAGAAAGCAGACTACTACATATATTAATGTAGCAGTAGCAGTATTATTCTATTGCTTTTTTATTTTTCCCATATATTTCCATCTGTGTGGTAACATCCTGTTTCAATCCTGAARCAGGATGAATTGAGCCACTCGACTAACATAGTCTCGTAGCTGACCTTGCTGCCAGTTAATCATGCTTTGAATGTCTGTGCAACTTGCACTTTTCCTCTATTTAACAACTGAATTTGTAATGTCTTCTAAATTTTGATGCTTTGGTATCCATTTCCATTTTCAAGTTACTAATAAATTTATTAAGCAAAGTCTGAGGCACCTATGGTTAAATGTATTTTATGACAGACTGAATATGTTGCCACTGCTGTTTGTGTCCTGTCTGAGATTCACAAAAATTACTTTATCTTATTAATAATCTCTGATGAAACCAATGAACTTTTAATCAATTCATTTATGCTCAAATACATTCTATAAATAAATATCAATATCCAAAGAATCTTAACAAATAGTTTATCATGATCTGTGAGGTGATTTATTATTTCATTTTAATGACCAGTCCAAACAAGTTATCTAACGCAAACAAAATCTAATGGCTTGAAATTTCTTGGTTCCCGTAAACAGCCTTTTTAAACTATACATGTATTTGCAATTCTGCAGCCCTGCAAAGACAGCTGTTTTAAATTTTTGCCTTGCTTCATAAACCGGCACTCTGTAAGCTTTAGATATTGGTTGGTTTGATGACTAATTACTCTCTGTTCTGGCAACTTCTCCACTACCAGTATTAGACACTATGTCAGCTTGATTCTGGGAAAGGGCACTCCTTCCTAAGCATCTCCAGGGCAAAGAGCAACTGAAAATAAAGCACTTGGCTCTTTCGGGCCATGGTTTCCTTGATTGTTCTCTCCAAAATCAGAAGCATATAATTAAATACACCTACAATTTAATAGATTTTTTGCTTTAATAATGAAAAAAAGTTTCATACTAATTTAATCAATACATAAAGTATTATATCTGCTTTTCCTGCCCCTTGACCTCTTTGAAAGCTGAACAGTCAATATCTGTTTGGATCAGGAGGATCATCTTTGTAAATCTTTGGATTTACCTGTTTAGGTTCAAGAGCAGCATTTTCTATATAACTTATAATTGCACCAAGTAGAATTCTTTTAGAAATATTTTTGGTCATTCTGACCTCTTTCTATAATGACTAATATGCTGAGGCAGTATAGAATTAAGATCTCCGCTTTGAGGCGCTCTGACTGAAAGAGCTTTGCTAGAAACATTTATCCAGAGCAGGCAGGCTCTGTCTTGCAGCCTCGCTGGCGGTGCCAGGAATCGGGAGGAGGAGGGAGAGGGGAGCCGCGTGTCTCCCCTGGCAGCAGCACGGGGCGACGCTGCCTGGGCGCTGCAGCCCAATCCACGCTACGCGCAGTAACATGACCTCCTTAGAGCAGAGCTCAAGCTCATTAGCTTTAATTTTGGGTTATCCTGGACAGATCACTGCGTTTAAATGGAGCTGCTACATCCAACACTCCAGGCAACTCCTCCAGAGCCTGCAGTGTCATAACAGGGCCACAAACGCCCTGCTTCTCCCTGCCCTCCCCACACCCTTCGGAGCTCATCCGGGCAGGCATGAAGTCCTGGAAGTCCCCGAGGGAAACAGAGGACCTGCTCTGTGGTGGGGACCCTGATTCAAGAGGAGGAATGAGATGGGCAGTGCTTCCCCCTCTCCATTTCCTCCTTCCTTAATGCCTCAGA
Source organism: Eudromia elegans (assembly GCA_003342815.1). Lineage (NCBI taxonomy): Eukaryota > Metazoa > Chordata > Aves > Tinamiformes > Tinamidae > Eudromia > Eudromia elegans. The sequence goes on from PTEX01000042.1 coordinate 3,622,158, forward strand.
ACTCTGTTTTTGTAAATATGGAGACCAATATTTCATGGGGATGTTCCACAGCTGTCCCATGGGCCTTATTAAAACTCATGTGTCATTCACCTTGACTCTATGCCATTTCTCTATGTCTGCCTCTCGTTTTGTGTGCAAAACCTGTGATCAGTTTCCTCCCCACTCTGTTCTTTCCATGTAGGATAGACACTGGTGACTAAATTAAACTCATTCTCCCATTGACCTTGTCACGTCTCATCTCCTGTCTTTTATGCACAATCAACAGTGGATCAGAAGCCACCATTGTTTCTCTGTGCTCCTTTTCAGCTCTTTCTTGAACAGCCTGTCTATGGAAGTTATCCTGGTCATTTTTGTTCCAGTAGTCAATAGCTCCAGTGACAAATATTCCCTCGGGAAGCAGGGGTTCATAGACCCCTGAGCACAAGGCCTGAGGCACAGGCAGAATACTGTAGTGGAGATAAACCACTGTTGCCAGATTGAGCTGTTGATATTAAAGACAAAAAATAATAATAAAAAAAAATCTACCTCCTGCCAGCACATCATCATGACATCATACACCAGCTTGCAGGCTAGTTTGGGCCGATACAAACGATGTCCTTGGCTAACCATAGTTACCACTTCATAGTTGGAGCTTTTTTCAAAGGGCATTTTTCCTTCTGTAAACACTTCCCACATAAAAACACCTAAAAAGCGAAAACAAACATTAGGGAAATAAACAAATATATTTCCCTAAAACAAACATTCACTTCAAGATCTAGGCACAAATTTTCTGATAGGGAGAGAGTTTCTTTGAGACTCACATTCTAGAAAGCATTCAAATGTGGCCGAAGAAATCTTACTTCACTATAATGAATTAAAAAAAAGTTTCACAATCTCTGTGTAAATTTTTGCAAGCATAATTCTATGGCAAATGGTTTCACCGGGCTCCTTCTAAGAAGTCTGAAGCCTTGAATATTAGAGTTTATCTACCTGTTGATAAACTAAAAAACGTTGTAGTTGAATGACGAGCATCTTACCGAATGACCAGACATCTGATTTGCTGCTGAATCGGCTGTAATTAAAAACTTCTGGGGGACACCACTTCACAGGGAACTTAGCCCCTGAAGAGCTCGTGTACTGATCATCCAGGACGTACCTGAAAAATAAAACCAGCCCCCTTCAGTCAGCCCCCAAACCTGCACACTATCGTTTAGCTTGGATTTGAATTCTAGAAACTCATATTGCCACCGTGTGGTCATGACTGTTAGTACCACATGAGCAAGATTTCCTCAGACGGGTATACTGAGGGTTTCAGTAAAGAGCCAGTTAATTTTTCTTATTAACTCAGAACCTTCCCTTGCAGTTAATAACTAAACGACACAGGTCTAGGCCACATACAAACCAAACTTCTATTTATGTTAAAGTTAAAATGTAATTGCATTTTCATTTTAATTTTAATTACATTTAACAAATGAGGCAGCACCCAACCCACGCAGCACCAATCCGGGGCAACAAGGACAGGATATTAAACCCTCCTCAGCTCTGAGCACCTCACAGGGCCTTGGCTAACATGATGCAGCTCTGAAGCATCTCTGAAGAGAGGATCCTACCTCACTGACCAGCCTCTTTCCAACATTTAACTACCAAAAAACACATTGACAATTGAAATTTCTTTAACCCAAACTCTACCATCCAAGAAACAGATTCCAATATGCATCCTGTATCGCCAAGAAATTAAAATTTATAAAGTCATTACAGCATTTACAGCAAATTCGTAACAGAAGATCAATTGGACAATGGAATCAACTGCAGTTTAGGTCATTTATGATAAGAGCTAGACATACCTAATTCTCTGCAGAATGAGCTACCATGTTTTACTTTTCCAGACTCAAAAAGAATAAAAACCCCAGATCCCTGACCACAAATTGAATACTACTTAAAGGCAATGAGGGGAGAGAAACTAAAAAAAAATGCCTGTAATTCTACCAGACACTTGCTGTCTTAGATATTAGTGCAAAGACTAGGAGAATTTTCCCCAAATCGCTGCAAGTATGTTCAGATTCTTGGATACTCATAGCCATACCTTGTCATGCCAAAATCAGACACTTTGACCACTCCCGAGTCATTCACTAAGCAGTTTCTGGCAGCCTACAAAGGAACGGTTAGATTTGGATTAAAACTCACAATCTCTTTCAGACAAACTGCAACTCTTCCGTGAGGACTCTGTCCTCATTCCTTAGAAAGTTAACTGATTAACCCAATTCAATGAGGTAATATCTTCACAATCCAGATTAAAAAGTACTGATAATATCATCGTAATGGTATTACTATGATAACTGAAACGTTTTGTAAAAATAAAATAAAAAAACAAAGCAGGAAAAATTATCTCAGATTAATGAGTGGTGAAAAAGGCACCAATATGGAATAAAGACATGCTGTTTTATCAGCAGAAACAGCTAATGACTCTTCATAAACATTTTAGAGAGATTTTATTCCATTTTGTAAGTAAACATCTGTACTTTCTCCTTACAGGGTAACTTTAGAGTTTCCCTTAGAGCCTAAAGAACTGACTTCACAGCTTTTATTCTGCAGGGAATTAACTGCTGCACTTATGAGCAGGTGGTTTCAGCAAGGAACAGAGATGCTTGAAAACACAAATTTCAGAAAGCGCGTTTTGCACAGGGGGATGTTACCAGGTCCCTGTGGATGAAGCCGTTCCTCTCCAAGTACTCCATTCCCTCGCACACGTCCTGGCACATGGTCAGCAGGATGTCTTTGCCCAAGAGCCCGCGCTTTTGCCGCAGGTAGTTCAGCAGGCAGCCGTGCTCCATGAATTCGGTCACGATGTAAATAGGCCTCTGCTGGGTGCACACACCGTACAGCTGAACTAATTTAGGATGCGTTAATTTCCTGAAAAGATTGAAATCATGTAGTTACTGCTGCTTCCTCCACCCACTGCCAGCTTTCCAACCCCATGATATTTTAAAAATACCATCTGCCTCAGGCGCCTTATCAGTACACACTGTATCACCAGCCTGTGGCTGGCGACAGAAGTGCCCGAAGTGCCACTCACATCATCACTTTTGCTTCTTCGATGAAGTCCTCTTCATACATCGCCCCTTCCCGAATTGCCTTGATGGCCACTTTGTACTGCGCGCGCCACTTCCCCAGGCGCACGACGCCAAAGAGACCGCTCCCCAGCTCCCTCATGAAGGTCAGCTCTGACGGATTAATTTCCCATTTCTCTGTAAAACCAACAGTTTATATTAGAGAGCATACTGAGTGGATAGGGACATGGAGAAGGAAAGAGAAGTGCTAGAGTATCAGCAAGTTACAGAAATTAGGGAGAATCCTCCTTAGAAATAATTTGAAAACCTAGCACTTTTGTACCTTAAAAACCAAGCAGAGGCCATTAGGTAGACACAACTAATAAGCAGGTGTTGACTAACACAGAAGGTAAAAAGCAAATTTTCTGAAGCTGGTATTTGCATACTGGTGCCATCAGACTTGATTCAACAGGCTATTATATAAAACTGTGGCAGTGCACAGGGGCTATTCATGTCATCTCACGTGCTGTGCTTAAAATGGATTATTCTGCATTACGAGAGTAATTGATCCATGCACAAAGACCAAAGGGCAAAGTTTAAGTAAGAGGTCCAACAGCTTATGAAAGAGCAGTGATCCAGCTCAGTAATCACAGAGAGCTCAGGGTGTCCACAGGAAAAAAACATAGAAAATATTGCAACATTTCACATATAGAAAGTTCACAGTGAAGTTACGTGTAGATTAATGTAAAAACACATAATTACCATAGCTGAAACCTGCAGTTGTTGGTGCTGTCCTCATCTTTGGGGTGACTGGGTAGCGCAGCCTGGTAACAAGACCTGAATTTCAAAGATAATTCATCAAGGGACATGCTTACTTCTCCAAGAGCACTAGGCAGCAAATCAGCCCCTCTCCACTGCAAACTGAGCTTATACATAGATTTAGCTTTGACTTCTTTCTGCTATTGCACTGCTTTGACTATTCAAAACGCTTACCAGAGGTACACAGGAGCTACCTGTAGGGCCTAAGTTGCTGCATCACCTTCACTGGTGAGAGATGGATATGATATATTCACACGTGTTCATGCATTACAGTTAAGCTGGACACAAAAATAATTGTTGAGCAGAGACTGCACTTTTCATATGCCAGATCAGAAAGACCATTTAAAATGTATATTCACACTGCTACTGTTGATTGGCTTTGATTTGTATGCATAAGTCCCACCAGTTTCACAGGGCGTTTTTATATATACACAAAAGTGCTACACACTAGTTAGATACTCTCTTAAAATCTTGTCAGTACTTGATTAAGAAGTAGAGCTAAAAGAATGAAGCTATTAAGAATAAGTAGTAAAAATAGCTAAACAAATGAGAAGCAGTTACGTTTTAGAGAAGATTTTTCAGAAATGGAAACATCTACTCAAGTGATAAAATAAACCTGCTCCAGAATATTACTAGGAGATGGTCAGTTATCCAAATTTAATACAAGAATCATGAAAATATGGAAATTCAAGCACGGAACTTGAAAAAAATCTTAGTATCTGCACCTTGCACCAGATTCTGCTGTGCTTGACAAGTGGACTCTGGCTATAACACCTAGGGAACATAACCCAACGTCCAAAGGATTCCTAAACTCTCCCCGTTTTATCACAGAGTGCTTGACAGCACCAGCAGTCAACAAAAGAGCTCAAGCATCTAAGAATTACAGGGACAACTGCAGGGATTTCCAGAACAACACTTTACTGTTCTCCTTATTGGTTCCTTGCATGTGGGCTAGATTGTGAATATATAGCATTATTGTAAATTAATATACAGCATTATATTAAATATATATAAAAACCTATTTTAAAAGCCAGAAGAACCTATGGAAACCTAAAAACCCTAACACACTTTTTGAAATCCACCCTGACAAGAAAATCAGATCTCTTCACCTGCTGCGTTATGCTTATGATACTCGATTATTTCTGGAATGGAGTTAAAAAGATGTTTTTCCGCGAGGTAGAACTGTTTTGGTGATGTCACTGTCTCTTTTATGTGGTAGTGTCTTATTCCTGATGARCCTTCTCTAAAATAAAAATAAAACAAGTAAAAGTGAATCCCATTTCTTGTGACTTAAAAAAAACACACATATAGAGAGAGACAAAAAAATTTACTGTTTAACACAGAGACAACACATAAAATGTACTGAACAACGCTCGCAGCCGAAGCACTGCACAAACGCAGGGCAGACCCACCAGGTCCACGGCACAGGCCCTCCCTCCGTGGCTGAGGGAGAAGCTGGCCGTGGTCATGGGCATTGATAGCCCGGCTGGGGGCTCCGTGAGCCGGAGCGCCGCGGGCAGCGCGGACGCAGCCCGTGGGGACGGGGAGCCCGGCATTTCACACGGGGGAGCCCGGCATTTCACACGGGGGAGCCCGGCATTTCACACCGGGGAGCCTGCAGGGCTGCCTCGCGTGCGGCGCTGCAGCAAGAGCTCGAACTGCGGGTGCACCCTGTGGGTGCACCGTGTGCTTGCTGCGCGCGCCCGCTCCCATCACCTGGTCAAGTTGGAGATTAACCGATGAAAGGTTAATTTTCAGCCAGACCAGTTCACCTCGCCGCACACCCACACAAACACGTAGGCTGGTGTGATGGCAAAGAATGAATCGCATGGGAAAGCGAGCTTTCTTCTGGGGGCAGTTTGCATTTATGTTAGATTAAGGCAACTGTGGCCTAGCCCTGGAATCTAGCAGCTAATTTTAAATTTTAGCAAACTTTTTAAATTTTGTATTTGTTTTTAAATAGCAGCACTCCCTTCTTGAATTCACGCTCAGGCTCTCCTTGAACCTATATGTTCAAACACAAATCAATTCAAACAAGCTAAGATTGTGGAGAGTAGCCACAAAGAAGAAAAAACACCTTACCCTCCAAATTTTGTATAAAGGGAAACTGTATACAAGCCTGGCTGACTTGAGTCTCTCACCACAAAACCACCTTCTTTGTCCTAAAAGGCAAGCACAACAAGTTTCATGCCACAAGCAATTTTAAGCTGTATGTCTTTTCTAATGAATTGTGATTTGTATGTGCCAAAATTAAACTTTAATAAAAGACTAAATCCTGTGATTGCTAATACAATGGTACAGAACTCACCTCATTTCTAAGGAGTTGTTCTGCTTTGCTTCTGTTCAGATTCCTGCTGTACCATCTGCAATAAAACACCACTATGTGATCAAAAATGCTCCAAAGTATTTGATTTCCTGATGTAAAATGCTAAAGCAAAGTACTATAAAATTGTACATTCGATAATTTGATGGTGCTGAAAGTTAAAAACTGAACTAACCAAAAGCCAATTTACAAAATAAATAAGTCAATCATGTTGCACAGCTTACCCACAAAAATGCTTTAAAAAAATCCAGTGAGATCCCACAGAAGCCAATAAAATACAGGTGAAACAGCTTGGTTTTTTTCCAAGAAAACCCCTTCTCAGATATAAGCATGCTGATAGCGGTTGTTTCTCCGAGCAGCAGCCTGAGGGCAGACTGGCAATCTCCAGAAAAATCTGTGTTACCTGCCAAGATACCTGCTGAGCTGCTTGCTAGATTTTCATTTAATTCAGTAACTTCCATGACTAGTTCAGCTGTTCAAGGGAGGATTGGCCAGCTAAAGTACAATTAGAAATGAACTAAATATTACAGCTGCACAACCCTGAGCTCCAAGCTGCAAAGCCAGGTTAAAACAGCCAAAGAATCACTGAAATTTCTGCCAGTTGCAGTGCATAATAATAAAAAAGAAGAAAAGAAAAATAACCACATAGCTGCAAAAGGTGTGGTGCAATATTTTGAGTTTTGCTGATAAGGTGGTAAAAGGCATAGGGATGTGGTACAGAAGCTCCGATACAAGTTCTGCTCTTACACAGTTAGTGGTTTTCTGCAGTTCATAGATGACTTGGAGTAATCCCTCCCCGGACTCTTCAGTGACTCAAGATGCTGTCACCAAGGTGGCAAGGCACAAAGTGGCCGGGCCAGATAAGGCAGCCCAGTTCCTTCCTTTCTTTTCTACCAGTTTCACAGCACAGCCCGGAGCAGGGCAGGGCTCCTAACAGGAGGCTTGAAGATGAAAGAGTAACAAAGTGCAAGCAATATCCTCTAAAAAAGCTGATGGCAAAATCCCAGAAGAAATTCTACCTTCTGCCAAAACTCAGAGGTAGGAGCCACACAGAGTTTTAGAACTATTAGTGGGGTTTTATACACCGTTTTAAATATTTTTTCCTCGCAGCTCTGAGTCGGGAGTCAGGAAATATAAGTGTCCAGTTCATTGTTATACTGAAATTGCAGCATTGAAACCAAGAGGTTTGGAGAACGCAGTGTTACATATTCTGATGTTCTTTACCAAAGTATTCCATAATTAAACATCACTTTGTTGGGGCAATTAAAGAATAAAAATAAGCTTTCTATTTTTGGTTTATGAACTGCATGCATATACTGAGATTTAAAATGCCTTGAATGATCTATTTTGTTGTAAATTAAACCTGCCCTCCAAAATCTCTGATCTGTTATGTTTATTTTATGCAAGTCCCAATGTTTTCTACTGTGTTACTGCCACACATCTCAGTCAGCTATGCCACTTTGATATTAAAAAACATTCAGCACATTTCTAGTAGGTAAAATTCCTTTAATGGTTCCCATAGGCTATCACAGAGTACAATGAGAGCATCCATTTCTTTTGCTGTTTAAAGTCATCTCATTGCATTCTAAATTAAACCTCAAAATCAATCAGGAAAATCAAAATAAGAAAAAAGTGTATATTTCAAACATTTATCATTAATCAGGACCAATGTGACAGTGTGTGAATAACTGCTTTTACTTCTTTTAAAATATTTTGCAGTTCTTAAAGCATAGCATTTACTCAGCACTCTTCCACATTTAAATTTAAAGAAGCACTTACTCATACTGATCAAGGTTGTTCGACTTCTTCCCTGTTACATAGTTGCTTGGAATATAGCCTTGATTTCTAGAAGAATATACGATAGGAAATTTGAATAAGTTTAAAAAGTTGCATGCCTAGAGAGTAATCCTTTATCCTGCTGATTGCCAGAGGTTTCTAGCAGTCATTGCCTTTATTACAGACCCACTCTACTACGCATTACCCAGAAACACATTTTCCTCAATTAACTTTCTGCCCCTGAAGGAGTTAAAACAGTTAGTAGAGCTTCAAAGAAAACAAACCAGCAGGAGAGTAAAAATGAGCATCACGGCTTTATTGTCACTTTGGCTCCTGAATGAATCAGCCAGTCCCAGAGAGCACATTTTGGGACTGCCATCGCAGCCACAAGTGTGTGCAATGTCTGAAAGCTACCCCTAGCATTTTGCAACATTGACCAAGTAAATAGTGAAGCAGAGAGACTCTCATCTTTAAATTGGAGGGAAAGTAAAAATTTGGAGAAGGTAGAAGCTGGGCACTGAAGTATCAGGCACCTCACGGGGATTCTTCAGGAGCATGTTTGAGTCTCACCCTCATTCACACATTACCCTTAATGATCCAGCTCTTCAGTAAGATGATCACTTATGTCTGGAAGCCAGACTCTACTGATCTGAATGTTAATCGTATTGCTCCCTAATGAGCCATTTTCAGTGAGGCAGGAGTATTTTATCACTGCAGCTAGTGTCATAGCCTGCCTGACTTTAATAAGGAAACTGTAAAAATCTGACAGGAAATGTAACTGCAAAAGCTTCCAATTCTGCAATGGTCTATGCATGCAGGCTCTGCAATTTATTAGCAGCTTCATTTTTTCCAAATAGGACTCTATTTGGGCACAAAGATACGGATCACATTTCAGCACTGAGAGCCCAAATGGTATCTAACAGAATTAGCTGTTGAAATATAACCAATATAAATGACTATGATGTGGAAATAATCTTATTCAACTCTAAATTAATGCAGAAAATAAGGAACCGATATTTACCCGTATTTATCTCTTGCCTTCCACCAGTGAATGTCGTTTTTTTCAAGTATCGTATACTCTTCACCTTTCTCCAATCTCAAATCATGATGTTCTGTAGGCTGGAAGTCATACATCGCTACCACTATTTCTTCCTCTTCTGTGTCATTCTCTTCTGGGGGAGCTGGTGGTGGAGGCCTTCGCTGAAAGCAGCACAGAGCTACAGTTACTCCACTCTGCTTGCAGCTCCTCCCTTTTTGTTACACCGGTGCCAAGCAGTTGAGCCTCCTGAAGGCAAAATCTGGGCYAGCTCTGCCAGTCCAGGAGGGAGCTCAGGTTGCTCTGTGTCCCCACTAGCAGCACAGCGGTGGGAGAGGATTCAGGGACTGCAAGGACTGGCTATCCTGACACCCGCCAGCYGTGTCCAGCCTCAAATTGCTGTGCTCTCCTATCCCTCATCCCACTGGTGGCAACACAGAACTAGTAAGTCCAGCCCAGTCTGTAAGACTGAAGGATGATGATGATGATGATTATTATTATTATTATTAAGTGTGGACTTCAAATAAAGCTTAACACCTAATGATGTTTACAGGAATAGATCTCTGCTGTAAGGTAAGAGTAAGAATAAATCCCAATGCTACCTCAAGAAACAGCAATTACTCAACATTTTCAAAAGCTCTACCTACCCTACTTTGTTCTGGCATTGGAGAGGGTGCTTTCCATATACCTAGAAACAGAGCACAGAAWAGGATTTGCATCTATTAATTCATTTTAGCTCAAGTTTTGTATCTTCATGATTGCAGAATCAGGCTGATCATGAACCACACATGAACCACCATGAACTACAGCTTATTCTTGAAACACATACGCAAATGTATGAACTTACTGTTTTCAAAAAGRTTGTATTTTTCACAGCCAGGTGCCAATTTTTCTGTCTGTCTGCAACACTGATAAATTCCCTCCGTCCAGAATTTGGGATGATATTTCACCATTATGTCACTGTTGTTCTTTATTTCTAGAAGAAGTAAGCAGTATAGATTAGTGAGACACAAAAAAAACCTGCCCGAGTACCACCAAAGTTGTTAGAGTAAACACTTTTAACGTGGGGCATAACCTTGACTTTTTATTGTCCTTACTACAGTATTGCTACCCTAAAGGAATTTCCTACATGTTTACATGGAAGTCATACAGCAAAAATTAGGGATAATTGTAGGATAACGCAGCACGGTTTCCAGCCACAGATGGTGTCAGAAAACTCTTGGGGGGAAAAAAAAAAAAAGGCTGCTGCTAAACATGTAGGACCTTTACTCTCTTTAATAGCATAACTTGGAATTGCATCTCAGTGGAGATTCCCTGATGTAAAGTGACWGCAGGCAAGGGGATCATCACAGCTGCTGTGCATAAGATTTTTAATGATTAACTATTGCGCCACAGCAGAGGATCAAATTCTGATTTTAGCTAGACTGCACAGAGTGAATTCCATACAGGTGTTTGATACTTCTGCTGCCTGTTATTACATATGATGCAAGAAAAGGATGATCCTATCCTGTAAAAATAAAATCATCAGAAAAARGCAATAAAAGTTTTACTGTTACACTTTTGTAGACCAAGAAAATGTGTCTAAATACATCAGATAGTAAGTGTCAGCAATTTTTATTACCTTCCTTCAGATTCCTCACCCACTGATCCCGGCTTTGTGCACTTGGTGCAAAAATATAAAGTGTATTAGCATCATACACAACCTGAATGAACAAAAACAAATAAATAACTAAGGCAAAAAGATTAAGAATGTAGGGTAACATTCATTTAGTCACTTCTCAGGAAACACAGTAAACAAAAAAAGGCAAATGATTTTTAAACTTGGGGCAAAACTGTMGTCTTCAACATAAGAAATATAAGAGACAAAATATATGAACTAGGATAAAAATAGAGTTTAATATTTATATATGGCACTTTTAGTAGGATCAGAAAGGTTTTGGGAGAGCCAGAAGGGCCACAGGAGGCTGAAGGCAAAGTATTTGAAACAAGTTGCTCATCGAGGGCTTGCCTCTGCTCAAGATCCTGTATTCGACACAAACCAAAGGAACCTACCTGAAACGGATACTTATTTTGACAGGGACTAATGCCATCATTTTTGACAACTTCWACACATTTTATCCTTGAAATGTCAACAGATCCTTTTCTGTACTTYTTCTACAAAAGAAAAGCAAGAAAGCTTCGTTTACAACACAACAAATTAACTTGACCTGCCTTACAAGCAGTGCTAATCTTCCAGCAAATGAAGACTAGCAGCAAATTTTTGTGGCTGCAAGAACTTCAAAAATTAAAAATAAGATCTCGAGTGGGCACATTTAAACACAAATGTTCCACCCAGACATGTTTCAGATTGCATCAGAGACCATAGTTATTAATGGCCAGCAGCCATTGCCAGGTTTGCAGCTGTGTTTCAGCTCCGCATTTCTCACTATTAAAAAAGGGTGCACAGGAGCAGGAAAAAATGACTTAAGAAAAATGCTAAAAAAAGAAAAAAAAAAGCAATTCCTCTCCCCTTCCTACTCAAAGCAGTTTCCATTTCATTCATCTGTCACCATATAGCACTTATTCTGCATGCTGCAGGTCTGGCTCTAGATGTCAGCCAGCATACAAGCAGCATAAAGTATGGGATCAAGCCAGAGCTCAAGCCCTGCACTAGTGTGGAACAGGAGCTCTATGCACGAACACACCATGAGAAATCCACCCACAAGCTTGCTTTCCAACTAGTGATCTCTACTACAAAGAGAAGGAAAAGCTAAAYAAGTACAGTGGCTGGATACACAATGTCAAACCAGCAGGGCATCTTCCATGGTTGTTTCTGGAGCTGGAAGAGAGCAAATGCAGGAGAGAACGTTTGGATTCCATGCTGACACAGGAGCATTCCCCCAGCACACTGGCACCCGTGCTCSGAGTGAGGCACAAGCAAGCAGGCACAGAGGATTTGGGAACTCCATGGGACCACGAGAGCTGCTCCATCCCTTTTGAGACAGAGCATGCATGCCTTTAGAGGGAAGCCAACAGCAGCAAAATGGTTAGAATATTAACAMAGATCTAACTCCACATCCCAGGATAACACACAGTTATGAATAAATTAAATAATTCAAATGAATAAAAAATTATTTCACACATTTCAAAATGTATTTTTTCTAAAAAAATACATCTGTTTGCTGAAAATAACTTGCCAAAAGGGAAGTAACTATACAGAACTACTATTAAAAGCTTCTCAGAAATACAAAATGTCAGACATACTTCATATTTTCCTAAGCTTCACAAATCTGATTTACAGTTTTGGAAGCCTTGCTCCTGGTCCACTGTGAAGATGGACAGTTTTGTTTCCATGCAATGCAAAAGAACAAATACTTCTTTAATATATAAAGCAGTAATATCCAGAAGCTACGACACTGGAAGTACACTAGCGGATCTGGTCCAAATATATATGATTACACAATTCCTRTTCCCCAAGATAATAATCTTAGAATTCAGGAAGACAAGMAGTACATGAATGTTAGATAAATARCACGCAAAGAAACAGCTCAGCCTTCRGACACTTGAAATGAGTTCTCCGCTCAATATAGAAGCTCTGCAACTTCTTAAGAAGCCCATTTTCCCACTACAAGAGAAAACTATTCTTCAGTGTACTTCCTCATCGTTTACAAAAATATCATCCTGTTTACCTCMAAAAAAGTAGGGGAGAGGTGGGGGGTTAAACAGTACAAAGGACTTTCTGATGCCTTTGAAATTTTTCTAGCTGGAAAATCCAGCCCTGTTGTCAAGAAATAACAGCTTTTTTTTTCCCTCATGGGTGTTGTCCCTCTGCTTCATACTGAGCATTTCTTCTCCCTATGCTTGTTCCCATGGAAGAAACCCTTAGATCATCAGCAAGTGAACCCACGGCACCCTGTTCCCTAATCATACACAGGTCTCAGCATGGATTAAATCTCTTTGTTTATGGAGCTGCCYTACAACTTCCCAAAACATTAGTGAGCCCTGAACTATACCAAGTATCCACTGAAATATCTTCTCTAGTGGAATCCACTCCAGATTCAAATGAAGGGTGTTGAGGAGCTTGTTTTTTGTTTCTAAGTTTCAAAAGCACCGCATATCACGGCACTTTGCTCTTGAGAAACATTTTCACTCAAGCAATCTCATCASTATAATTATTGTAGTTAGCCCGTTGGTTGTCCTTATTTCCTTTGCCTTGTTTTTTTCAGTGTCTCAGATAGGTCAGAAAGTTTTCCACCTCCTAAGCAATCTTAATAAAAGCCAGCGCGAGGTATTTCTATTCACCTTTCTGAAATGCTTAGAAGATATAAAAGTGAGAGAAGATTGTTTCCACTCTGATCTAACCTCTAATTCTTGGAAAGAACTTCATGAGACAAAACGGAAATAAATTCCAGCAAGCAAGTCTTAAATCTTGTTCTGACATACGGAGCTGAGAATCCATTCCTTTGACTCGGCCGCTAAACAGAGGCCATTAACCAGCCCTGAATCGACCAAAAAAAGCTAAGTTCTTGGTGGCACTGATGCAATTTCCTAACTATCACTACTGCACATTATCTCAAACTTATTCTTCGCCTGTAATTGAGAGCTAGTCATTAGACTGTATCTTGTTATATTGCTGTAATCTCCTACAGCAGCAATGTAAGTAAGCATAAAAGAAAAAAAATTGGTCAAGTCTACATCCATACTGGGCCCTGGATTGCCTATACTCTTGATGTGTATCTTCTCCAGCTTCTGATATATTAGCATGAAAACTTCAAGTTCTCTCTCTGAGATCTTCTCTTCCTTGTTTTCTCTGAAGTCCTGACAGAGTCCAGAGCCCATCCTAGCCCAGTTGCCCCAAGGTCACCACCTTTGCCTACTCTCTTTAGAACTGCAGATGATGGACAGTCCACAATTACAGAGCTGTAAGTTTGGGATTTTTTTGGCATTTGAAGAATCCTATCCTACCACTACCTCATTTCACTTTTAGAACCTTGTTCATCCATCAACCTTCCATCATAGTTCAGGCTCTAGGGAACCTAATCTTCCTTTGTGCTCCCGTCCCAAGTCTATCAAGCAAGTCCACATCTTTTTTGAAGCTTACTGTAAGCTTTCGCAGCTTACAGTGTTGCAGGTGATCCCTGATCATTAAAGCACAATAATTACAATAATTGCTCCATAGACCTGTTTATTCATCCTAACACTTTCCCTTTTTTACAGTAACAGTTTACCATTGACACATAGACAGCATATGATCCACTATACTATCTGCCAGCTCATGGTTCACTATGTGCCAGATCCAACTGGGGACAGCCTGCTATTAGCTAGCTACTCCCATCTCATATGGGAACATTTCTGTGTTGATGTCTTGGCTTACAGCTTTTATACTTTTTCATAGTGAAGAAAAAAAAAAAACTACAAGCCAAATCTTACTTGAGTTACTTTGATCTCTAAATCTTTTTTTTTTCCAAAAAATGGTTGTACTCCGTCCTGCTTTGTCCCTTCTGAGAATTCAATAAGCAATTTTTCTATTTTATCAACAAAATCACTCGTAAAAGCACTGTATTTAACATAGGATGGGCTGCTGCACTCACTAATCTTTTAATCCACAGACAGGTCACCAGTACCTACTAAATATAATTTTCTAGGAAGGCCTGTACAAGTAATTTGCAATGGTAATATCGGAAAACGTCATGGGGGCAGTGCCAGAACTGGGATGAAAACAAGGTTATCTGCTGCTGCTCTGCCAGGCTGGTCACCCGGCAGCAGAGGGAATTAGATCAGCRTGGAGGTTTTTGTGGTTCTTGTCAACTTTTAGTTCGCTGACGTGCGACTTCCTTGTCTTCTGGGCACTTTCAAGTGTTCTGGGACTTTTCTGGAAATCCAAGTTATCTTCATAACTGACAGCTTTTCAGCTTCCCTTGTGTACTCTTTTTAAAGGAAGGCCTTTCCCTAGCCTTGCAGCTATCTTCAAGTCAATACTTGCTTATTAAYAAGGACATCCTGCTTGTTGATACAAATATTAATTTCCAATAGCAATAAACTTATTTTCTTGAATCTTAAAGAAAGAAAATAACCCAAAAAGGACACGGCTTCACTGTGCAATCTGTCAAGCTGCTCTTTCTATCCACTCAAATTTTCTCTCTCACTCATTTTTTTCCTCACAGACTCTCTCACTTCTACTGGGAGGCTTCTGCTACTTTTCCTGCACAATGTTGTCTTTGCTTTAATGGCTCAAGATCCCGACAAGCTTTACATGCAGCTGTATTTTGGATAATTAATTCCTCCTGTTTCATCTACCTCATTTCCTAAAATAAAACCGGCATATTGTATTTGCTTAGAGCAGTAACTGTTAGACATGCTAGCTGCAGTCATGGTTCAACCCTTTTCTTCTCCAAAAGAGCATGACAAAGGATAAGGAACTAATCTGCAGTAGTTACGACTGTTTTCCTAATTCTGCTATTTTGTAAAAGTAGTGGCTGTAGTTATTACAAAAATATTATACAAACAAAAAGGGTGGCTCCTTGTATTCCGAGTATCATTTCAAAACAACCTTTCTTGGGAAGAAGTTTGAGAAGCCTTTCGTATTGTCATGAATATTTACTCATTAACTTTCTTTGGACACTCAACCACAATATTCTCTATGGAGATAGACATGACAAGCATTGTTTTAGGAGGGATAACTTCTAAATATATTAAATATATTGTTATCATTTACCCATTTGTAAATCTAGTACTTACTCCACACTACRGTTTTAATTAGAAGTTGATCTCTTTATATAAACATTTTGTTTGTTTTAAATGAAACTCTCGCACTTTAAGGATTTTGATTTAGTCTCTTTCTGACAATGCTGAGAGGAAGAAAACTAGCATGATACATTGTAAGAGCTGAACTGAGCAAAAGCCACAGTTTGAGGCAGGTCAAAGCAAATGCATCATTCACCTGGAAAGGGTAGAAATGCTTGTGATTCTGGGAAGAAAGGGGCCAGTAAGCCACAAAGGTCATCAGAACCATTTTCATACTGTATTGAACTCTCACTTATGCAGAGAATAAAATCACYTATCCAATAACTAAGGAAACTGTGTTAAGTGTAAAAAAATAATAAAGGACAAGCACCATAGGAATGAACAATGGTAGAAATTATGCACATTCATATTGTGTTGGTGGGGAAAAAAAAAACAAAAACACTGCAAGAAGGTAATAAGTACAGGGGTGGCAGCATGGGAATATGGAACTCCGCCTCATGCTGTTATGCCCCAAAGGAAGCAYTGGCCCAAGACAGCTGTTGCAATGCAGCTTACATATTTTTATGCTGAAACTTGCAGCTTTAGAATAGGCCTCAGAGCTTTYAAGGATATTTTTCCTTTCTTAAAATATCACCACGGTCACTTCAGTAGCTTCTGTTTCCTCACTATTCAAACTGGAAAAACACAAAAAACACAAATATTTTTTCACTGCAATATTTAATCAAAGCAGGACTCTCTTCTTGTCTGTTSTTAATGGCAAATACTTCCACATTCCACTGCTATCAGGGAAGATATGGTCAGTTGATTAGAAAATATTCTGCTTGGCACCATTGCAGCATCCTTCTAGGTAAGGCTCTTCATCTTGTCACACTGGGACTATTCACTGCCTTCTCTGCAGGAAGAAGGGATTTCTATATAGGACTAGATAGGTAAATCCTGGGTCTGCCCTGGTGTCCTCTCTAGAGATGCAGCAGTAACTCCGTCAGAGCTGAGAGGCCAGCACCAACTCTCTGTGTTTTGCCTGCACTTTAATACAACAGATCCCTCAAATTCCTCAAACGTAYGCAGGATAAGCCAGCGCTGCCAGGGACACAAAGGTCTGGTTCCACGTTTTGAAAATACAGAAACGGATGTAAACCCTTGATCACTATAAATTGTAACYCATACAGTTACAAAGTTGTTGAAGTCATTTCTTGCTCACAAGCAGACCCAAGACCAGTGTGAGATGACAAGGACTGAAAAGGTTAACAGGAGCGTGACGCYGTGCGTGGGAGGACAGTAAGTAAACCACACCAAGCAGCACACAGGTGGTAAGAGCAAAGGAAGCAGAGACAGAAATACCACAGTGAATGGGAGTTCAACAGCTCCATTAGATATTAAAGTATCAATCAGCACATTAATTACAGCTTTAAAAAAATATGTTTGGACCTGCATCAGCTTTCTGGAAGCACTGCATTCTCATGAGAAACAGCTAATGCGAAACTGTTGAAGCCAACGAGCTAGCAAGCTTCCTCACTTGCGCAAACCTTCACCTTTCAACTGCTCCAGGGACAAATGCTTTAACATTTGTTTCAGCTAGTGGCTTGCCTTTACCTCGAAGAATTTTCCCCAACTAAAGTGCTAATATAAAACAGAAACCACAAGTCCAGTGGCACTCTGAGTTCAAGTTAGCTGTCTGTCAGCAGAACCCAAATAAAATTTGTGTGAAATACAGAACACCTGCTATCAAAACCCCTCTGTAACAAAGAATTAAGCCTACTCCAGCCAGGGCCATCAGATCTCCCTAGTGCCTGCATATTGTTCACCTTGTCCAAACAAGGACAAAGTCAGGTATATTTTCTGAAAAATTCATCAAGAAAAATATTTAATAGCAGGAATTATTGCAACCCAAGGAAGAATGGCATAAACTAAGTGTATACATAGTACTCCAGGCACCATGGTAGCTTGTCTGGTATTCCCATGCAACCAGCCGTCCGGGGCAGCTGCATTGCAGTCAGTGTGTTCAGCTAGCAGCAGTCAGCTGAAGGCAGCATCTCTCAACAAGGAGAGCCCATTTACACATTTCATCTAAAACAAGGTCTGACAGTGGAAAAATGGCCTAATTTGGCCCAACATATGAAAGTGCAGTGAAGCAGAGTTCCTTCATTTGCCAGAACCAAATTTACCCCAAAGTAATGATGACAACCTGAACAGCTGTTTATTTTGGACAACCTAAAACAGGACAGATTCATCCTTCCCAAAGTACTCCAGTCTTTTTTGAAAACTGGTCAGCCTAGTACAACGGAGCTAATATATCATACAGGAATGGCRCAAGATCAGTAACGATAATCAACACTTTAGCAAGATGACCACAATGTGGGTAGGCATCTTGGCTCCATGGGTTTTACTGCCCATGGAGTAACCTTTAGCCTTGCCACCTAACCTACTTCCTCCATCTCAATGTCCAAGTCATCTTCAAACTTCTAGTGAACAGCAGGCAGAACAGCAATCTGTCTATTACTTCTCATTCCCCAAACTGATGTAGCTATCATCATCTAGGTAAATCTACTTAAAACTGAGAGGTCTGTAGTGACAACCTGAGAACACTGAATATATTTTAAGTCTTAATGACCATAGCATACGGGTTTTTAAACTATATCCTTAACATTCAGAACAGGAAAATGTGTTACTTCCTTATTTTTATGTAGCCATGATCAGTACTCTGCACTTGTAATTATAATTCCTGTAATTCTTGTCACCAATATTGCCTTATAGAATTGGTCTACTTCCAGCATTTACACTTCCTAATTCACAGAACTAAAGCCAAAAAGTCCCATATAGAAACCATCTGCAATTTAAATTTACTCTTCTTCTTTTCTGATACTGTATTAAAGTCATCTTCATGATATAAGAGAAATCAGTTTCTGCTGTAATTTTAGATTGAAGTTTATAATGTATCATTAAAGCTGKTGGAAAGAGGTGAATATCTCCCAGTTTTTGTACCTTACTAAAAATGTAACGTCCTGAAGAAATTAAGGCATAAAAGTCATATTGGTTTCTACACACATGGCATTAGTTTGTAAGAGCAGAGCTAAACATAGGTGACTGAAACAGGATTCTCCTTCCCCAAGTTTACGTGTTTTTAAATCAGTCTTAAAATACAGTCTCGTTCCTAATACTATAGTCATACTTTCTTAATATGAGCTATGTTTCAAAAGCGTTTCTAAGTGCAATATCTGTATTTTTCCTTTTTCATGGCTGCAGTGCAGTTCCAGTTTCACCATAGGCGTTTTGTACCACCTTGCAAAAATGATGGAGCACCTAAGCTGCTTGAAGGTTCATGTAAAGAAAAATTTAAGTCATGAACAGGTTTAAACAAGATTTTACTCTGCTRCTCACAGTTATACTTACAAGATAATTGTTTATTGCTCAAGTAGCTATATGACTTGTTGTCACACACAAGACAGTAAAAGAATAAAGAAGTCTTTTCCTCTCTCTCTCTCTTCTTTTCTTTTAATATCCCATGCAGTTTCTCGTCAAATAAGGCAGCAGAAATCCTCCCAACCCCAAAAACGTGGCAGTCAGCTGGTCAGAACACTCAGAAACACCTACAAAAACATTTTCCGTGGTTGACTGCCTTTTTTTTTTTTTTTTTTTAAAAGTGTTCCACTTCTGCCACCACAAACACCAAATATTGGAATCTGTTGCTTTACTTGCAGTGTTGAACTGCCTGTTTTTTTTTTTTTAAAAAAAACTAGTCTGGTTAACAAGATTTAATTTAATCTTATTAAAATATGATGGTATGAATATTCATGTGAGCACAGATCCCAGGCTCTTCTGAATTCTTTGATAAGTTATTCTCTGCCAAACTCCAATAGAAGTTAATATCAAACAAACAAGCAACARAAAGCATGTAAAAAGACTTTAGTTTAGTCAACAACCACATTGGGAATGGTGTATGTGCCTACAGGAACAGATTTCACCACTTTGGCAGACTGCTGCCACCGCGGTTACGTGACTAAAATGTGATTGTGGGATTCTCCTGGTTTGGAAATCCCAGATCAGTTTCATCAATTTAAACTGTCAACATGATCAACCTTGCAATTAAATCAGTGTTTATCTATTCTTTATTTATTGCATCTTTCGTGGTGAATCAATATACCGCAGTCATGTTTGAATTTCCACAATAAATATCTAAGTATTCCTAGGCACCAGAATTACGTTACATAAAGAGAGATTTATTGCCACTGAGGGTTTAAAAAAATAAATAAACCTATCTTATTGTTTCAGCTGCACACTTCCACAAAGAAACAACTAGTACTGTGTGACAAGGAACTTAGTCACCAGCAAGTTGTTTTCTTTAATGCACAGCCCAAATATTGCTGAAATGAGATATTCACAGCGCTTCCCTATAAAAATTAGAGCTCATTATTTTCAGAAAACATTCTTAAACAAATAAACGACTCATTGATTAATATTTAAATAACTCTAAAGTGCAAGGAACAATGGAAATGGAGATGTTTTGAGGCACTGGTCATAGAGTGACATGTTATGGCTGAGCCAGCCTAGCAAGTGGCTGGTGTCTCCAGCTGAAGGCCTCCCRTCCTCCTCCAGTCCCTGGCACCAACTCTGGTGCTCGTCAGATCCTGAATGCARCCAAGTCATCTTGCTAACCCAGCAAAATGCTAATCCCGAGCAGGATAAAAATAAAGCAAGCAAAATCAAAAGAAGAGTTTTCTAATGATTGGTAGGTTTAACCAGTTCYGTGTAGAGTCCAAAAGGTGCCCAGACTAGCTCAGGGTGGGAAGGGGTGGCTGCACTGCAAGGCTACGATAGGGCATGGATGGACCTATGACTTTCAGCAGCAAATTCTTGGGTTGGTGCACGTGCAATGTGTAGTTTCACCCCAACAGTCCTGCTCTCAAGTTGGAAAGTTTTAAGTTCATGCCTCCACAGTTGAGGGCACTCAGTTGACCATGCCTTCCATTTCAGTACAAACAAAACTGACAGTTCAAATCTTCACTTAGATCCATCATTCAGGCTCCTGGAAGGGTGTTTTAGCTGAAGAGGTACCAAGCTGCAGGAGAAAGGTGACGGCAGCTTCTCAAGGGCCCTGACTAGACTTGCAAAACCCATCAAGCTCACACAAGACAGACTCGCCATGAAGGTTGAGAAGGCTCCCTGCCCCCTTTCAAGGGCACAGACACATGCAAGAGCACGCAGTACATGCGCCTTTAAGCAGATATTCAAAGAGCAAAGCCAGTAAACACGTACCTCTCATTCCTAATCCCCAGCAGTGCCCAAGCTATATTCAGAGGTTAGCAGCTGTGACGACCCGTTGTGGTTCTTGAGYATGGGAAGCAAATTCACGCCCAAAGCTGCTCCAAGGGCAAGCTCTGCCCTGGCACAGAAACACCCCAAGCAGGCCYGTCCTCTCCGCACCTCCCTCTTCCACCAGAGCCAAGACACGCGGCACAACAGGTTGTGGAGAGGTTCTCCAGTATTTTCTACCTGCTGAATGGCTTTCCAGAGCACACAGATCTCCACTAGCTGTTGCTGCCATTTTAATGCCCGTTAACATTGTGATAAATCTGGAAATCACATTCAGTCTAGTGGAAAACCTGAGAATATGGTGGTGCACTCCAAGTACTGGTGATCTTGACCAAATCGAGTGTGGTACGCAAACAAAAAAATACTGGTCTAAGGATTTGCCTAATTTACACTACAGAGTCCTGGTGTAACTTAATTTCCATAGAAAGGAGGAACACTAATGGGTTTAGCATTGTCAAAGAAAAAAATCACTTTGAGCTTCATCCAATCATTGCATTAAATGGTCCATTCTAATGTAAATGAGAGCAGAAACTGATCTGCAATGCACTGCTCCAAACAAATGCTGTTTATATTTAACTTGTTTAATTTAAAAGCAAATTACATTCCAGGTGTGTGGAAGTAATGACCTTTACAGTGAGCACTGCCAGAACGAACCATAATTGTAGAATTTTACACCTTCTAGTGCCTTGCGACAGCCTTGATCACTCGCAGTTTGCAGCAGCAGCCTCAGCAGGGTCCTGCTGAGAGGCAGGTTGGCTCAGGCAGCCCCAGCTTCTGCAGTGAGATCCCACCTCTGCTGGGATGGCTACGGCCACCACTACACGCGGTCACACTCGAGCACTGCGCTTAACGCTTGGCCCCTTGCTGCTGTGTCCTTGCACACGGCGCCGGGGTGTGCGAGAGGAGGCTGCTGCCTTTGCAACACTAACACCACTAACCCCAGAAAAATGATTCCCATGTTTTTTCTCCCCAAATGCTCCTAAGGGCACGTGCCAAAGATCACTCAGCCTGTGAACTCATGCTCTCACTACACGTGCAYTCTCACTACACGTACGCTCTCACTACTGTGACTCTCAACGCAACAACCGACAGCAGCACTGAAGGGTGTCCAATTAGAAGAACACTTCTTGCCAAAGCCTTCCTAGTACAATATTTAAAAGGCTGAAAAAGGTCACGTTAGGTTAGAACTTTAGACAGAACTGCCAAAATCAACTAGGAATTAATTATTAAAAGTGATTAAGTATGCCTTGATGTATATCAGCATCAAAATTCCACCACAGCCCTTCAGTCAGAAAAGCTTAGGCACAAAGCTATAAAAGAGAGAGGAAGAGAAAGAAACCAGTGCTGGTGATAAAAGCTGCTTCGTCTCATTCCTGGCCTCCTGACTATACTAATGCCAGGATCACAGCAAGTTTACACTGGCTATGAAATATTTAAGGTACCTGCACCCATGTAAATCTGCATTATAAATAAAAGCAAAATGGTAATTCATGTTCATTGCCCCCAGTTCCTGACAGGTATATGATATACTGTCACATAGAAAGGCAACAGCACACGGAAGCAAGGAAGAATAAAGAGAGCATACCATAAATCTGTATTTCCTACCTCTGCTCGACCTTCATAATATGTTAGCATGGACTTTGTAAGTACAAAAAGCCTCTCTTTGTAGTTTAAGGGAGAAGTCCTCTTCTTCTGCTGTGACCTTTTAATCAAAATCTCTTGTAGGATAGTAGTCATATTCATCTCAGCCTCCTGGCACCTCCGTTTCCAGCCATTGAATATCAGTTCCTGTGAAGATGAGAGAAATCAATCATTGTTGCGTTTTTGAAGGATCACAGATCTGGAGATTCCTGTAGCAGAGAGATTTGTGCTAGTAAATGAAGCTACCTGAAAATACAGAAAGTTGGAGCTCATCTTAAGCACTTGGAAGCTGAGGAGAGCTAATCATTAGACAAGAAAGCTCCAGCGTTGCTCAGCCGAGGGCTGCACTGACACATTCCCAGGAAGCCCCAAGCTCTAMCTGATGGGAGGGTGTTGCAGCCTGCGTCACACGCTGCACAGAGGAGTAGCCCAAGACTCACTGCATGGAAATAGCAGTGAGCAACTATTCCTCACTACAAGGGCAAGCAGATTCTCACTGCATCACCTACTCTAACACAGCATTTCGTAAAGCAAAATCATTCTGAAATGTGACTCTCCCAAGCCCTAGAAGTCCTGGGTGAAACTCTGTCCCTTGCAGTGTACTGATGGTTCAATGCCATAATTTTTATCCCACTTCCAGATTTCACATACCAGCTGGTGTGGGCAGGCAGAGCATGGCTTGCATTCAGCATATGGAGCCTCAGATGAAGAGGGAAACCCCAACACAACACACCAAAGTACAGCTCTGGGGGGCAGGGGGAAGACATGTAAGGAAACACTTCAAAATCTCATTCCCTCATGATATGTTATCGCGAAGAGCTGTACATACRTGTTACTTGCAAATCTCAATATACAGAACTGAACAGGGATCAGTAGAAGTCAATTTGAAAATTCAAAATTACACTAATTTTGAAAAGCAAATGGTGATTTAGGAGAATGACTGAGAAACAAGAATTAAAAAAAAAATTTTTTTTCATTTCCCCCAAAATGCTAAACACATGTTCTCCACATTTTTTTTAAGAAAGGTTTCATATTGACCACCAAAACTACATTACTTGTGACAGGTCTCACTGGGCAGCAAGCTCAGGCTGCTTTAAGGCTTTGCACAAGAACCGATACCTGTAGGATGGACTCAGGGTRCACTAAAACAAATGCTTCCACAGCTACTCTGCTCGCGAGCTGGGCTCCAGGGCCTTCCAAGAAGGAAAACAGCATACAATTTTTTTATTTTTATTTTTTTTAGCAATGCCACCTGCTCCAGCCCATCTGGCCCCCTCTCTGAACTGCTCATTCCTCCCTTGGGTGTTTCTGCTGTTTGCCACCTCTGTCTCTCCTGGTTCCGTGCTGGACGTGCTGGGCAGGGGCACGTGCCGGGACCCCGGGCAGGCTCTGCCCCAAGGTGCAGCTCCTGCACATCGCGCGACTGCACGAACTGGGCCAGGGAGRGAGAGCCGAGTGCAGGTGTCGGTGCCATCTCCCTCTGACCTAAAAAAAAGTCGTTTTTTCAGTTCTCACGAGAGATTTATGCTACTGACTGATGGTTTGATTTATGCTCCCACTCACTGCCTGGAGTGATTTCAAAATTCTCTTGGGAAATACACCTGTCTCTGATCAACACAACTCGGACAAGCAATATGGACAAAAGAATACATTTGACACTACCATAGAGAAAAGGTTTAAAAGCCCCAGGCCTCCGCACACTATTAGCTTACAAAGGTAGGGTTTAAATGAAATATAGACACAATTGCTGCTTTCGCTCCTGCCCTTTTGCTTTAGGCCAAACCACTTCTGTTATTTCTTGGGACAGAAACGACACCCCTTGTCTTCTCACCTGCCCCTGAGTTTCAGTCACTGCTGGGGCCAATTAATCTCTCACACCCTATATTCCTACCACTTCGCACAGCTGGATTTCTGTGTTCACTCCTCRAAACACTCCCTCTTTTCAAGGTATCACCACCAGTGTGCAGGCTAAACAACTACTCTGTGCATTACTTGGAAGTACAAAAAAAAAAATTTTTAGAAGTTATATGTAAGAGACTATAATGAAACTGGAAATGATGATTACTGGAATGATTTTTTTTTCCTCCTCCACTCATACCTAATGCATATGTACATATATATATATATACACACACACACACATATATATGTATGTATATGTATATATACACACACATATTTTGATGGTGAATTATCACACTGCACTCCTAGGAAGGCGACAGCTCTTTCTTAATTATTCTAAGTGCATTCATTAATTACCTGCACTGCCAAATTCAGTTTTATTATCCTTCTAAAAATAAACTAGCAATCTTACAGGTAATTGGATAACATTATTCAAGGAATTGAAAGTCAGTATTAATTTTCAGACCAGTYTGAGGCATGCAAAACTACCTTTCTACTTCCATAAAGAGCAGCCAGGGAAATTGMATTCTCAGCTATTACTCTAGAAGTATCCATTCCAAATCTCCTACAATCCCTTGAAAAGAACTGCTAGCAATCCAATTTACCTCTTGGAGAACCTATGCACTAGCTCTTTTTTTTTCCAGTACTGTTTCCAGCACTTCTCTGAGTTACTTTCTAAATATCACACTATTCCCAAGCCACTCTTGAGCACATAAAGCTGTTTATATGACTGGTTACTCATCCTGTGCTAAAGAGCTGTGGGAGTTTCACGGTGCCACCCTAAGCTTTTCACAATACCTCAGCCATTGCCCCGTTTCCTCCGGGAATCTTAGGTCCACGACAACAAACACGGTCTAATTTGCAGAGATTTGCTAAGGATTCATAACTATGACTGAAATATTCATAYTGTAAGAAAACAAACAAACAAGCCAAAAGACACACACACAAAAAAAGAGGTTACTTTAGGTAACAGAATTCTGCATCAACATCCACAGATCAGCCTCCATATTATATAAATTTTCAACAGCCACAAAGATGTGGCCACATGTTTTCTTCAAAAAAGTGGCAAGATAGTCCTTAAATTTAAGTCAATATCGGCAGGATGTACAAACTAGGTTTTTACTTGTAAATCTCAAAGCTCCTTATAAAAAATRACACATCATCCTTTCCATTCCTCACCAAGGGAACTGACAAATCAGGTTAATTTATTAAATTAGTTATTAAGTAACCTAAGCAATTGCAACACTACCTGTATATCTCCCAGTTCCCACTCGCAAGCCTTGAATTATGTTTGCTTATTAAAACAGTCTTTAGCCTGTTGATGAGCACATATAACATTCAAACCACTTAATAAATAGATGAAAGTCTTTTCCAATATGGCTGGTGCTTCTCTGGTCCAAATGTAATATTTCATTGTCACTCTGGCACAATTCTTTGCATCACACAAATAATGGGTCATTCAAAAAAATAGAGGCTTTCTGAAAACGTATCACAACAAGCACACAGAAAATATTTATCCTTAGAACTCACACTGCTACAATGACTAACAAGCAAAAAAATCAAGCTGGTGCTCTGTCTTCTGAGTTGCAACCCCTCCTTAATGGTAACATTTACCCAGTGAAGAACTCCTTTCCTGTGAGGGTGACAGAGCCCTGGCACAGGCTGCCCAGAGAGGCTGTGGAGTCTCCTTCTCTGGAAATCTTCCAAACCCGACTGGATGCCACCCTGTGCCTCGTGCTCTAGGGATCCCTGCTGGAGTGGGGGTGGGGGGCTGGACTGGATGATCTCTTCCAACCTCAGCCCTTCCTCTTCCCTTCCAACCTCAGCCATCCTGTGATATTCTATGACCCGGTGCTCCCAGGTTGAGCCGTGTGGGCCGCCTGCCAGGCAGCGACCAGTGTCCTCCCTGCAACAGACGCCTCTGTGACGGGCACCGTCAGCTTCTGCCCTGCACCTCAGGCTTCTTTCATGTCATCTGCACAATGTTGCTTTTCACACATGGGCCTCAATGTGGTCTGGTAGTAATTCCAGCACTGTCAATTTAATATCGAAAACTTATCTCCTACTCTAACACATCAATTAAAATGTACTATTAAGTACCTCAGTTAAAAAGTTTCTAACACATAAAGGTGGTAACTTGTAATCCTGATTCCAAACTGTAATTGTTCCAGAATACTATTTTTTTTGGCAAATTTGTTTTAATCACTTCTCATGGATTAATCAACCAAGCTCATAACATGTCCCTGCAAATCGCCACAGTGGCAATGCTAAATAGGCAGCAACAAGACTGCAGTTCTGGGAGAAAAGCAGAACGAGGGCAGAAGGAAAAAGAAAAGCAGAACTCCTTGCCTGTTTTTTTTTTTTTTTTGTGTGTGTGTGTGTGTGTATATTTTCCCCCCGCTCTCCTGCTGAGGCCAGAATTGCTTTACCAGGAAAATGCAGCCCAAGTCACCCGAACACAAACAGTTATTTACATGAATATCCAGCACAGACTTATTTGAATAATTACTACTCAGTGTAAGCAGGGATTGCAGAACACGCCTTGTGCGTCAAGTGGTAGGAAAGACTTGGGGATTCAAACTCACAAAAAAAAGAAAGTGATTATTAAACTCTGTTTAAATGGTAGAATTCATATGGTTAGAAATACTAAAGAGTATACTTTAACATCCTGCCACATAACTTTGGAATAAAAATTTGAGAAAAGTTTTTGTAATGCTATCTGCARTATATCATCATCGAACATATTTGGATTCCCTTTTTTCTTCTTCTGTTAACAGCAAGCTCTCAGAAAGCACTTCTGTGTGTAGACTTAAAACACAAACTATATCCACACATTCTGAAATGCAGTTTGGGGGGCTATTTTCCAAACAAATTTCAGAATTATACCCAACGCTTGCGGAGTCTTTAACCTCTGTACACTGAAGTATTAATTGGCTAATTTAATTGTATCRTCACATGACACAGTTATAAATATTTGCATACACTAGCTTTAAGTTAAAAAGTAAACGGGCTAAGGGACAATTCAGTGATGACTCTCACTTGAGATTCCCCCAGATAAGCACACGATGTTGTGTGATGTCCTGCGTGTGCCCGTGTGAGCAGCTTTCTGCTGAGCACACAGCGAGGTTTCCTGAAAGCCCTTAGGAACAGGGTCACTCTGTTTTATAAAATAACAGCAAAACAATACAATGACTSACTGAGCAGTTTTCACTGTTCTCAGTAATTTATTGTACTTTCATTTGCTCCCCTAGAGCTAACTATGTGCAGTTTTTGCTATACCTTCTACCTAACAGTCCTGCAATAGCCATACACCTGTACCAACCATCTGCCTACAGCTTACTCTGATCAAAACTTTTTTTTGCATTTGTAAGGTTTATCTTTTCCTTCTTTTTTTTTTTTTCCTGGAAGAAAATAGAGCTGAAACTTAGCAGTTTGCGATGCAAGAAAACTTCCAAAACGTCAAAGTAGCAAAAAAAAAGGGTTTTTCTCAGCCTACTGACCTTTTGCATGCTCAGTCATCTGTTCTTTTTAAACAAAAAAAGACTCTGAATGGGTCACTGCTTCAAAAAATAGTATTAAATATAGAACAAGTATTCATCTTTGGCATTATAGTCCATAACCAACTTTCCATATCTGTCTCATTAGTCAAAAGGTATGAGTTTGTCCTGTGATTTAATCAAAGCTGGTCTCATTTCTGAACTAAATAACAGCACAACCCACTACCTAAGAGGTCCAACTATTTTCAAACACGGAGTTGCTGCCCTACCTTACTTCCTGCATGCCAGATGACTTGGAGAAGGCTGTAACCTCTCCAAGCCTGTGTTTTTACCACTCTTTCAATGTTTGACAAGGTAAAAATTGCCATCAGTCAAGTTTAACAAATAAGTTCAGCCAGCTCCCTTCATCACACAAAGTAATAATAACATGACAAGAAAAGCTGGTGGCCTAATACAACAARGCAGCAGGGAAGCAGGGAGAAATGAGTGTGTGTGCATGTGTGTGTGTGCACTCACACACCTACAAATGTACAGAGATACATGGGGTAATTTTAAGTCATTGTATGTATAGGAAAGGTAATTAAAGATGCATGCAAGGCTGTATCTAGCAAATCTTTAACAGTGCTAGTCTCTCAAATTCCCTGTCATTCCAACTTCTTTTTCATGCTTGGGAAAACTGGATAGCTCTGGCACCAGATACCTGGTCTGCGCAACTGTCAGCTCAACCAGAACACACAACCCATCAGTTGCTGTTGTTGTCCTAAGAACACTATTATTAGTTAACGGCATTACTTACTATTGTTAAGCTTCCTTCCAGCTTCCAAAATAGCCACCTTACTTTTGCTACAGATCATGCTATGCTTTTGAGGGAATGCACTACAGCCAGACATGACTCTCACAGGCAATGATGATCTCCCCAGGGATCCTCACAGTCTTGGGCTGAGAAGAGTTCCCTGCAGTCTAACATGAACCAGGGTGCCCCACCAGGCAGCAGGGTTTGCTAACCTAGGCTTGGACACAGCTACTGCATTCCCGTGGCTCTCAGATCACAGCGGTTCGTATGGTACAAATGGAAAACAAGCACAATCTTATCCTTCACTGGCTCTTCCAACAAAAGCTCCTGCAACAGCCAGCAAAATAACATGTAAGAATATTAGCAACATTTTGATTAGTATACATTTGATCCAGACAAAGAAAGATAAATTGGAGGAGGCAGCAAAAAACAAAAACAAGTTCCTTTTCTTTTAAAGGATTTTTTTGGAAGTAGATTTCCAATGTTGACTGAGGGAAGCAACGCTCTCACACCGATGAACTGAAACACGGGACTGAGGATGCTGTGGCCAACCACAMAACTGCTCGGTGTGGCACACGTTGCCACTTCCACGATGCTTAATCCAGTATGYTCAGATAGGGACCAAATCCAAGCCTGACTCCTACCTTTACATACCCATGCTTAATATTCAACCGTTACAGATGCAGCAGATTATTCCCAGGTMCACACTTTATTCCTCAGTTCTATTTCTAAATACCATGTACAAAGTGCAGCACAAATGGTAAACTTAATTTCTGGTGACTTGCAGCAGCCCTCAGCAGCTGTGGTGCCATCACCAGGACTTCAGGATGGGCCTTCAGGACTTCCTGCCATAAGGAGGGAGGCAGAATGATAGCCCTACAGCTCCCTAAAGGAACAGGCAAAGATGAGACTGGCAAAGGAAAGGGGCAATGCTGCTGSAAAAAGCATCTCCTCCTCCTTCTAGGAGGAGGAAAGTAGGGGATTAAGAAGGATGAAAATATTCTCCTAAATATTCTCCTAAAATATTCTCCTAAATCAGAATTTGAACCTAATCATGGCTGAGAATCCCAAAGTTCACCATTAAGCAGCAGGCTAACTGATCTTGACCATAAAACTGCAAATCTAAGGAAAGTAAGTCAAATCTAAGGGCAGGTCAGAGGAACTTCAAGTGTCAGCGCCTGTCTTCATCCTCTTAAAGTACAGTTAGAGTCATTTTAATTCAATCCCTTCAGAATCTGTATTTTTTTCCAAATGCTACAGAACACCAGGTGATCATATGGTAGATCACAAATCAGCTATCTTTTTTAATATTTGAGGTACTCATTTAGCACTGTCTAACATACTGCAGTATTTGCGATTTGCTTTGCTGCAGGGTAAGCAGTTCCTCCTTCTAGTGATGAGCTCATCACACTGTGATGAGCTTTTTTGCCTTAAACAACTATTTGTTTTCAGACAAGGTTGACAGTTCTTTCTGTTCTGCCAGTACAAATTCCAAGCAAGTGGCAGTATAGTAGAGTGAATCTGAATCTGCACTAATATTTAATGGGATCGCAGTCTCATTTCGCACCACTGGATTATACCACGTCATCATGGAGGATTGTAAAGAGAGACACTTATTAAATCAACTTTGGGCTCCATTTCTCCTTTGGTGCAAAATCAAACAATTCTGGATTTAGAACTAATCTGCAACAATGTTTCAACAAGTAAAAAAATCCCTCCATCTTCAGGATTCCCATTCCCAGTCATCTGAAAAGCTTCCAGGAAAACTAAATTAGCATCTTACAAAAGTATTCAGAAAACCAATCCTATTTCTCTGGAATTCTCCATTCAGGAACAGACAACGCTGCACCTGCCTTTGATCTTAGCCAGGTTGTTGCCAGCTTCTCAGATCTGTGCTGCCTTGAGAAATGCAGACAAGCCTAAGGACATCTTAGTGACACACTAATGACATCTTTGAGTCACTCATACTGATGTACAATTCCAGTAATTGCCTTGAACGGGACTGGCTCCAAGCCTGAAAAAAGCTTTAGAAACTCTATTTCTCATGAGGAATACACAGAAGTGGCCTGCGTGCATGTCCCACATGAAGTGGAAGTGGGCATCAATCATTATTGCTTCTCTACCACTCTCTTTCCCAAGCTACCCTCAGATGATCTGATAACCACATACAGAGAAGCATGTTTGATCTGAGGCACCTCTGATCTCCTTGAATGCCTGTAGGAAATTTAGTGATATGGATGCAAAGGTTTTGAAATCCACCTTCAAGGCCTGCCATCAGTGATAGAAACTCAGACTGCGCAGTTCTTTGAAAACATGCAAGATCCAGATCTGGTCATAGTGAAAACAGCAGTTTATAGTGTGGCCTAACAGCAGTCATATGAAGCGTGTTCAAAAAACGTGTGCTCCAAATAAAATTAAAGACTTTTTTTTTTTCATCAAATCAAAACAGCATTTGGTTTTAAGGCACTCGGTACATATTGACTAATGCTTGCTACTTTATTGCCACAGAAGCCAACTATTGCTCTCCTTTTCCTTTGCATTCATTGTATTTAAAATGTAAGCATAACTCTTTACTACTCAGGAGAAGTATCACTTTCTCAAATGTACATCAGRCTATAATTCTTTATCTTCATGTCTGAAAATTATTTCTATTTCTTAACTCATCTGGCTGTCTTTAGCTAGATGAAACTGTCCCACAATTTGGTAGTAAAGCCTTTTATTTCTGCAATGCTCATCAAGTAAGATAATCTTCCCTCCCCTTACAGATACATAGAAAATGTATTTCCTAAAATGGGTAAAAACTTGTAGTACATGCTAAAGCACTCAGTTGTCTTTTAAGTTGTCTCTACAGAATATTACCTATAAAGTTATCCTTTAGCCTCTATGTATGGTCTCAGTGCTGGATCTTATGTGAAAATGGACTCAATTCATTTATAATAAATTTACCATTTCCCAGTAAAAGGGCCGCACTTTAAAGGATCACAAAAATAAGCATATGGCTCATTCGGGAGGAGCCACAAGGAAGTCCTTAAGTCAGGGCAAGTTTTCAAGTAATTGTCTGGATTTCCAGAGAACGACRGAGATCCCTCAGGCATGTGGCTTGTAGAAAAGAAAACCACCTCCAGACAAGTTAAAGGGAAGCAATGACTACTATACTGCCCTTTTTTCATATTAAAGCAAATATACCTGAACCAGAAAAGAAGGCACTGAACCAGCTCCCGGGCACAGTGTTCATTTCTCCTGGGCTGATGAAGACCAGAATTTACAGTCCATATGCCTAAAATTAYGATCTTCTTTATACCTTTCTAATTTGTTTACATAGATTAAGTATGAGACAAATTCATATCTACTCAGCTACAAAAGTCATTAACAGTCCTGCTGCAGTTACAAAATCCAATATTCTCTCTCTAAAGAGGGTAGAAACTTAACATATCTTCTTTTTATTTGTTTTTGAAATATCCTATGGAGCACATCTCAACAGTAAGCTATTATACTAGAATCTATGCATTTCACTGTATAGGTAAGTTATCTGATACAAGATTCAAATAGGTTTCTCAAGAAGCACTTAAAACATGGCTCCTACATACCCTTACATATTCCACCACAGTAAACCCAAAGTCTATCTAACGTTAACATATTTTTAATGAAATTCAAAATGAAAAGGACATAAYTGAGGCAATGGTCTTCTAAATGTTAAGATACTTGAAATAGATACTGTAAGTTTACATATTTCACTATAATGACTGTACAACTGAAATATTATACCAGAAATATGATATTATGCTTGAATACATTAATAGGATTAATATAGAAAAATGAACATACACTTATGAATACTTTATTTTAAAGACAGAAACAAATTCCCACTGGAGTATGCAGAAGCTATAAYGACAAGAAGCACTTAAGTAGAGGAAAGGGAACTAAAGACAAAACTGTGGACTTAGCAGAAGAGCTACTGGCCCAGGCTCGTGTGTCAGAGTCCACGTTGGCTAGAGGGTCCACTTCCCTTAAAAGTCATGAAGTAGTAAYGTAATGCAACAGTAACTGCTGCTTTTTTGCACATACTGAGTAGCCTCCTCAAGACTTCTCTAGCACAGACAGTGATGATATGTCTCAAGCTATAGCACAAAACTGTCTTCTGTGTGTGAGATAAAAACCAAACAARCAGGGGGACAGGAAATACTGCAAGTTCCTGTTTGTCAAGTCTCCCTTGCATCATTTTCATCAGGATAGGCCTTCTCTGCTATACAAAGCAAGTACAAAAGATCTGGACACTAAATGAATGACATGTCAGCTTGTATCTGTCCAACTCACGGATTTTCAAACTCTGTATTTTTTGCTAAATCTGCCAGAAAAGTAATGCTAGGAAGGTAAGTAGCCTCTCTTGCTCCGTTATGTTGGATGTAATACAAGGAGAATGTCACATAGATGAAATTCAAAATTCCCTTTCCATCGTGCTACAGCTTCTCTTTCCCAAAATGGGACATCAAGGCTCACAGAACTGGCACAACTTGACTACACTTAAGACTGGAAAAGCATTGCTACCAGGCTGAGTTTCATGCTGTTGTTCTTTGCACATGCTTATCTCAACCCGCTATTTTAAGGACTTTAAGAATCATACTTAGAGTAAGTTTCATTATCCTTAAATGGTTAGCAAAGTCTTTCAGTTTATGATTTACATTGTACTCGGGCTATGTGCATGTTATGATAAGGATTAGAAATGGAAAAGARAAGCAAAATCCACCCTTTCTGGAGAAACTCATGGAAGAGCAAGACTTATTTTCTTGAGACAGATTCCAGAGAGCTCTATCCTGAAATTATCTGTAGAGTCCTGTTAAATTATTAAAGTTATACTTGCATTTCAGCCATTTACCAATAAATTACCTCTGGTTTCAGGTCTGCAAGTCCAGGCTGCAACCTTGAAGAACTTCTTCACATGCAATGCAGCATAAGGAACAATGAACATCAAGAGACTTTAGTTTCACTGGTGTAAGAACTGACACTAATTCAGGGACAGACTTTCTTTCTTAGATAGAAAATTAGCACAACTGAGGTGTTGTTGATATCTTGTGATTTCCCTTTCTTCACAAATTCTCACTCCTGCAACACAAGTGTGCCTAGCAGAGCAGCTCATTACCGCCACCCTCCTTGGCATTTGTTCTCAGGGGCCTGGGCATTTCAGCTGCTGGGAGCTTGACAGGGAATGAGAGGGTTGATCAGGCATCACAAGACATTCAGCACCTTATGGGACTGTATCTAGCCTAACTTCTCTTTTAGACACAGCAGGAAACCTTCAGCAAAGCTCTGCAGTGTCTTACTTGGTTTAATATACTGTGACTATTTATGGCAAAATGCATGGACCTCAGCAGAAGATTTTCGTGAGGACAGCCTGCTTCAGAGTTAGTTTTGGTTCAAGTGATCCTGAAGTAACTGCATAGAACTGAGGGAAATTTGCTGCTTGCCTGGTACTTAATTTTGCAATCAGGCAGCTGCAACCGCCTTCATGCTTTGAGAGGGAACTTTGATAGCAAGACAGAAGTGCTCTGAAGGCAAGGCAGAGCTGTTGTGACTCCTGACCCAGAGCCGCAGGCCTCTTGGATATCTCTGCTCTTAAACTACACAATTTTTCACTACATCTCTGAAGATTCAGTTTGGATAGAACAGATCTTCACAAATTGCAGTGAATTTGGCACACAGCAACTATTAAAATGTCTCCTCCACCAAGGAGCTGCACCTGGTGCCAGTGAACTGGTGCTCACTGGCAGCTCACATGAAGGGCTCTGGTGAGGAATAAGCTGATATAGTCCAAAAGAGCAGTGCTCTGAAGGAAAGAGGGGTTTGATGGGACAAGAAAATAGCATGTGATGACAGAAATTACTACAAAAATACTGCTTATTTATGTATAAACAAGTTGAAGTTGCGTAGACAATTTTGGAATTATAAACTCTTAACACTTGAGGGCTGGATTTTTCTGTTTTGAAAACAATCTTTTACTCATCTTTGACAAGTATGTCTAGATAGCAAATTGTCTTCCAAAAAGATACTAAAATTTTATTTAAGATTACTGATTTTAAAGTGTCTCTAAGTGACAGAAACAGTAGTCCATTCATATMAATTCTATATGTTAAGAGCATGTCTTCTGTGTCAGGTCATACAACCTGACAGGGACAGAGCCTCTCTTTTGTTCTCCCCTTGTAGGACTGCGAAGGATTGATCTGCAATTTCAGACTGTGGTTATGAGGTTATCTGGGAGAAAGGGAGGAGGGAAAAAAAATCTTTTTGTTCAGCAAGTGTAAATGGTTCCAAAGAAAAGGGTCTGTGACTGTGGCCTAAGGCAGCGCTTCCTTCCCTGCCTGCCATCAAGAGGGCCCGCAGGGACCCTCAATGGACATGGAGCAGCTTGGGGACCGCAGCCACCAGCCAGGCCCAGGCCACGCGGCTCTCACAGCAGCTCCTCTCTGCGGGGTGGTCTTCCATCCCAGGTCTTCCATCCACTGTTATGGAGGTTGGATAAGCTGAAGTAGATGTGGGCTTCACCAAACCTCTCAAAAGCACGACACCATCCATACAAGAGCCTTCTGAGTGACACATCTTTTTTTCTCCTAAATGTTGCATATTGTTGGAACAAAACACTTCTGCTAGGCAATGTCATTCCTGTAAGGAAGGTAAATCCTGCCCACAAGACACAGACCTATTCCCAGGATGCTTATGCTAGTTTCAGATTTCATGATCCCGTTTAAGCAGAGGAGCAGCAGCAGATTTCATGATCCCATCTGCAAGGAGCTGACCTCTCCTCAGAGAATCTCTTATGACAGCTCTCTTCCTCCCATGTGCTTGGGCCCACTTGCTGTGCCCAAGCTGTGCCTCACAGGGTATTTTTCCTGCTTCTCTACCCTGACTCTGAATCACYGCCGGGGCGGCTGAGCCTGAGGCACAGGATGACTGAGAGTTGCCGGGCTGTAATGGCCACGGGGCAGCAGTTGCTCTCCAGTCACCCAGACCCGGTTTCTGCTCCGCCAGGCAGGGCACTTGCCTCCCGCCCGCATCACTTCCCTGCCCACACACACCACTCTCTGCTATGGAGCCTTCCTTCCTAAAAAAACGCTTTAGAAAACAGACCAGGAACACAGTAGCACTCCCTCTTGTTCACTAGCAAAAGCACATTTCTGGAGACCGAGCATTTGCTAAAAGCAGGTGCAATTTCAGAGTGCTGGGGAGTTGTGCCGAGATGTATCAGTGCTACAGCTAAGGCTTAAACCAGTGTTACACACGGGCTGTGAGAGTTAAGGCAAGACAGGCTGATCCCTTTGCACCAAGTGCCTCTGTCACACTGCAGCGAGCACGACAACAGCCCTGTCCCTGGTGCTTTGCACAGAAGTCAGGGGTATCTGCAGGACGTTTAAAGAAACGCTACTGCTCCATGACSCACAGGGTACAGTAACTGACCATCACTGTCACTTGGAGCAGAATTACCAGTATCTTGACTACAAATATACACATCAATATACTAACAAGACCTGTAGCACAAATTTAAGCCATAAGATTGTTGTCCTTCAGCCCTCTTACTGCCCCAACCTTTACCCTGCTTTGTCAGTTACTGCTTTCCACCTTGTTTGATTTTAATACTGTTATTTTCTTACCCTATTTCTGCAGGAGAGCTGTTGTAGACTGTTGTAATACATTCAAACTCAACACACACAAACTTATGTTTTTATAAAGTGCAGTTCCAACTTCAGCAAGGAAAATTCAATTATTTACCGAATAAGTGAAAACCAGGAAAACATGTTAGAGATAAATGGTTAAGGGAGGTTAAAGACATTTTTTTCCATGATCTTTGTGCAGACAGCAGTAATCACAGAGTTCCCTTATCTAACAGGCAGAAAATGTTTTACACATTGGAGATACAAAACATTTATATGACAACTAGACCCTTCTGCACCTTATCTTGTGTACTCAGTGTAAAAGTTAACACAAT
Organism: Eudromia elegans; assembly: GCA_003342815.1. Lineage (NCBI taxonomy): Eukaryota > Metazoa > Chordata > Aves > Tinamiformes > Tinamidae > Eudromia > Eudromia elegans. The sequence goes on from PTEX01000042.1 coordinate 3,658,979, forward strand.
ATACAGAGAACTAATTTAAAAGAGGTTTCACCTACACAGAGGGGACGACATGGTTTTTCATGCTGCTGCCAAACAATTCTGTAAAGTTAACCACCTCCCAGTTATTCTATCATTAATTACAGGATACCACAGCATTACGGCATTTCTGAATACAATGTCTTTCAGGGAGAGATAAAACAGTATCAGTTGCACATTGTTTTATCAGCTCTATTTTCTTTATCTCCATTTTTAACCACTATAGGCAGTCAGCCAGATTTCTGGACACACGAATTCACAATACTGAAGAAAAAGCTAAGAATTAAAGTTAAATAAGGACATAGTTTTCATTATCTGACAATGGTACATTTAAGCATTAAAGTTACTTTAACTTCCAAAACAAGGGGTGCTTCTTCCCTGCACCTTGAGGATCTAATAAAAATCATCTCTGAGATATGAGAAGTAGAGTCACTTCATGAAAAATTATATTTAACTATGAGAACTCCAAATCTTCACCCTTGGTTTCTATAGCTGTGGGGGGTGGGGAAAAAAAAAAAAAAAAAAGAAAAGGAAAAAATAAAGCCAGCAATAATCAGGTGCCAACCCTAACTGCATTGGTCTGTTCACAGTAACTTCAGCAGGCAAACTCGTGTAGAAACCACTTGGTTCAAAGCATGCATATTATCCATTTTAAGAGTTAGCAGAGCATTTAAAACATTCCTTCCTACAACGATAAATGCAGAGACATAGTAATTTCACCACAAGCCCTAATTTCAAGGAGAAGATAGTTTTTCAGGTTTTCTTTTCCATAAAAAGAAAGATTACCATAGAGGAGCCTGCTAGTAAATGTCTTCCTGCTTCAGGCCCCCTACAAATTGCGATCACCAGCAGACTAGAAGCAGCAGCAGAGCGATGGAGCCCGGAGCCGGGTACAGCAGCTCCTCAGTATTCCCCACAGCTTGGATGCTGCTTCAGGAGGAGGCGGCTGCAACTTCTGCTCCACAGGCCAGTCCCCCTCCCTGGTCACTTGCACCTCGCGCAGGAGGTGCTCGCCCACCAACCATGCTGCTCCCAGATCCCCTCTGCACCTTCCAGCAGACTCCTCAACTCAATGGGAAACGCAAAAGCCTACAGGAAAACCAACAGCCTTTCTGGGGAACACRCACGGAGCTGATGCCGTGCAAGACAAGCATCCCTGCCCAAGGTAGGGCAGGCAGGCCCCTTTACACCAAAGGGAGGCAGCAGGCAAGCAGCACAGCCCACAYGTGGAGGAGAAGGGCGAGCTCCAAACCATGCTGGGTACTTCATTGGATGTAGCTGTGAGTCCATCACAAGGGGCCCCAGCCCTCTTAGGGCCAAAACCCTCTTGACTCTTACACATCAGCCATAACTAACAACTCGCCTTCTCCTCACTGGAAGGATGTGAGAGAAGCTGAACAGCAGTGCTCGATCCTGTGGCTTGACCCTGCAGCTGAGGTAACAGTAAGCAAAAGCACCTGCGACATCTACCTGTAACTGAAAACAACTGAAACAAGAAACAAGCACTCCCAAGACAAATTTATAGCTGCTTTTCTGCTAGGGGTCATCTTTTAAGTCGTTTTCTCCAAGTAAGGTACATCTTTATCTTTCCAAGCAGAAAACTCACAGCCATTTCCACCCTAAATTTCCGTTTAGGGTTCAGAGAGGGAGTTATACTTGGTTCCAACTTGGCCCAAGGAATGCAGGGACGGGGAGAAAAGTCACCAACCTGTGAGCTATCGTGCTGCTCACATGCAGCTCAAATTGGAGCACCAACCTGCATCACAGCACTCCTCGCAGCGCCAGCACTCACGGAGAGCAACGGGAGCTGTTGCAAGCACCGCGTACAAGTCTCGGGGCGCTTCTAGAGCCGGCGGATTAGCCTCCCTCCCTCCCTCAGCCGCACAGAGACAAGGAAAGCGCCGCGGCAGAAAGTTACACAGGCAGGCAGGGCAGAGCAGAGCAAACGAGAGCTTCAGAACGGTTCTGAGGGGTCCCGAGGGCCGTGCCGGGGGGGAGGAGAACCCCACACACACCTCGCACGCCGCGGGTGCCGCCGGCGCCGTTACCTGCAGTCGGGAAGGGCCCCGCGCCCGCGAGGCGCCGCGCTCGCCCGGCCGGGAAGGCGCCCGCGGCCGCGCACAGCGGCTCCCTGCGCGGAGGCGGCGGCGGAGGAAGCGGCGCGGGGCTGCGCTGTCCTGCGCGGGGGCGGTCCGGGCCGCGCCGCTCCGCGGAGCGCTGCGCACCCGCGCGGCCTGCAGCAAGTGCGAGGCGGGAGATTCACACGCGGCCAGCGGCACACGTGGAGGGGTCCCGTTCCGGTGCTGCTCCCACACGCACAGATAGTAATAATAATACTAATAATGTAATAATAATAATAATGGGGGTTGCAAGTGCCGCCGCTCGGAGCGGGTGCAGACTCCCCCCAGCTGTGTGTGCACRGCCGGCATTAAAGCGCGTGCGAGAAGCGCTTCGGCTCGGGTGCCACTTACGCACAGCCAAGCAAGAGCGGGGCCAGGGACGCCGGGGCAGCTCCTCTCCATCCCGAGCCGGTCGCATGTCCGCTCGTGGCTCCTGGCCTCTACAGGGCAAATTCGCAGGGGCTGCAGTTCTTTACTTGGTCCTTAACTGTGCACAGTGGCCATGTGCAGCCACCCGAGAGCCCRGGCACCCACTCGGGGAAGACGTAACCAAAGCAGCTAGTACTCACCTCAAGCTTTAAGGTCTACAATGAGGCAGCCCCTCTTCCAGACATCCTCGCCTTAGCTGTCACCGGCAGAAACTGTCAGCCTGCAAAATCCCTTCAAAAAAAAAAAAAAAAAAAAAAAAAGAAAAAAAAAGAAAAAAAAAAAAGAGCTTGTAAAGATCACTTAAAATACATCTCAGAGATTTTTAAGGACTGGCCTGGCTGAAAGAGAACGTAGGGCCTGCGCTTGGAAGCACATTGTTTTGTTGTGACTAGTGGCTGGATCAACACAGATGTCTTTCTGTTCGCCCTGGAGGAAATGACTCGCGAGGCTTTGTTTTCACTTGGGGGATTTCCTCCAGAGGCAGCACTTGGCATGCCCGCTGCACCGTCGCGGAGCCCGGAGCCTTGCACACTGTGCCTGCCTCACGGGCTCCAGCTTGGCAGCCCTCGCACCACCCGCTGTGCAGCCGCCTCACAGGCCGCATCTCACCACTCAGTCCCTGCACACTCATCCTTAGCCACCCAGGTGCCCATGCAGAGCTCCCTACTGCCCTGGCACCTCCAGCTGCGTTTTTGGAGCAACAGCAGCTGTAGCTTCTCCCACCTGCCTGCTGCTGCAGCAGAGGAAAGGATGGTAAGACTGAACAGTTGCTTAAGGAGGGAGTTGGAGTAGTTTTACTCACAGCAGTGCCCATTCTGAGCTCCATAAAGAAGTGCCGTCTAGTGAAAAAGGATTATGCGACAATGTGATAAGATCAGGAGCAGCTGCATCTTTTCTGGAACTTTATCCCTGCGCTGCAGCATGGGGAGAAGGAAAGAATTTATGTGGTCCTTTGCCATGTTGAAGTTGTCCTCCTTGATGACTGCTTGATAACTGACCTGGAGTTAGCCAGTTCAGTGTTGACAGATCAGCAAACGGAGGATCCGTGTGGAGGCGTGGATCAGAGTTAACACTTTTCATTCCATGCTCTACAAGGCTTTCCAGTTCTCAGAAGACTTGCTGGTGCCTCTGCTGCAGCTAGTGCAGCTAGTCCCTTCCCTCCCACCTCATTCTGCCACAGTGGCTGAGGAAGCTTCCTGAGGGACAAAGCAAGGACAAGATGACGCTGGCTCTGAGGACATGGATGATGGATGTATCTCCAAGGGACCAAAGAGGCAGGTTGGTCACCCACTGATGGCAAGGCTCAGATTAGCTGCACTTGCTTCAGTCATAACCTATATGCAGTCCCACTCATTCTGTGGGGTGAGAGAAGCTTGGGGAAGAGCAGTACCACTCTTTCTGTGTGGCTCCTTTTGGCCTGGTGAGCAGGACAGTGCTGCACGTTTGGATTTCTGCTGTGCAGCTCCAGGAAGTCCTCTTGTCAAGGCTCTGCCCTGGTCTAAAGTATTTAAAGAATAAAGATACCTTTCAAATATAATGTTTGTTTTATCTGTATAAATTTTAAAACAAAGAATAGGCTCAGCTTTCTATCCAGGGAAATGTGCTGGSTTCTGTTAAAAAATCTGCTTTGCAGAAAAAAACACAGTCTGCGCAAGAAATGATTTCATTTCCCTAAAATTTCACATACTTAAAAGTTATGCAAACAGTGCAGTAGCAGGGGAAAGGGAAAAGGAGGTAGCATTTCAGGAGGTTGGGACAGTTGGAGCTCACTGTTACTGTTTCAATCTATTTGAAATTTTAAGGAATCCTGTGGACTGTCAACATAGCTCCAATCCCACCTCTGCTTTAAAAAGATCAGGATACTTGTTTCTGAGCCTCTTCTCTGGTAGGCCCTAGGGAACCCCATGGGCTGAAGTAATGTAGTGACCATTGTCCATTTCAGATGAACAGCACTCAGCTCTCAGTCATTTTGCTGCTCTGCTGCAAAGGAAGGAACAGCAGCGAAGCCTTTTTGGACCAAACTGCACCTCTCTCCAGGAGGAAGCCTCCACTGGGAAGAACTGAAGCTTATGAAATGAAATGTGTGTGGCACAGAGGACCACGGGGCATAGAGGACTATTTGATAGAGTATCTTCCCCACAACAGTTGTTCGTCTGACTTAGCTTCACCATCTTGCGGTCCATATGAGTTCTGTCCTTGGACAGGTATAGTCTGGCTAGCTCTTTTGTCTAGAAAGCCCCGTCTTTGCAGTCTTTCTGCTCAGAGAGAAGCATCTCTGCCAGTCTCTTGGACACAAAAAGGCTCCTCCTCTCATTTTTTTCTGTGCCTGTCAAGTCCTCTTTGCCTTAGTTGGCCCTTCCTCATTTCTCAGAATCTTCTGCCAAGTCAGTCAATGATCATTTCTTTTGTTTATTCCTCTTCTCTYACTTGCTGTGGACAGACATGACCAACATCTCAAGAGTGAACCCTGCAAAGGAGAGAAAAATTACAGTTATTGTCTACTGTTCAGTTTCCAAAATAGCAAACGTGCTGATTTTTTTCTGCCTATACTGAATTCCTTTCTCCAAAGCTTTATCACAGTTCTGAGAGACTTTGGAGGCAGTAATTCCATTGCATCACAGAAAGTCCTTCCTCATCATAAGAGGAAGAGTAGCTGAATATGACAGGTATAGTGTTTGAATCAGCCTTGGCCAGGAGAAGAGCAAGGAATCTGGGAGTCAGGGGAACCAAAGGCTCTGTCTGGCAGACCAGCTCRCAAGAACTGAATTGCTGAGAGACATTTTCAGAGATTTTAACTGAGGGCTAGAGTGCAGAACTTAGAGAGGCTACAAGTTTGTATCTGCCAAAGATGAGCATCTGCAGGTCTTACAGATACCAGGAATATATTACTACATGCYATTCAGTAAATGTAATAAAGAGAGATGACTAAGCTTACCCATCTATTCTGAAGTACTGCTAAGGGAGTGCTAAGTAGTCAAACCTGCCTGTGTGGTGGCTGCGTAATCAGCTCCAGTATGCCAGTGCCCTGTCAAGCACCATTTTTGTGCTACGGACTTTTGGTCCCACCATATTTGGTGACATTGGGCACATCTGTCATGTTCACAGTGATATATGTAGACCAAACTATAATCCTCTGCCAAAATCCTACCCAACTTCAGAGGTCCCTGTTTTGCCTCCTGCTTCTTTGCAAGCCAGCTGCACACCRCACACCCTCAGTTTTAAAGCACCACTACACTAAACAAAATAAACTTTGATACATACACCTAAAAGAAAAGACAAACCAGAAGAAAGTTTTAATTCCAAGTTCTAAAAAAATCTGTCTTTTGACATCTGGGCTTCAAAGTTTCTTGGATACCTCCACAGAATCGAGGTCCAATATCTTATCATAACATAATTTTTTCATGAGACCATCAGGATGGAACAAAATGCTATTAGCTGTGACAACATTCAAGGAGTGCATCAACAAACCTGATTTTATACAAGCATGTGATGAGAAATCTCATTATCAGATAGCACAAAGCACAAGAAAGTACACCCCAAGGGTATAGGCATAGAAGAAAGCAGCTTAGAAAAGTATCTGAAAGAACATCAGAAGTTTGTACAGAGATCCACCCAAATATTAATGCAGGCGATTGTACTGATTTTTTTTTATAAGGAACCAGATAGGAATAAATGTGCCATAATAATCTCCCAGTCATTTCACAGTGATGTGAATGCATCTTCTAGACACACTCCTAGAAGTTCTGCATCTGTGCACTTCTGCATAGTGATCTGTTGACCACTATAGTATAAAGTCCACCACTTAAACAAAAGAGAAAGAAAAGGGCTTTCAAGATTTTGGGAAAAAAAAAAAAAAAAAAAAGAGGACAACATAAAAGAGGAAGAGAGATTAAATTAACTGAGGTGGAATTATCCAATTTGGAATTATTGATCCCTTGCAATATGTACTTGCATGGGACAGATAGACAAAACAAACACTACAGGAATACCAGCAAGAGGAAGGAGAGAATAAACATGTGAACAAACCCTGAAAGGGACTTTTGTTTCTTATGAAACTTCTCATCTGTATTTTTCTCCACTTACTTGCATCCATATTCAGGATGGATAATATTCAGATAATCTTTTTTCATTTTATTTCCATTACTGTTTTCCTTTAGTATTCTCATATATAACCCTATGCTTTGTTTTTCTGCACATTTGATATTTTCATTGGATTTTCTGTAGTATTCACCACTACAGATGAGTGTAATGGAACTTCTCTAGCCTGTAATGATACAGTAAAACTGGATGAGATGAAAAGGGTGAACAGAAATCTGATTTTCACTGTCTCTTCTGATCCAAGAAGTTCTCAAATGAAGCCAGTAAGAGCTAGAATGGAAGCTCACTACAGGAATTGTTTCATCACGCAGCAGCCAGATGTGCTGAATTCCTTGCTTTTCAAAGAATGCTGAGGATGGAGGAAATCAGGCATTTTTGAAAGAGACTGGACAGACACTTGGAACATGGATCTATTGAGAATCACTAGACAGACACAACGTCTCAGATTTAGGAAGTCTCCTTGAAGAGTATCATAAGAAATACTTGAACAAAGGTATCATAGACTTGCCCTGTTCTTACAGATGGCCTGGGCCACCATCTGTGGTCTCCATAGGTAGGATGCTGGGGTTTTATGTTTCACATATATATATATATATATATTTTTTTTCCCCCAACAAACATGTGAGTTATTAGGAAATGTTTATTCCTTATCCCATAAGCCTTCATAGCAACTCAGTAATGTCTTTTTAGCACTTCCTTTGCTTCTTCCATGGTTTTCACTGCTGCACTGCTAGAGATTAACGAGAAATGGCGTGTGAGAAAGAGGTAGCTGGATCTAGCACTAATATCAATCCAGAGAAGGATGTGTTTGCCAGTGTCAAGAGCAAATCTCATGCCTGCTGTGTCTCAGTGAGTCCATGAATGTCTCCCAGCCAGCTGTGCTTCAGGATAYGGGTTTCTGGGCTGTGAGAAACTGTGGAGTAACCCAAGTTTCTGGACCTCAGCATGGTTCAGAAATGAAAACTGAAATCCGCCTCTAAGTTATACAAGGGTAATATAATTTGTTATTGTCAAGTCCTATCCTTGTGATTGTAAAAGAGGTCTATAAGGAGGTATGCCAGCTGACCACTTAGATGAGATATTTAAAGAGCACTGAACATCATTGCAGTAACCAGATGTTTCTAATACATGGTTAGGTTATAACTAAAATTTGTCATACTCTCATACCCTGAGGTCATGAAGTGATATGTGCACAGCAGCACCAAACATGCCAGATGTCTGCCTGATGATCACGTGTTCAGGAAATCTCCCACCTAGCCGTACAGACAAGCCAACACCAACTTTATGCAAATGAATGCTGGATTTACTTACTCTCACCTACTTTGTTTCTAACAGCAAAGCAATCCCTATTTCTCTGCTTCCTTTTTGCAGATGGTGCTATTTCCTCTACTGCCAGGACTGCAGGCAGCATTCTGGCCACAGCATCTAGATCACAAAGACATTCCCTGCCATCTCTTATAAAAACACATTCTCATCTGGAAAAAAAAAAATCTGTCTGTCTGTCTTTTGGACATGTTGCCAAGTGATTACAGCAAGAAAGAGACTTTCTCTTCAGGTCTGGCTATGCTTCTACTGACTCAAAAAGCAGGTTCTGCAGGTCTGTAGGGTGGACAGCAACGATGGTTTGCTACACAAAGGACAATATTCCATACAAGAACCCTGGGGGCTCTTACCGTGACAGAGAGGCCTGGCAGCCTCCACTGGGCTGTTGGGAGGCAAGGAGAGACATTGTCATGACACTTGTCTCTACCTGCTGTCACAGTTACTCTCCCTGATCCAGCTGGGATCGGCTTCCTCCAAAATCCAGGTGTCTTCCTTCTTTACCATGATGACATTTTAGCCTTTTGGCTTTAACTGTTAATTAATACTAGACTTTCCTTTCACATGCAGAGTTAAGACACCCAATGATTTGGTATTTTTATATCCACAAGCTAGCCAGGGGTGATAAAGGTAAAATAAATATATGCTACACTAACCTTCAAATACACACACAGAAGTCTCCCTAAAGCTACAGGATTTGTGTTCATACACTTAAGTTAAACTCGATACATAAATTTACAGAAGGCTTTGCTAAACTTCTTTACTTAGATAGGGGGTCTGTCTGATCACAAAGACTGCCAAATCAAGTCGCCACACACACATTCCTTTCCTCTTTCTCTGCTACTTCTTAAGTAGTGCAACTTACCCTAACTTATCTTAGTTTAGCATTAAAACAGGTCAGTACACTGTCATCTGATTTGAGCAGTGGCTTGAGACACTAATCCAACAATATGATAAGAAATAACAAGCATATACCTAAAGAGATTTTATAGATTCTTTACTTACTTGCACATTTAGCTCGCCCATAGAGTCAGTACAGAAGTTCTGAGGAGCATATTAAATTTTCTTGCTAGTGTCACTACAAGGAATAGCTACCTAAAAAGGAAAGACTGTGGACTAGAGCATTGGCTTGCTCWGCGCTGGTGGTTTTCAGCTTGTGGTCCGTGGGCCTATAGATAATTGAGCAACTCCTTCTCAAGGAACCCACAGGATGCAACCAAAAAAAGGACATCCTTCAATTCAGTAGGATCATCTCTCCTACTGGACTACTTTGGACTACTCCAAAGATACCATGAGGATCCTCAAATCAAATCACTTCCCTGCCTTGGCAGCTTGAGAGCTGGCTAAGTTGCACGAGGCAGGTCCGAGCAGCGTGGGTGCAGCACAGAGCATATGACACACCTCTGCACGTGTTTTGGACTAGGCTGCAGCATGCAGTTACCTGGAGCCTCTAGCAACAGTTTGGGCTAAGTCACGCTGCCTAGCAGGCTGAAACACTCACAGCACTGCATGTGGTCTAGAGGCCACACGCATCACTGCTGAGGAAACATAGTAGCCTTGCTTGAAGAGAAAGCTCTTAGCATTCAAAAGCAAGTTCAGTGAATCAGGCTGATCTGAATCAGTCTTCAGACGTGCACTGGAAAGGCAAAATCCAAACAGAGGTGGTTGTTCCAGGGAACAGATTCTGAGCTCAGCAAAACTGGAATCTCACAGCTGCCTTCAGTGGAACTGGATCAAATTTAGAGAAAAAAAAGCTGAAAGAAGATTTTGTTTCAGGATGTGGTTTGTTTAGCCAGAATCTGCTATTGAAATGTAGATGGTCAAAGCATAATTTTAGCTAGTACTAYAATCTGAGGCAAAACTCTGCATAGGCTTACAACACAAAACAAAAAATTTTAAAATGAATCTAACTTTTCTTCTTCAGGAGGCAAAAATATATTCTTCTATTTGCAATGGCATACTATATAATCAGGTTAAACTGATTTAATTAGGATAATTAGCTGCAGCACTTCAATTAGCAGACTATCTAGGCAAAAGCCTAAGGACCAAGAGAAGTTCTGCTTCTGATCTCAGTGACATTTTTGTAGATACCTTCCTAGTGAAACTGCCATGAATTTGAACTCACAGAATACATTTACCGATCTTCATACATTTATAGATCTTCATTTTATTTGAGATTTCCTAGCAGAGCTGCAAGCTGGAGAAAAAAACATCACGCATCTGGTTGATTTTGTAAATCCACTTCAAAGAACACAATCATTGTATGACTGCAGTCTTCACTTCAAGTATTTTACCATATGACCTTAATTTCTGCCCTCATCAGAGGAGTTCCGAGCATACAGTAATGACAGTTCAAAATAAATTCACTGTTTAATTGATTACTTGAATTTATCCCTATTCTAATATTTACCCCATTCTAATAACCCTTTCTCATTCTCCACTGCCAATCACTGATATTATATCTTTTCAAAAGGATTTTAATTACATTTGTTATTTGTTATGTAAGCTCATATTAAAATGTTTTACTTAGCTGCTGATCAATTCTCTTTTCAAATAATATTTACCATTAAATACTTCTGTAGTCAGGATAGAAAATGTAACATTTTTGTCTAACATCGCCCATTGCTGCAGACAAAATTAAGTGGGGAAAAACACTGCATCCTTTGCCACATTACATCCATAGATGTAGTATTACTGAAGATCTGCCACTTTACTGTTCTGAAAAGCTCTTAAAGTTAAGGTAAAGAGGTAGCTGGGGAGCCTTCAGGTGGTATGAGGACCCAACTGGCCTTTCATTGCATGGTTTATTCCTGCTACCTCCTTTACTTCACACACACGTCAAATATATATTGAGAAAGTTGAAACAAACAGAATTTGCCTCATCACATCAAACTATGTAACCATGGCAATGCTACAACAGTCAATGCTTCTATTGTCTTGCCAAGTTAGGACCCCCTGTACTTCATAGGATTCTGTCATAAATCCAGGATTTTCAGAGAATAAAGAAATAAAACAGAATCAGCAATCTGTTTAGTTAGCTCAGATTCATGACTTCTAGGAAAATCAATTGTGACATGAAAAAGGGCATTTTTAAATAATAAAAATAATGGTCTGGAAAAAAAACATATTTTTCTCAAGCCTGTCTTGCCAAAATGCTTATGAGAAAGAAAGAAGGCTGCATGTCCCTTGCACTCATGTGCTTCTCTGTTCTAAAGTACAGAGGTAGCATTGGCAATAGATGCCTGTACAACGACTACAAAAGGGCTGACCCATTACTATCTAGCTGGGCATTTGGCTTGTAAACAATAGTAGGAACTGAGTCCATAGAAAATGTGTCATTCTTGTCAGCCTGCCACATTGTTTCAGCTGGGAAATAAGACAAACTGCTACATTCTTGGTTAAAAATAAGAGGTCTTTGAATTTTCTCTGAACTTTCCATCAAGGGTTGACTTTTGTAATTTTGGCACAGCTCTCTAGGTCTGAATATAGCTTAGTTTTCATACTTCAAGACTTGTACAGTACTGGGACTAACTTAGACCAGGTAATAAATGAAGTGCAAAGTTTGTCTTACTGCACAAGATACTATCATCTCACCACAGCCTAGCACAGCCTTGGTTGTGATGGAGGGCAGAAAGTATTATCACAGCTGCTTCAGCTTCCAGGTCTCTCTGGAAGCTTTATCTTGGGTCATATTTAATGCTAGAGTACCACTGACTACAGTACCTTATACCTGGGGTGCATCTGTCTCTTCAACTTTTTTGATATTTTATCTTCCACAAATCCCTCACAATTAGTGACTCAGCCTTTCAGAAAAACATTTAAAATGCTGCAGTTCATTGGCACACTTTACAGATTGCTTCTTGCTGGAAATGATAAAATCAGTTAAACTGTGTTGGCACAAACAAGTCTACAATACTGCAAAGGGATATTTACAGGAAAGGATTTCTGCAGAAGGCTCCTTCTGCTTCTAATGAAATGTACATGTTTGATCCAGTATGTTATTATCACTTAACAGAGGTATGTTTGCATCATGGCAACTGCATATTCAGAATTATTTCTTTGCATATTCAGAATTATTTCTTGGTTTGAATTTTGGTAGAGAAATCCTTTGTTTAAAATGTATATATTTGATATTCAGCCTAGCAGCAAGTTTGGATACTTGTATTGTTATGTTTCTTACCAGGCTATAATGCCTGAATTTATCAGTAAGTGTTTTAATAGGTGTGGAATACATGTTAGTGGACATTTGGAAAATGTCATATTCACTGGCACAGCTACATTTACCACTTGCAAAAAAACCTTACTCCATTGCTTAACCAACAGTGAATCTGATATGACAACTTTGCAGCTTACCTGAATTACAAAAGGACCTGATACTCTGCAATGCTGGATTCAGCAAAGTGTTTAAATAATTCTTAATGACTTTAAAAGCAGTCAAATAAGGGCAGGCTTTCATTATTTCACTCAATATACCATATTTCTCATTTTTATGTACTGATGGATTATAGGGAGTTAAATTTGGTTTATAAATTAGAGCAAAATTCACCTTCTGTTAACCTTGACTGTGTTGACTTGCTTGCATTTAAATAAGGTGATCCATTTTTCACCGCTCTTTCCTCATGGTTCATGCTTTCACATAAGACATGAAGATTTGATGAGACCAAACTTGTGCTTGAAGTTCAGCATGTACATCAGTGAGTTGCTTCTTATAGGCAAATGTTCAGTCTGCATAGACCTGCAGCCAGAATGGGGACACACTAGGTAAGAGGACATGGAGCCTAGAACCAGAGAACTTGCCAGATCACCAATTCCCATGTCTCTATCATGGGCAACCCCACAGGAAACTGCTAGTAACAGTAGCAGCAAAGCCCCGAAAAAAATAGATAAATCGTTGTCTCCTGTTGTCCTAGAAAAGAACAATGCTAGATTATCTGGTCATTATGACTCTATTGTCAGCACAAATTTTGTGATGGTTTATACTCATATGCCTCAGGGAAGTGTCCTTTAATTCACTTAGTTTTTYTCCGTTATTTTTACCTTCACTTACAATGAGCTATGATACATTTTCTGAAACAACATCTAAGCAAGATGATCTATTCATCTAAGCAAGAAACTTGTGGATCTGTACTCGTGGTCTTAATATCTCCCTGGTCATTTAAAGATCCTCTTTTCTGAACTTCTTACAGTATATTCATCTTATTTCACTGTGAGAGCGCTGTTCTCAGTACTCCAGATAAGGTCTCAGTACTGCATATTTCCCTTTAACCTGCTTGAAGGATTTCACCCTCAGCTCATCAGAAGTAATTTTGTTTTTCATGACAATATCTTAGCAGCTGTCCTCAGAGCCCCCATGATTRACGACTGACTAAACAGCCACATCTTTCCCTTGATCTGGTCAGAACTGCAGAAATTCTGCAGTTCTTCTTACTGCAGAAATTCTTACTAGTATCTCAATCCCTTACCCTTTGTTGTTAATCTTCATCCTATATCTGTCAACTTAGTCTGTCCTCAGAGCCTTTTATTTATAGCATCACCGGCTCTACAGTGCATTAAAGACATCTTGTCATTAGTGCATTTCATTAATCACTTTCATTAATCACACATCTTTTATTATTTGCTAGAACTTCCTTTGCAGGGTCTTCCTCGGCTTCACTTACAACAGTTTCATCTTGCTTTCTGCCTGCAAAACTATTTTCTCCTTTCCTATTCTGAACAGGTGCTCTGTTTACATATGCTATTAAAGATTTCTGTTAATTGTAGATGAAACTATTTTCTACATTTCTTCCATTTGTTTGGGATGAATATTTCAGATATTTGGATAATCTCTGAAGCATTGGTTTAAAGAAAATCCAATTGCCTTGCCATTAACTCACTCAAATATTCAGGCACAATATGTATTCATAATTCAAATCAATTGAATAGTACCAAGATATTTCAAGCAATTTTATTCAGAGCTTGGCTTCTCATTGAATAATATTTACTTGTACAGGACCGGAAGCAAATTAAGCACATAATAAATGGGCAACAATTCCTTAGACCAAAGAACTTAAAATCTACAGGGAATAATTATAGAAAATGAGAAAATATAAAGTATGAGGATGGGCAATAAAACAGCATATTTTACTCAATGTTGAAGAGTTTTAAAAATTTTCTGTAATCTTAAGTATAAATACATGAAAAGAAATAAGCTATTTTTACTGTATTATCAGTCATCCAGTCTGCTTGGTGAATATCAAGATCAGATTGAAAACACAGCAAATAACTTCACAGTATTATAGTAGAAAAAATGTAATGACGTAATCATTGATGAACGATGATGAATCATTCATGATTACATGTAATCATTCATCAATGTCCAGCTGCAGAGTGGGGAGGGGAGATACTCATCGCATCAGCCTTGCGAACAGGAGAGCCTGACCTACAATTTCAAGACCAGATCATTTTCGTGTTGTTTTTCTGAGATCCACCACAAGAGGGCCATGCGTCTGCAATCCTGCATATCCTTAGAAACTTTCTCCTACACAGCTTGCTCTCTTAATTTGTTGTGGTTTCCAAACAATACTGTCCTCATTTGCCTTTCATTCACAAATAACATAATATTCCTGTAATCTAATGATAGATCTTCCTGTGGCTTCAACTAGAAGGTATGCACTTAATTAGGCACTGAGAAATGTCCTGGGAAACAAATAGATTTTTTTTTTTCCCCCATCTCTCCCTTGCTGGACTTTTCCCTTTTGCTCACCCTTGTTGACAGAAGCAGGGATGGCCAGTTCCACTCCCCCTCAGGGCACCAGCTGTTGTCCTTGAGCAACAGAGGACTGCAAAGTGCACTACACTAGAAAAAGTAGCAATACAAGCAGAAATGTTTTGCTTGTTCCTATATATTATTTGTTGCTTTAACACTGTAGGATAAAATCAGCCTTCACTTGACAAAAAAAAACAAAACACTACAAGAGTCCAGAAGTCACAATGCTGTGATTCTGTGGTGACAACACTGATGCCAAAGAGAAAATCAATAAGTTGCAATTGGTTATACTGTAAGGCCTAACCCAGTGCCACAGTGATGCATTGGTCAAGCTAACTAGAACAAACAGAAAGGTTTACACAGATCCCTCCTCCCCCCAGATAAGTCACTGTGGCCAAAAATAATAAAGGCATGAGATGTGGTATTACTCAGCCTTCCCACAGAAATACACTTGGTCACTGCTCTGACAGTTTCTCTCACTCTGGTGGGAAACCATCCATTCAGGAAAAGTGTCCACATTTCCTCCATGTTGGAATGCCAACAGGCAGCTCTCTTGAACAGTGATGTGCCTGTGGGCATGCAAGGCTGCTGGCATCTGGCCAGGAAGCACCAGGACTTTTTCCAGGCTGCCATCCCAGGYGGTGGTAGAGAACCTGGGAAGCAGCTGTTCAGCCAGCCTGCGGCACCATTAGTAAACAGTGGAATCACATGCACGGTTTAGGAACATGATCATCTTGCACAACGCACTCGGCATAGGCCAGAGGTTAACATTATGCCACAAGTTTCTCACAGGCAAACTTAAACTCGGAAACCCCAAAAGAGAGTTTGGCATTCATGTCCATTGCATCCAAAAGTCTCACAGTGACGACTGGTTCCAACTCTGCTAGCGTGACAATCTGGTGTCACTAGATGGCGACCAACTCCTCCTGTACTGAGCAAAGTACTAAAGTGAGTTCTCAGAACAGAGAACTTGCATAAAGTTTTTCCATTATTTGACCAATGTATAAAACCGGTCACACAATGTCTTCATTTCTTGATTGAAGATCAAAAATATTCTTGTCAGCATCAGTACGTTATTTTCAGTCAGAAGAATGGCCTTGTTAAATACAAACGACAATTGAAGCAAGCATGAAGTTAATTCATTTGCAAAGTTTGGCCTGTGCTTTATATTACCTGTATTCCCTTGCCCTTGCAGTTACAAATGTTCAGAAATATCAAACAAGAGGAATTTTGAAACGTACTAGCTTTATCTGTATATCTGTAAACACAGCATTAAAATCTTTCAGCACGTTTGAAAATTGCTCTTTTACTGATTATTTTACATTTGGGACATAATTTGGCTTTTTCCTGCTAAAAGAGCACAGAGGTAAAAGTGTTTTAAGAATCACTTGAGCACAATGGAATAATTTCCCTAACAAAACTGGCTTGCTAATAAAGGTGTGGCAGGAGAGTTCTCAGGACATTTTAAAACTTTTAGGAGTGGTATAATAGCAGATTGCTTCATTTGGGTGGTGTCATACAAGGTTTCACTCAGTATTAGTCAAGGAAATTAAATCATTGTAGTCTGTAAACAAATATAAATCCTGAATCTTCTCAAGAGCAGAAAATCCTTTCCCAGAGTTCTGTCACTTTAGTCTCATCACACATGCTGATCCTCAACAGGATTTTAAATAGTAATTAGGAAATTTCCAAATGAGTGATAAATACAAAATACTGCCAATCAACTCCATAACAAAAATGAACTTGCATTTGTTAATTAATCAATTTTACATAGCTCTATGAAAAAAAAATCCTCAGAGCAAAATCTCTAAAATCTGTGGAAGGTACTCAGACACAGTGATAAACCCAGCACGAATGTGGAGGATCTGGGATCTGAAGTGATAAGACAGAACTACGTCTTTAGTCACATTTTGTCTAGCCACATGTCTAGTCACATTTAGTCTAGCCATGAATACCCACCTCATTAGAAAACTGCTCGTTCTCTATGCTAAAACTGCTCTTGCTCCAGATCTGGAGCACAAAGAACACATTTAAACAGTATTGTGGTCAAACTGTTATCGTCTTTTCTTTTTTTCCTGTACAGAAAACAAGTATATTAAGGTATGGTGAAGACCTAGATTTTGTATCTGATAGATACTGCCCAAGATAGGTGTACTTCAATGGAAGAACTGGGCCAGAATCTTGCCTGCCCATCACACAAGCTTGTAACTGGGTAAGAAGACCAATGTATTGAATGGGGGTCTCCTTCACATGATAGGGCCATCAGTGAACACAGAAGCCTTTCACCAACTTCTTAGAAGATTTATAAAGCTTTCCAAATGTATTTTGCCTGTGGATTCCAAAGCTCACTGTCTTTAACAGCTTCTAAAAGACTTTGTCAAGACACTGACTGCATATTTTGAGTTCCCAAACCTACAAACAGCCTAATGGACTAAATGCATCTTCTCACCACCAATGAGGTCATATATACTTAGAGAAATCTTTTATAAAAAAAGAAAACCTACAGTATTGACTCATTCATTTGAGCCAATGTAACAGTTCTGAAATTAACTTTGAACAGGACATATACTTATTTCACTACATATTCAACATTTGTATATAAGATATATTGAAATGACAAATTATAATTTCCATGTAGTCAAATGTTTAGATAAACACAGTGTGACATGAACATGTGTGGGCCTGTTGAGCATCCTCTTCTAATGGTCTGGCAGGCAGCAATCTTCCCCCAAAGACTAAACAAAGCTGCCTATACAACTGTCTGGTTTTCCTACCCTGAAGTTAAACATTGCTACAAATATTAACTTCCCACCATACATCTGCCCATCTTCATGCACTTTTTCCTCAGGGAGAACAAAAGGTCTCTCAGGTGACAACTGAAATAAGGATTTCTGAGTCTAACAGTTTCATCAGATAAAGTCCCAGCAATGCACTAAATAACAACCATAAATCTCCAGCTACAGAACTGTATAAGCTGGAGGGCCCAAAGGCCATCAGAATGCGGATCTTTTCACCAGCTACCACTTGTTAGGGGCATATGTGCTGAATTACAGTAGCAACAAAGTGGCTTTGCTCAGCTTTTTCATTTTGTTTTGGAGGGATTGCTCCTCATTCTCTCCTAGTCCTGCAAAAAGTCTAGTTTAACATGCAAACAAATTTCTCATGCTCTTGTGACACAATGTAAAGGTTTCATTGTTGTGGCATTACTATCACTTAAAGCTACCTTGTCTAATCATCCCAGAGCCTCTGCTTGGGTGTGATCTTCCACATCTGACCAGTACAAGCTTGGAATCTCATGAGTAAGATCCTTATAGAAGCCATTATTGACTGATATTTAATGAGAAACTTCTGGTCCAAGCCAGATCCTGAAAAGCAAGGGCACCCTCAGCAAAAGAGGGAATGAAAAAGCATGGCTACAATCTGTGCTGTAAGATTGCTGCAGACTATGATGACTTAACCAGCAACTTTCCTTTTTCATCTCATTTGCCTCTACTCTTTGGAAACATAGCAGAGAATCCAACAGCATTCGTGCTTCCCCCCTCCCTGCTCGGGTATTCTTCCCTGTTCACGCATCTTTGTGTCCATTGTGCAATGCATCTGTGGGGAGAAGGAAYTGCCTGTGAGCTACTAGCCACCAAGTAATGCAGTCAGCAGCTGAAAGTTCTTGTAGGGCGCTTTGGGGAGAGGCAGAACATAAAAGGGATTGAGGAGGGGAGGAGGAAGTGGAAGGGAAGCAGCAGCAGGATGTAGGCAGCACCAAGCTGCTCAGTTCAACCATGGCACTACCTTGCAGAGGAGGCCCCTACGCACAACAGTTACAAGTAACTGCTGCAGTTGGACTCAACAGCTCCCAGCAGTCAGGGGCTCGCTCTGGTGTTCTCAACACCGTCTGCCTCCCCATTGTAGTATGGCCCTCATCACAGCTTCCCTTTACCCTCTGTCTCCCAAGTCCTATCCTGATCCCAGCAGCTGCAGGATAGCAGCTGAACTACTGCTGCTACTATTATAAAAGCATGATTAAAGAGACTAAAGGTTTATCACACCAGCAACCTTTGGACTGAGTGTGCCTGAATAAGAGTAAGAAAGCTTTGCACTAAGCTTCTGCTATAAATAATGCTAACTTAGAATAAACTTCTCTGTATAGACTTAATTCCACCATTACACACACACACACCACTGAGGTGCTGGCAACATTAGACAGAAAAGCTTTCAAGAAGTTTGGGTTTTTTTTGTAAAGACTGCAGGTTTTGTTAATAAATTAACTATGATCATAGAATATATCTGGATTTCCTTACAGCATTCAACTAGGTACCAAATCACAACAAATTAGGAGGGAAAAACTAGATTTACAAACTTCCATAGATAGCTGTTAATGCAATTAATGCAGTATCAGCGAGCATAGCTACATCTAGCAGAGTCCTAAGGGTCTCAACTCATGGGCCAAAATAATTTAATGGTTCTAAAACAAAAGTGACAATTATGCACCTTCTGGTTACATTTTCTGCTAATAAAGACTGTTTTGCACCCCCTCTGCACAGTATTCTGTGAGCCACATCACCCAGGTTTCACCACCTCAATCCTGCATCCCTCTCTGAGCCCAAGAAAATMCTGCTCATCTGTTGTGTCACCCTGCGAGCTGCACTCATGCTGCCAGCATCCCTGCCTCCAGACAGGGAGCACTGACMCCAGTTGAAGCTGTCACATAGATGGAACATGAGACAAGATCCACTGAGAAATGGTATGGCAGGCCCATCCACACAGGGATGGGAGCTGGAACACCCCAGCAACTCCAGCAGTTGAAGTTTAGAGGCAGATGGCTGGAGAACAGCTCAGTGAGAGGAGAAACAAGCTCACAGGCCCCATCACTCCCTCATAGTGAAGGACATAARAGCATTACCAAGAAGAGCAACTACAGGTCACCTTTTAAATCATTAATATAAAAGGCTTAATTAGCACCAGAGAAAGGCTCCCCTGCGTGTCACACACGCAGAGGTCGAGGCCAACGCACTCACCAGACAACAAAACCTCCACACCCCCACCAAAGCTCCCATTCTAGGAGGCCCCGCTAAGCGCTTTATTTATAGGCACGAGGCCACCACCGGCCAACGGCCGCCGCCCGCGGCCCGCCCCGTGACGTCACCTCGCCGGGCGGTTGGCGCCACGCCTCGCCGTGCTGACGTCACGGGGCGGGGCGGGCAGAGGAGGAGGCGGAGGAGGAGGAGGGAGGCGGGAAGATGGCGGACGGTCGCGCGCGCCCAGCCCTCCTGGCCGCCGCCCGTCGGCGCAGCTGAGGCGGCTGCGCCCCGCCCCGCCTCTCTCSTCCTCCKCCTCCTCCTCCTGCTGCCGCCGCGGCGCTCCGGCTATGTAGACGGGGCGGCGCGGCCGCCGTCGCCCCGCCGCTACCGCGGGCGGACATGATGGAAGAGCTGGGCGCGAGCGTGAACGCGGACGCGGAGGTGCGCAAGCTGCAGGAGCTCGTGAAGAAGCTGGAGAAGCAGAATGAGCAGCTGCGCAGCCGCCAAGTCGCCTCGGCGCCCGCCAGCCCCAAGCGCCTGCCGCCGCGCGGGGCCTCCCCGCCGCCCGACGGCCGCGGCGCCGGCCCCCGCGCCGCCCCGCGCCGCCCGCCCCACGACGAGGCCGCCAGGGCGGCGGCGGGCGGAGAGGGCGCGGGGCTGCTGGACGAGGCGCCGCTGCTGCGGCCTGACGAGCTGGAGCGGCTGGCAGGCTGCGAGGAGGACGAGAGCGGATGGTGAGGAAGGAGGCCCTGGCGGGGCGGCGGGGGCATCGMGGCCTGGGCCGGGCGGCAGCGCCGGGCCTGGAGCCCGCGCTTTGTCTCGCGGGCATGAGGGGCCGTGGGGAGCCCGGCGGCCTTGGGAGAGCGCGGGGAAACTTGGGGTAGAGCAGGATGGCCCCCCCTGCCTCCCGTACTGCCTAGTGTGTGTTTGCTTTCCTCTCAAGCCTCGTGCGCCCAGCCTTGCCTTCCCCTACCGTGGAAGCAGCGTTCCTGCCCACCCTGGGCCCGCGGCACCTCGCAGCCCYGCGGTCGCTACCCAGGACCGCGGCTCCCCTCGGGCACTGCCCCTTGTCTCGAAGGAGCTGCCTGGGCTGCGGCTCCCGCGGGAGCAGCCGCGGCTGCTCGCCCCTCGTGCCCGCCCGGGCTCCTGCGGGGCCCCGGGGAGGTCTCCCCATGCCGTGCTGAGCTGCAGGCACTCCGGGCAAGGGTGATCACGAAAGGGATCCGAACCAAAGCCACCAGCCTTGCACCCGAGCTGCTTGTCATCTCAGCACCGAGTAAAGAGACGGAAAGAAACAATCATTCTGAGTGGCAGTGAGCGCTGCTAAAAACCCTCGAGTGATTGCAACAGTGGGCAGTGTCTAGTTGCTCCAGGAGGATAGGATATTTGTGTTTCCTCAGAGAATTCATAAGGCTGAAATCCAGTCTGACCCACTAGAAAAGTATGAGAGCATAAGTTTATTCTCATCTAGCCCGAGCTTACTAAATTAACACAGGGCGTCATCTTCCAGATGGCAGGTTTGTGCAAGGCAGCTACTCCTGTTTCCCATCTTATGCCCTGTAACTATTGATTTATAATGCTTTCGGGAAAACAGGCAATTCTAAATTTAAGTCAGAAGCTTGGAGTGTGAGGGCAGGGCTTGGGATTGTCGTGTCTTCTAGCGATAATAGGTATTAACTTTTTTTATTAATCCTAAATTGTGGGTCAAAATAATGTACCTCTAGCAAAATTTAAAATGTCACTGCAGAACATACAGTGACACTAATGGTATAAACGCTGTGTGGGKTTTTTTTGTTTATGTGGCTTTGGACACTGATGGAGAGGTGGCATCRTTCACTGAGCGTTGCTGGTGTCATATATTTGACAAATAACTTAGGCTGTCTGCTTTAGTCTCCCCTACCTCTAAAAATGAGGATTATGTATTTCAACATGTATATCAACGTTATGACTGTTGTGTATCGAGGTTAAATGTTTTGCTGACTGCTTAATTACACTTCATTGTGGCTTCAGTCATATTTCTATGCATATTCTAGTTCTCAAAAAAGAGCAGAGCTTAAATGCAGTCTGTTATATGTCTTCATTTCTTGCTTAGTATTTTAGTGAGTCTACTACTAGATTTCAATAACAAACAGGACAGCAACTGAGAGAGAAAAGCATGCACCTGGAAGAGAATACGTGTTAAAAATTACTGACTGTCTTGCATATCAGGAAATACTACCATGTATTTTAATAGCGTTGTCCTTTCTTGCTATTGTTTAATAATCATTTGATAGCAGCTTATGATAAATACTAACAATAAATGTGATTTGGTTAGACTGAAAAGTCTACCCAGATTGGTGCCTGTGGCATTTGAGTGGACAGTAAATGCTGTGACTGAAAATGCTGCAACTCATTTCTTTTAGACAGTTTCCCCATCTTGCAGTTGATGAGCCCTTCTTAATTCTTTAAAARCTTATGAGTATGTCCACACAGGACAAGTTTGGGGAATGAAAAAATGAAAGGGCAGAACCAGTCTAAAATTAATAAAGTGAAAAGAACTCTGGTACAACTGCTCTACTAGCCATATTTACTACAGAAATGGTACTACTGAATTTKGGGGTTATTTGTTTATTTTCATTTGATTAAAAATATATTAATTGCTAAAAATATTTAGGTGACTTTAGATTTATTTTCTTGGCAGTATACATCTAAAAGCTAGATAAGGTGCTCAAACTTTCTTTTTAACAGGATACCAAAGGTTGCAAATACAAGTACACACAGAATACTGGACCACATAGTCACATGTAGAGTTTTCTAAATCAACATTAAATTTATTCAAATTTCAATTAAAGCAAAATCTTCCATTGATTAAAAATAGTAATAAGGCAGGGCCCGAAGCAGTGCAGAGAATCCCTCAAAGGGGCAGGACGCGGATCCAGCTCCTGGCCTGACTTGCTGGGTGAGGTTGGGCAGTGATGAGCAGCACACAGAGTGGCCGCCTTGTGCTGCACCTTAGAAGTGACTTGTCTCAAGCTTGGCRCAGGATTGAAGTGTGCGTGTGGGCAGTCAGTGCAGAGCAGGTGACCTGTAAATCTACCCTGCGACCTACCTGCTTAGGGCTAAATTTTGTAGCCACTCAGCTGAGCTTTCTGAGCAGCTTCAACTGTCAGGGCAGAGTGTACAGTTTTTCCTCTTCAAACCTTACATGTGATACGCACATAGGAGAGTGTAGAGTTTGCTGTATATCTGCTCTATATACATCATTGATCAGCAAATTTCTGAGCAGTTGCATCCTCCTTGTATTATGTTGTTATAAAAGCTATCCTGGCACTTTAACAGATGTTTTCCTGTCACTTAGTACCAAAGACCCCATGGTTGTGCTGAARTAGCAAACAGCTGGCTGACTTCATTAACAAATGAAAGTTATGTGCTGGCCCATTTAAAGTAAAATTATGTTGGTGGGCTGCTTATATTAATGCTCCTAAGTAATACTTATTTTAGTGTTTTTTGAAGGCCTGATATTCCGTGTTTATCRTGTTTGCTTAGAATGTAACAAAAGCACCTCTACTATTATGCACTTTCTCACTCAGAAGTTGTTAAATTGGTGCCTCTTTTTAATGGTTTAATTCTCTGTTCCAGTAATCTGTTTCCATTTAGCTGGCAGAGTTGTTGCTTTGAGATACAGAAGGTGAAAYTCTTGATTGTCACCTGTAATACATCTTTCATCTCATCTTGCTAATCTTCTTTGAGCAGTAGCTTTCATTTTTGGTACCCTAGAGTTTGCCATAGTGAACAGGAGGAATGTAGGATGAATGTTCTTGGACAGAACTACCCCGAAATTAAATATGTCTGCTGGGAAGGAGCTTTACACTGTACTCTTTCCCCTGGGACTGCCAAAATCGCATTATATTAACATAGTCTTGAGCCTCTTAGAAACTGAACAGGTTCTGATCAATTTCTGCCTTGTAACCTAAGTATAAGATACTAATTTTTCTTTTTTTTTTTTTTTTTTTTTTTATTTGTTATGGCAGATTAAATGTGAATCTGACTTCATAGGTTTTGTACAAAGTCAGATAATGACTTTTTGCGAAAGGAAGATGATATGAAAATAAGCATTCAAAATAAACTGGTAACTTTTGTAATCCTTGCTCATCATATGACACAACTAGTAAGATCAGATAATATTTGATCTATGGCGTGGGGTAATCCGTGTTCACTGTGAAATGAATATCTGAGAGCCATTGAAAGAATCCTGAGAACAATTTTTTTTCCTTCCCTATTCCAGCTTCTTGTGCGAATATTTTTGTCTTATAAGCACATTTGATATTTGGATATCATGAAAGTTTCAGTGTGGATTTCCTGAATGGATTTCCTTTAGTATCATAATTCTATTCCTAAAATGGACTTCATAATCATGACCTTTTTAGGCGTGGTTAATTCAGGTCACATTTTTGTTTTCTATAGGTCTTGGCAGTACTCTCAAGACTAGTGGTTAACTAGACTTTTAGGTTGAAATGCTTGTGTTTAATAGTACACAACTTGTAAAAATTCTTCCTTTCCCTTTCATATAAGTACCTACAATATCACTTTAGTGTAGCAACTTTCTTCTAAAAAGCTTCTCTAAACATGGAGAGTTATACAAAATCTGTGTGGTGACGACAGTTCTAAGATGATGATAAAAGTTTCACAAGATTTTGAAAGCCCCATATGTTTCTGGTCTCATCTTTTCTGTACTGCCTCATTCTGTTCCCCAACATCCCTTTCTGACAACATCCTCCCCTGAGATGAAGTGAGTAATGCCTATAATTTCCCAGATAACTACCTTTAATTGCTGATGGCAAAAGATAGTCGTGTTGCCAGTGAACATTAGTGCTTTGTAGCCCCCTTTGAATGCTCCAAAACCAAACTGAAATAGCACCACGTGGCTGAAAAGTGCCACTTTAATATGAAGGCTTAATGAGCTTGTTAAAGCATTTTAATGGTATTCATCTTATTTTTGCTAGAGCTGTAGTTTTACTGCAATGCACATATCATTCCGAAAGAGCTAGAAATGTTGAGTACACAGACAGATTTGTAGTTACAGGCTGAGTGTGTTTCCCAGTCAGTTACAACTAGAGGGTTGTAATTGGGGAGGGTGAGGGAAGAGGAGGAAATCTGCTGGCCAAATTTGTGCAGAACTCAGCATAGGTATTTTTCTCTTTACAGCTAGAGATGCCGTTAAGTGTTGACCAGCAGCTGCTTCTCTAAAATATTYATCCTTAAAAACTAACTTGTTTCAGCTGCCCCAGAAAAGACTCCTGAAAGCTTTAGATTGAYGATACTGTTGTGTTTTCAGGATGCTCCAGTGTTGTCATTTCCTGAATTTCTTTTGATCGCTTTTTTCATAAGATTCTCTTCCCTTTATTTTAGTGAAATTTCTTACTGGTTTGTCATTGGACTTTTATTTTAACATTCATATCCTCTTTTCAAGTGGCTTTTTTGATTCTGATTTAGCCTGTGATGTCTTGTACACTCCCTTATTTCAGTGCCTCTAATATATCTGACTGCTTTTGCTTAAAGCTAACATGGCTAAAATAAACAAGCTTTACCTCAAGTTCCTTCCACTTGCCATCTTCCTTCTAATTCAGTCCTGTGACTTCATATTCATTTGCATGATTTTCCCTTGTCCCTTGCATATAAGCAATAGAAGAATTTTGGTGCAAAGACCCCTTTCTTCCTGACCTTTGGCTGTCATGWCCACTAGCTCCCTGTATTTTGATGTGGGGAGTGTGTTCAGCAGGTGAGGCGCTCACTGGCAGCAGCCCATTCCCACCTCCTAGCCATGTCCTCTGTTGCAGAGCTTCCTGCAGCTAYGCTCTGTCCTCCTCTAGCATGCTTTGGCTTGCCCTACTGGGCGGATGGTGGCCTGTGAGCTTGGAACATTCTGCAGAAGCTTTGCATGGGTTGTTTGGGGTCTTCTTAAAACAACTATCAGGGCAGCCCTTGTCTGCTTTAAGCTTTTAAGTGGAGTTGTTGTGACACAGTCCACTAGTGACAGCTAAAGTAAGAAAACATAGCTGTGAGCATCAGAATCACAGCGCTTAGATTTCTTATTGCTGTTACAAAGTAGACCTAAGGACTTGGACTTGCCTTTTTTTATTAATGTTTTCTTTTTCTTGATCTTGTGTCATTGCATTGTAGCTTTGTGTACTCTGAGTTGGAGAATAGTTTTCTGGTGTGTCAATCTTTGCAATGTGGGTGCAAACTATAAGCTGTCAGCTTCCTCAATCATTTTCAATTTCCTGTTTTTAGAAAGTGGTTTAGTAGTGTTTAAAAATGTATGAGGTCATATTAATCATCTTCAAGCTGCTGTACTTCTATCAGTGCTATATCCCTGAAGTATGCATAAGCAAGACAAATAGGAATTGGTCTGCTCTGAAAAGCCCTTCAGTTAAGGAGGACCTGTGTCTCTTGAGTCGAGCTGTATTTTGACAGAGAAATCACTTAGCTCTGTGACGTTATTTCTGTATTTTAATTCTGTAGTATCCTTTCTGTTCTTTCTCGCTCCCTGCTGTTGAGAAGAGGGGAAGGAAAGAAATTTTCCCTCTTGTGTTTTTAAAAACTAAATAGACTTGCATCTGGTTCAAAACATACTGTCTGTTCTGTGCCAGAGAGGACATAAAAATCACTGCTTTATAAGGGAGTATGGGCTTCATACTATGTGTATATGGACTTTCTGGTGTGCAAGAGTCTGCCTTGAAAGAGCCAGTGTCATTGCGTTGGTGCACATGTCTATCATGGGACTATGGAGTTAATGTGGAATGTGTATATTCTACAGTTGTCACTTTGCTTGAAATATGAAGTTAAGGCTGTTGAAAACTGATGGGCTGAAAGGAGATGGGAGAATCTGCAATATGTCTGGCGCAGTTTCACTGCATACTCTGCACATGAGACAAATGCAGCTATTGAAAATTGAATGAAAGGATGTGTTAGAGCTTTTGAAATAGGAGATGCTGTTTTATTTGGTTTTGCAGGTTTGTTCAATATATGCCTGTTTATGTACCCTTAAAACAAAGCATGCACTTTTATTTCTCGTGCGTTGCCCTGGGTGTTACTGTAAACACTTGAGAGGTGTGTGGGACTTCTGGGACACAGCAAGGCACGTCAGCTCTGTGGAGAGCAACACTGTGCAGCACAGGACTTAGCTCGTTGCCTTTGGCTTATTTGTCCTGAGCAAATGTACCTTGGTGTAGAGAAGCATACAGGAAAATAAGTGATTGAAAAGACAATTTCGCTGAGTGTTAGCAAGTCAGTAAATGCTTACCACTGCTCTTAGCTGTGTGCAGATAATCATGTAAAACAGAGCAATTTCTKTAATAGTTTATAGAGAAATGTGGAAATGGACCCTTCCTGCCCTGTGCAAGGAGTTTAAATGGATGCTGGGTTCTTAGCATTTCTGTGGGCAGAATTTGTAAAGGTGTGCTGAGAATATTGCTAGGAGAGATAACATGCTTTGTGTATATATTTATGTGTAAATAACACTTTCTCCTGAGTTCAGTATGTCTGCTGTAGCTAACTTAAATCTCGCTTTGCTGTGAATGGTTCTTGAAAATATTCTTTCCACCTCTTAGCTAGACCAACTGTTCAGACTTTCTTTTGGTAATGGAATAAAACCGATGTGGGCAAGTTTGAATTCCAGTATTCTGGGTAAAGTAACGAAGTTGAACATAAACTATATCATAAGGAGAGAAAGATGAGGCAGAAATCCTGTAAGTGAAATATAAATGGACTTTTTTCTTTACTCTCTGATTTATAMTGAAAGGACTTTCTGTTGGCACTGTTAATTAAATACTTAATCATGGAGATTATCCAAAATCTCACAAATTTCCATAGTCTGTGTGCTATATCAGCTTTATAAAGATGTAGTTCTCTTGTCCCAAACTGATTATCTTTTGTTTAAAAGCAGTCAGCTAATGAAAAGATTTTCCCCTGCATTTGCAAAGTACTTTTTGGTGTTTGAGGGAAGAGTGGTAGAAAGCACGTGCTGAACAAGCAGATCAGATTTTGACACTTTTTTTTAATGCTTCTTAGGACCCTCTTATAAGAAATATGACATTCAGAATGTATATATATTTAAAATTTTTTAAAAAATATTTTATGAAATAGACTGAGCTTGGGAACTAGGATGATGGGTTAGTAATCTCATAATGCAGCTGTGGAGAATACCCTCTGTGGTGTTGATGTTGCTGGCACATAGAAGACAAGAATCCCTGGTGCTGACCTTGTGCAGGAGTTCTGCACACTGAGTGGCTGATGGGTCCTGCTCTGCGGTGCCTAGACTAGCCCCACGTTCACTTGAGATATGCTGTGTGTTGTCAGACAGCTCTGGGAGGAAGATATATTTAATAACCATTTTGCCATATGCGAAAGTCGTAGTTAGAGCTGTAAAGTGCTAGTTAGTGCTGTAAGTCTTGCTGTTCACCATCTTTTGTTGAACTAAATTTCCAAGTTTCTTTTTTCAGTCCAAAGATGAAGCTCAAATATTCATATTTGGTATGAGATTGGATATGACTTTTCCTTAAAATTTTTTYTCCATTGCTTTGAGGAGAGTAAACTTCTTAGCTCGGTTTTGAAGCCCTTGAAATGGCATGGTTATTTCTGCAATCATAGAATGCTGACATCAAAATACACAAGTGAGGCTGCTCATGGGCAGAAGCCACAGCGTGTCCCATTCCACAATATTGCCTTGCTGTTTCCCCTACCCTCCTGTGTCTGCATTATTACTTGTTTCTTATTCTTCTCTTCTGTGCAYCCGGTTGGACAAAGGCAGTCTTTTTATTTTGTGTTCAAAGGGAGAAATCTAGAGATCGGGTGCTAGGATACAAAGTATAAGTAAAATAAAACATTATTTTATCATTCAAGGATACTAAAATGCTAGACTTGTACTGTACCTGTAACTTTGTGTTCAGTTTTGTGCTGTTACTAGTGATGCATATCACTTGCTATATCTTTGTGTTTAGGGAAATAGTTGCATGTTGCTTTATTTACTTCTAAAGTAGATGCAACTTAAACCTCAAAAGCATCTTTGTGCATGTAAACCTTGTGCATTTATGTAGCTCAGTATAATTGCCCATATAYCTAATATGTCTGAAAAGTGAAGACATCTCTTTCTGCTTCATGAATTGGTGTATTCTAGTGTATCAAGATAGGCTTCAGCTCTTGCCAGAAAGGCTTGGGCAGGTATGTGTTGTCAGAATGACACTGTATCCAAGTGAGCTATTTTAAAAGTAAAACTTGTGCTGGCCTGATATTTTGGGATTTGTACTCCAGATATAGTCTACGAATAGAAGTAGCATAGTATGTGTTATCTTCTCACACACCCCATTTTGTCTTCATAGCTTTTTCTTTCTCCTTTTCAGGTTATACACATCTCCAAAGAAGAAACTGACTCCAGTGCAAAAATCTGTTAGTCCATTAATTTGGTGCAGGCAGGTATTGGATTACCCAAGTCCTGACATCGAATGTGCTAAGAAGTCCCTGATCCACAGGCTGGAGCAGACCATGTCAGGTGAGTTCATGCATATGAGCARTATTGGGTTGTGTATCTATTCTGAAATAAAATTAGGGGATTCAGAATAACACTTGAGAGAAGCAGCAGTTACTTCTGTCTAAAGCTTTTCTTAATGACTTGCAAAAAATAATTAACTTTTATTTTGTTGTGTGGATCAAATGAAAGGAAACATTAGACCATGAGTCATGATCTTGGGATTTTATGCTACTTGCATAGTTACACCTTGGTGAGAAGTTTTCAGGAAGAAGCAAAATACTTGGAGATCAATCTTAAAAAAAATCTCTTCTGTGCTTGATCGAAACACTGTAGCATAACTATTACATAGCATAACTATTATATATGTATATATCTAATATATTAGCACAGAGCTTAGCAAAATAGGGGGTTATGTTCAAAACTGGAGAAGGGTTGAGCTCAGGGCCCTTGCCCATGGATTGAGTCCATGCCTGCTCCATCATGGTTTTACCAGCACCTTTTTGATATTCTACTAGCAGCAAAGTGCCAAAGGTCTGACTAGAATTATTTTTTCCTGTCAACTATCCAGCTCTGCTGTTCCTTATATACTATCTATACATCTTTCTAGCCTTTTAACTCCTTTCCAAATCTTTTTTCTTTTTCTTGAGCCTATTTCTTATCAGTAGTACTATAGTATGGCTTTTTAACTATATTTTTTTAAAGTAAAATTCTAAACAATGATAAAATGCAAAATCATAGGAAGTTATGAACTGTGATGTGAGTTTGGAGAAATTATGCTGTGTGACTTTACTGAGTATATAGGATGGGATATTGCTACAGGATAAGCAGGAACAGTTCTGTTCAKGGCTTGATTTTTTTGTTAGAATTGAGTAGAAATCTTCCCCAAATACCACAAATTCTATATCACTTATGGTATCTTTAAAAGCTTAGTCACAGTTTTGCAGAGAGAGCAGAGTGGCAGCGAGGATCCAACTATAAAAAGGGTCAACTTGTCAGTGTTCAAATTATATTTAGACAGATTTCTCTCTCTTGTTTTCTTAGCCCTGAAAATCTGTCTGTAGCAGTGGTATCTGTGTGAGTGTGTGGCAGCAGTACTAATAAGGGAAAGCATTAGTATTAATGAAATGGTTGTTGATACGGCTATTTGGAAGAGACTGCATGATTTGAAAATAAAAGAGGTTTAATAATGAAAAAGGAGATAGCAAAGTAGTGAAGCAGAGTGTTCAGAAAAACAGGATGGTGAGAGGCTCCTCTGGAGGAGGGGCTTTTGTCACTTTCTTTGTTCCATACCGCACAGCTGCCAGAATGTCTTGTGCCATATATCATACACTGTGGTTGCACATCAGGGACCATTGTCACTCAGCTTATTGATTCAGTGTATTTCAGTTCCAGCCTTTATTGATGAGACTTTTCATAGAGGCCTGTTACTTGGTCTCCTGAATCCTGGCTGATGTCTCTTTTCATCAGCCCCTCTAACTATGTGTCTCTAATCCAATGTTTCTCCTCTGAAATCATATTCCAGATTCCATTTTTTTTTTTCTTCCTGTCTTGAAAGATAACCTCCTTTTTCATCACCATCCAACCAGCACCATTATGACATGGCAGTCTAGAATGGTATTGGGATTTTAGTGATTAGAGCACTCACAAAAGAAGCTGCAGGAAACCAAAAGACATCATTGCTGGAGGAACTGCTTTCTTGAAGACATGGTTGCATTGTCAAGAAGTGGAAGCAGAAAAGAGCAGTTTTGGTCATATTGCAGTTTTAACTGTGAGGCAGTAGATTGTTCTTATTTAAATGTTTGATATCAAATGCATGATCAGCACAACACATTGCAGAACTATGTGACTATATGGGTAATAAGAACAGCCATATTTTCCATGCTGTGTGAGTATGATTTCTGGAGCAAGCATTGAGCTTGCTCAAAACCAAACATTCTTTAGCTGGCCTTGGCCTCTGTGATCTACTTCATTAATGATTGGTTTGAATTACTACAGAAACTACCAGAATAAATTAGTCTTTTAAYTGTAAAAACAGCAAATATCAGATTTCCAGAATCTGAAAAATGTTTTTGATTTGTAAAATGGATCTGATAAATTACTTTGAGCATGGTTTTTCTGCAAGCAACTTCTTCCAYTTCTCTTTTCTAGAGCAAAAGAGATATTTAAGACTTCTTTGTCTAAATTGTCTAAAATGAAGTGTTTACTGCATATTGGTTCTGAATATTATAAAAAATATATACTGAGCTGAAAAAAACTGATCAGTAACTCTCCCCTCAAGTGTTTTGAGAGCTAATGTGTAAGTTTATATTAGCTGTTTCATCTTGTATAATTAATTTTTTTAATATGAAAATGGTGCTGTCAGCCCTATGTACTAAGCCTGTCCAATAGGCCTCATAAAGACCATACCTTTAGTTATTGTAAGAACACTCACATATTCTGACGTTCTAGAAGTCTCTGTTAGCAAAACTTCTACTGCCTCTGTGCCGCAATCTGCCAGCAGTTCAGTTGTGTTAACAGTGTTTTGTGAGGTAATATGGAAAAGCTCCCTTAAAATTTTTCTAGATGTTTTTACATTAAAATTATGTCCTTCGTCTGGATAAGAGTGCAATGCCACAAGAGCTGGTGTAAGACAGCTGAGGAGGTTGTGACCAAGGGCAAAGTTGTGTAGGAGGAAGAGCTGTAGGAGGCTTTGTTGCTGAAGGCAGCATTTTATGCAGCTGTAGTTTCTTTTGGTTGATATTAACATTAAAAAAAAAAAAAGCTTACACTGAATAAGAGGATATTTAGTAAATATCTCTGTACCAAGCTGTCTGGTACAAGAGCTCAGCACTGTGTTCAAGCCCCCCTATATCACTGGCCTAGTTATTACTGTACCAGTTGCAGCCCTTTTTTTCCGTACGAGGCACATGGCACTGTTCCCTTTAAAAGTTTAAATTCTGCATTTTTTTTCTAGAACCTCCCTAGCTGTATTGTTGTACATCCCAAGTGGAAGGAAAGAACTTTGGCATAGTAATGTATTTCATTTTTAGATCGAATTTTTACTGGGAAAGTAATTGTCATTGTTTTGTCCTGGTCTCTTTTCTCACTCCTTTTGCAGTAAGATTGTATCTAAGACTAAGCTGCATAGCAGCTGGCACATTCTATTTGACTTGTCTAGCAATTAAAATATAGTATTATGCTTGGTTTTTGTCCACTGGTTTCTGCAGTATAACTTGTCACTCTCCTCTTTCATGCAGTGCTCAAGAGACAGAGCTTGTACAGTAACCCTTTTGGTGCAGTCAGTTATGCAAGCTCCTACAGTCCAAATACGAGTAGCCCTTACAGCAGTGGTTTCAACTCTCCCTCCTCCACACCAGTGAAATCTGCATTAGTGAAACAGCTCATACCTCCTGGTACCTCAGGTAAGTGAGGAAGTGTCTTCTCCTTTCTGACAAAAACATGTCAAGTAGGTTGTGGATGGAGCTAGAGTAAGAAAACCACCAAAATCAGGGCGGTAGGCAAATTTTTTTTTTGTTTGTTTTGTATGAAATTTGTGTCAGATGATATTTAAACTTAAGGGAGGACTTTTTGACAGATGACTTGACAGTACATGTATAGTATTAATTGTTCTTGTGTTCGCTGAAAAAATTGATACAGACAATGTCAATGAATCTATAAGTAGCTCTGTGATGTGACCAATAAAATCCAAGGAAGAAGCATATATTTCAATTAAAGGCATTCCCTGATGCTTTACAGTCATCAATATAAATAACTTCTGGCAATGTTTTCTGCCTTTATTTTGGACTTACGACTCTCTTTGAATCAGGAATATTGGTACCTGGATATCTGTGTGTCTACTGTGAAGTCAGGAACTTGATTTATAATATTTACTTTGTTTCAGCTTCCTTTTCACGGAAAGGAAACAGAGTTTCATTGGCTACAGTGTATTCACTGGAGCTGTTACCCTCGTTTCTTTTCATGTAGGTAGCTCTGTTGTACGCTATATGCGGCAATCTTCTGCCTGACTGCAGTATAGGATGATGGAACATAGCTAGTAGCGGACAGCTGGCAGGAAGACAGTTAACAGGAACGAGTTTCTCTAGTAAATGACAGTTTAGCAAAGGTGTGTGTGTGTTCAGCAAGAAATAGCATTTTCAACTAAAGTGCACTTTAAACATTTGAAAATAGATCAATATGCAATGGATCAGCAAATTTCTAATGTATATGGAAGTTGCATAAATATTCAAAATTAAGTTTTATAAAGTGCAGAGAACAAAAGCATGAGCAAGTAAGGTATGTGGTTGTTCTTTAAGAGCTGTGCAATACAGCAGTTGAACCTGGGTATACATGAACCAGATTATATGTAATTAATTTGTTCTGCCGTTTTAACAAAGATTTTAATCATTTTTAGAAGATAATGACTAAACTCTCTTTACTGTAAGTGGTATTTTCAGCTTAAGTTTCCAGTCAGTTTTCTGACAGCCTTAGTGCCTAAACATTATTCTGTTGCTTTGTTTTCTTTCTTCAGGTCATCTTAAAAGCTCAGCAGATAGAAACCCTCCACTAAGTCCACAATCCTCTCTGGACAGTGAGTTAAGTGCTTCAGAGATGGATGAAGACTCTATTGGATCAAATTACAAGCTAAATGATGTTACAGATGTGCAAATTTTGGCACGAATGCAGGAAGAAAGTAAGTGCTGTGTATCAAATAGAGAGGGGCAATTTATCCTAACTGCAGTATCATTTGCCTATCAAAGGGTGATGGGTTGCATACTTAGATAACTCTCTACTAGCCCAAAAGGATATAGGGGGCACTTGTATATTCTTCCAGTATATGGGCAAATAAGTCTTGCAAAGGCTTGAGAAGAAGTAAATGAGGAGTTTTTCTGGAATAGGACTGATAATTAAATGTTGCTAGATTTGAGAACTAAGCCCCAGAAGGAGGAACAGAAGGATCCTTTAACCAAAGGAGGAAGAATGATTCATTAAGGGTCTAAGGAGAGGTAAGAAGTCAGGCTATCTGGGAGACTTGCAAAGCTCTCCTGGAGAAAGCTGGCAGTGGCCAGGGAAGGAGGATCAAATTGGTAACATTCAAGAAAGGCAGGTTTTGGCTTAAAGGATGAGGGAAAGACCTCAGCTGCCTTTTATTAAGTAGTCTGTTCCTATATTAGCAGAAGGGAGAGCAGTAAAGGTTGAATGGTGAAGCGTTCTTYGTGCATCTGTTCTGTCGCACTTCTGAGTGCTAACATGGTTCAAGAAGTGTTGGTAGTTCCTGTACTATTCCTCTGAGAAGAGGAAGCTGTGATGTGGAAGTGTTCTGTGGTAACAAGGGACAAGAGAAATGCTGGGGAGAGTGGGAACTTACATTATGTGTGCTAAAAGGATGGTAGTTAAGACTGCGCTATTATCTGGTGTGGTCGTCTTGGGACATGGGTGCTTCTCCTGTGTAATCCAGGCTTGTTGGCATCAATGCTTACACCAGAACTTAAATCACCAAAATGTAAAGTCAACAGGGCAGAGAACAGAAGTCTCTCTTGATTTAGGTCTAGTTGAGTCTTTATATATCTCTGAGCCCTTCCAAAAGTGCAGAATTGCTCTTTCAGTCCTATCATTGAATTCTAGTTTCTCTARGCATAGATAGACATGTAGCTTATATTTTTGTTATGTTTATGTTGTTAGAGGGTGACACGTGGTATCAAATTAAAGATGTGGCCTGTACTGTGATCTCTGGGGATCAGAGAAGGGAGGACCAAGTAAACAACACAATTATCCTAGTTGCTATAGAAGGAAAAGGAATGAGCTTGCCTGCGAACAGAGATTAACAGATAGCACATAACTTTCTTGAGTATTATCTGGAATAAATGTAATGCCTCAAATACAAAGAATTGGAACGAGGCAGATATGAGTTCAAGGACTTGGAAGGTGCTTGAGCTGTSTGTGGGCTGTAAGCAGGTAACCAATGTTTGTCCTTGTCGCTGCCAGGCCTCCGGCAAGAGTACGCAGCGAGCGCTTCCCGGCGTAGCTCRGGTTCTTCCTGCAACTCGACAAGACGAGGCACGTTCAGTGATCAGGAGCTTGATGCGCAGAGTCTGGAAGATGAAGAAGATGGCACACATCACACAGTGCATCCTGCTGTTAGCAGATTCTCCCCATCACCTCGCAGCTCTCCCTGGCCTTCACCAAAACAATCTCCGAGGAATTCACCTCGTTCCCGGTCGCCTGCTCGAAGCATAGAGTACAGTCGGGTATCTCCCCAACCTATGATTAGCCGTTTACAGCAACCTCGTCTCTCACTTCAAGGCCATCCTACAGATTTACAGACCAGCAGTGTCAAAAGTGAAGGTAAAAAGCTTCTCTCATATTCATTACAAAAGTATTAAAGTAGTTGTATAATGTCTGTAAAGAATTTTATTCAGTGCACAGGACTAAAATATTTGCTTGTGTAACATCAACATTTAATCAAAGTTGTTGAGGGAAGAGCAGAGCAAGCAGTATGTAAGTTTTGCTGTGGAATCCTTACAGTCAGACGAGCTGATAAGAATCTACTTTAACGTTAACCTGTCACTCTGAATGTAATTGAGTTTTGCAGTGATCAAATATGTATCTGTGGTGGGCAAATATATCAATCAAGCCTTAAAAATAATAATTTCAAGCAGAACCTAAGCAAATCCATCATTCGCCATTAGAGCCAGGCCATGCCAATCACAGCATAAAATGCAGAGGTAACTGTAGTCAGGTAATATCACATGTTGTGGCAATTTGCACCAGTAGGATTGCTGAATTTGAGATAGCTTAATGCTTTCAGATGGCAGTGTGGGWCTRTGACCTTTCTGAGCCTGAGCACGGCCTTAAAAATATTAATACTTTTAGTATAGCTAAAATATCCAACAGAGGCACGATAAAGCTGTACAAACAGTCTCTTTCCACACCCCCCCCACACCCCCCAAAAATGCAGGGAGCCTGTATGATACGGTCTCAGAGCAGGGTGATGTCATTCTGATAGGGTTTTGTTTCTTGCATGCACTTTGCACTGGTAGCAAGCCAGCATAAACTCTATAATTGGGCTGAAATTTCACATGCCTATTGCCATTTTAAGAAATGTAACTGTTCTCTGGCAGATACAATCTTGAATCATAGAATATATTAAGTTTAGAAATAATGYACATTTAGATTTTAATAATTCACCTCAGCCTTATTTTTTTAATTTTTCAGATAAGTGAATATAAAGTTTCTGCAGTAGAAATTATGGAGGAATGCCCTTTTTAATAGTTTTTTCTTTTTTTTTTTTTTTCCCCATACTATAAATGTAAATGTCAGTAGAAAATATTGGTTAGAGCAGTCAATGTGCTAGATTAAAATGTTTTGGGAAGGCGATCCTGCAACTTTAATTAGCTAATCAAGCAAATATTTGGCAAATGTCTGGCATACAGACTGTACTGGTTATCCAATAATAGTGGTTTGTGGAAATTCCAAGTATACGGGAAAATGTGCGGCACAAAAACTAATGAATTATATTGTGGTGTAGTTGAAAATTCCTTTCCCATTCTAGGGTTTCTGAAAGTCTTACTGTATTGTAGGTGAGCTACCTGGGGAATATCCTAGGAGAGGAGGGGTACCAAAAGCTGGTGTCCCACAGAACAGAGGGATCCAAATGCAGTGTGTGAATATGTGTTTCTCAAATGCTTTAAGGATTTCTCTTGCAGTACTTTTTGCACAGCTGGATGTTGCTTGTGTTTTCAAAGGGTTCATGCACCAACAGCCAGTGAGCTGGTGGTCTGGAAGTGGATTTTCTTTTCTRTTAGCTTGTTTTTGAGTTGTGGGTGGTTTTTTTTTAATACTAGAATGGCTAGAGGGAAATGAGGATGTTGAAGACACTAGTAAATGCGATACAAACCAATTAAAACTATAAACTGCATGAAGAAAGTACCATGCAAGAATATTCAGCCTAGGAAATATTACTTTGATTTTCATCTTCAGTGCTTGCACAAAAGAGTGCTTGCACTTCTTCCCTGCATCCCTCTTCTGCATCAGGTTGGCTGCTCATCTTGACAAACCATCTGCTCCCCTCTCYTGTTCAGAGTCTGTCGTCAGCCCAGTTCTCCCTCAGTTGGAGATACGCTGAATATCATTTGGTTTGACAGAAATTCAATGGTGCCTTTTTATATTCTGCAAGCAATGGTAAAAAGGTTAGAAGCTTCTTAAAAAGCCAGTATTAGCTGGATAGATAGCCACATCATACATGAAATATGAAGTGAAACTGGCTGCTGCTTTCATTAAGGAATACTGGTGCAGCTTCTTCCCAAATGTGTGCCCATTCTTTATTGTATCGTATGCTGACACTGGGTTTGGGCATTCCTAAAAACTATTTTAGAGAGCTCTTGTCTATTTTTAAATTTTTAATCTTTAGGCATRTGTTCTATATTTTAAATTGCATCTAGGTAAAGACTTTATGTGCAAAATTGCATATTATATTTACCTATTCAATTCACATAACACAAAAAAAGAGAAAAGTACAAAAAATTAAAAAAGAGAAACAAAATCTAGATATGATGTAGATCATCTAATAATCTAGAAATTCATTTGCAAAGCACTGTATGCTTGACTTTTTTTAGCACAGGTGAAAATAGTACATTCTTGCTTTATTAAATATTTTGTATATGAAAATAATATAGAACTTTACAGCTCAGTTTATCTTGAAATAATGTAAAAAATATGCTTCACACTGCAGTGTAGGTTTACATAGCCAGCTTTGTGTCACTTACATATTGAACTTGTCCACGTTGAACTGTGTGGACATATCTTGAATCAAATTACATGTTGTGATATCTTTGTATTGTTTTATCCAGAGAAACTAAGGCGTAGTCTTCCAAACCTCTCCAGGACATCTAACATCCAAGCTGAGTCTGTGAAAAACAGCAGAAGTGACTCGAACTTCCAAGTGCCAAATGGAGGAATACCTCGCATTCAACCTCAAGCCTCAGCCAGTAAGTACCTTCAGTGGCACTCGTTATGTAGTTCAGAATTAAGTGATGCTACTGGGCTCTTCTCCAGTTTTATGGCAAAAAACAACACCCTGCCACACTGGAGATGTTAATTTTGATTTTTTTTAATTGCATTTATTTCAAAATCTACTTATTTTGCTAGAAAACTTGGGKTTTGAGTATGTGGAAGAATATCTATTCTCTTACAAAAGTATTGTGAGTACTTTCTTAACAGCAAGTGTGAAAGCACTATTCAGAGCATAAAAACATGGGAGTTAGACATTCCAGAAGCCGTTTATTTTGTTATTTTCTGTGGTTCGCAGAATGCATAATGCTTTTTACTGATGAAATCTCTTGTCAAGCTATAGAAACTTTCTGCTTTTTAGGGTTTTTATGTAGAGAAAGCTTATATGAAATCATTCATKCAAGTCCAGCTCTCGTTTGCATTCCCTTCTCTTCTTTTGTTTTGTACCTGGAAGTTGCATATTCAAATACAGACTTTTTTTTCCAGTGTCTGTATCAATAAATGTTTCTGTGAAACAAATTAGCCCAGCTTGGTTAGTGGCTGCTCGTTTGTCTGGCTGATAATATTAGATTACTGATCTTACAGGTCTTTTTAAAACAGCTACATGACACATTATGGGATTGCCATATGTAGAGACTTGAACAAGAAAAGTTCTATGATAAAATAATCAATTTTTCAAATATTTGACTGGGAATGCAAAATATTTGTAAGTGAAATTGATTTTTTGCCCATTGATCAGTGAAGGCATATTGGCACACTTTAGTTGTTACTGCTTAATAGTCTTAAAACAGTGTGTTAATTCAACTAAAAATACAGTTAAAAATACAGCAAAAAATAGGTAAAGGCAAAACAAAGAATGCCGACCATTGTAGACAGTATAAGATTTCTGTCTTTGTAGTTCCTTAAACTGGATTCCTTAAACTGGTCACATGGACCATCAAACGCAAGTGTGTAATGCTGTAGCCAGAGAAACTAGTGTGAGTGGTAGGTCCTATGGGCTAGCCCAGCATCATTTCACCCTGCCCCTTTCTTTGCTCTCCATGGAAGCTCCAAATGGGGAGATTTATGATTAAGTGCACATGTGCAGTGTAAAATACAGGGCTGTCTCCTATTGGAGTATTCAAACTGTATTGCACTTACGGCAGTTGGGTAGCAGCCCCCCAACTACATTACTTCTGTGATGGGAAGAATAATTAAATTGATAGGAAAGACAATGAAACAAGAATATTTCATAAAAATCCGTAGAAATTTTATTTGAGATTTTAAAATTGAGAACTGGTAGGAAAGAGCACAGAGTGCATTTTACATGGTCAGAAGGCTATTCCAATTTTAGCAGTATGTTCATAGTGAAATTTCACAGTAAGGCCAAGCAGCAGAAGTCTGAATGTTCAGTGTTTAGYGAGTTACTTCACTGATGGAGCCCATGTAGTGTGACTAATGTTTATACATACATAATTTTTTAATTAATATCATGAAAATTATCAGGTAAATCTGTTTGTCTCTTATGTTTTTTTTCCCCAAATGTGAACTACTGTAGAAGAGCTTACACTTAAATGTAAGTTAAGTATCATTAATAAAGCCCAGATTTCTAGCTTTTACAGTTTCCCTGCTCTTACAGATGTTTGTCAGAGTCTTGCTATTGACAATCGTAAAACGGTTTGTGTATCAAGTCAATGAGTAAGTATCTTTGCTTAGTCTGGATTAAAAAAGAAAAGCAAAACTGTATATTGTATAGAAGTTTCTAAAATTGTCCTTTGTATTGTACACTTTTTGTTTCATTAGTTTTATATTTTGCCACCTTGCACAAAGCGCTGTTAAACTGCGGCAGCTTTTTGTTTTACTTTGGCAATGAGGAATGGGGTTCAGAGCTTCCTCCCCATAGCTGCTGGTTTTGCATGAGCTTCCCTTTGCAAGGATGCTGGCCTGCCACCCGAAGTCACTGCTCCTCTCCTTGTCCTGGACCTGCTGCTCATGATTTCCTTGCACATTTGCTGTGGCTGCAATCCTGAACTTGCTATAGGTGCTGGCATTCAAAAATGAGTTAGGAATCCAGTAAGTTTCTGAACAGGCAACTCCTCTTATGGTTGCATAAGCAAATTKTACGTGTTTGCTTGAAGAGCAGAGGGAATTTTTTTAATATTCTGAAGTATTATGAATATTATTATGAAGCTTAGAAGTATAACTGTAAAATGTGAAAACATAGCATTTTAAGTTTTAAGCTGTAATTTGGTTTCTAAAACTCCAAATTCTCRTTTTAAATAGTTTTATTTGCTATACAGTCCACCACAAATATTCTCCCAGAAATCATAACTGTTCATACTAAGTATCTTTTTTAAAATGAGTGAATTRTATACTCTTGTACAGTTAAAATTTTTATGAATCTTTGGTTCTCCGTGCTGCTATGCAGAACAGAATTTTTATGTAAAAAGTATTTCACCGTAAAGGAATGAAAGATGCAGTAATAGTTGACTTGTGTTCCCCGAGGAATAGGTATCTTCATTCTAAACTTTCAAGTGCTTCTTCTGTGGGACAACTCTGTTCCACATAGGCCCTATGCTATGCAGGTGGTACAAAACTATAGAAATTGTAATGTGCTTTCCACAAAGGTGCTGTATGTTTTGTAGTGGAATGGGTTTTTAATACTTTGGTACTTACCTAGCAGAGGGAGATGCAATGCTAAGGCAAAGTCGCCCTTGGTCAGAAAGGCAAGCTGTGGACTGCTGAGGCTGTCAGCCTGTTTGCCATGAGAGAGCTGCTGAGCATGTGCAAAGTAAAAGACGGAAGGGTATGTTTGAGCAAAGCAAGTACTCG
The DNA here is from genome assembly GCA_003342815.1 of Eudromia elegans. Classification (NCBI taxonomy): domain Eukaryota; kingdom Metazoa; phylum Chordata; class Aves; order Tinamiformes; family Tinamidae; genus Eudromia; species Eudromia elegans. The sequence goes on from PTEX01000042.1 coordinate 3,700,022, forward strand.
GGTTTGGTTCATCTGGAATAAATATAGTTATATTTATTCAGTATAGTACTTTAAGCACGCGCTGTTGGAGACAGGTAACGTGATAGCTTGTGATGCAGCTTTGGAGTAGCAAGTGGTGTGGTAACGTTGCGCTCCACGCTTGTCTCCTCAGATGCATGTGTCCTCTGCACCGCCCTGGTTGCTGTCTCGCGCCCTTTTCRGTGAGGTAGGGAGCAGAGCTAGGGAGCTATCGAGAACTTTTCTGCACTCTCCATTGAGAGGCAGGAGTTAGAGCATGTATTTTCTAAATCATTCCCACATCATTCCAGTTCTGACTTGCCAGCAGTGTCAATAATGATGGGGAAGAAACTTACTGCCATATACAGTAGCATATTTAAATCTAAGTGATTGAATTGGAGCARTCTAAATTCATGGCTATAAATATGAAGGAAGARGCTGGTTTGGGTTTTATGCAGTAAWGCAAAAACCGCTTCAGTAAAAATGGTGTTATGGAATACTTGTGGACAGAAGCACTCCGGCCACTGGTGTGCTTCACTAAATTCCTCAAAGGCAGGTTTGGAAATTGTGCTACTTTTCAACAGTTTGCTGCTAACGGGTTTGCTGTAGAAAAATGTTTATAGCAAGACCACATGCTAGAAGCTGAAGAACTGCATTTTGCCTCATGCTTTTGTTGCCAACACAGTCTGGTTGATGGAATAATTTTTGGTTTTAATGGGCCTCAGGCAACATTGTATCATGTTTATAAATGCTTTATATCCTTTTTGCTGCTTAGGGAAAATAGTTAATTATTAAGGTTAGAATTAATAGACCTAGTCATGATTTCAGGATGAAGGTAAAACATGATGCAATTCTTCTGTAACTCATAAATTTCTGCAAATTTTTGATGAACTGAAGGATGAGAATCATGGTGGTAATATATCAAGCTTAGAAAAGAGGATTAACTAATACCTAATTACTCCTCCTATGTTCTTTATCAGAAYATTCAGCAATTTGTTAGGCTTCCATGCCCAGGGGAAGTTCTTGTGCCCGGCTGTCTTCCCGTCTTTCTTCCCTCTCACCATAAAAATGAGCCTCGCTAGTGCTGCTGTGTTTACGCTGGTGTAAGCCCTGTATGCTGAGGGGAGGAGAGACCCTTACGGGTAGCAGCCATTTTACCAAGGCTTTGTGCAGCAGAGCTTTATTTCGCTGACGTCTGTCTTTCCTCCCGCCTTAAGTGCACGGCGGTGGGAATTCGCTGAACTGATGCATTCCTTCTGGCCATAGGTAATTCTCTCTTTGCCAAGTTTCCGCAGCTCTTGGAACGCTGGCTTCCCTCTTGGAGATCTCTAGGCAGTAAAGTAATTTCTAAGCAGTATCAGTATTCAGCGTTGCTATAAAGAAGATAGGGCAGAGGAACAATTAAAAACAAAACAAAAAAACAAGTTTTGGCACACCAGCCGTGGCTGGCAGCTCATAATCTTCAGGCTTGTGTCTTTTCATTTCAAATTTGAATTCTCTTCTGTACATTTCAGGGAAAGCCTAGACCCTCTTAAAGTTGCCTAAGTTTGCATTACTGAAAAATGCAACTTCTTTTTATATAGTGATCCCATTTAGAATAAGATCTGGGCTGTTGTATGGTGCTAGAGTATTGTTTGAAAACAATTGCTTTAAAATAAAGTTTAGTCTCGATAGGCCTGATCTGACAGTTTTCATCTTTATCTAATCTTGCGTTCATTTTGCTGAAGCATGTTTGCTGGGTGGCTTGTTCTCACTTTGGTGTATTAATTTTTTTGCCTTTCTGGGTTTTTTGCCCCGCAAGAAGCTTCTTTACTCTTACAGAACCTGCACGTTTTGCACTGCAAAACTTCTGACATGCTCCTTTTGTAACTCTTTGCCATTAAGAGCAAGCACCATTTAAAAAGGAAACAACTTCTCTTTCTGAATTGTAAGAGCTCTGAAAACTGCTGTGTTTTACTTGCATTGTTCCATGATGCTTTCAGAAGCGGATGCAATTCTGAAATTCCCAGTAAATTTAGTTTTCTTATCTTTTTAGACAAATATAATGCTTCTTGTCTTTCAACAGCTCTGCAAAGGCAGAAAAATTTGCCTCGTGCTGCCTTCAAAACCAAACAGTTTCTTCAAACTCCATCTACAAAAGGAGGTAATTAACTTGTGACCTCTTATCAAGCTCCAGCAAGTCTCAGATAACTGTTCACCTGTGTTAAATCACCCATATCCTAGGTTAATGAAGACACTGCTGCATGTAGAAATGAACCAAGTGGACCTTGCCGTATCAAAGTATAACTTTTTGTATAAATATTAAAACATAGCCCTGCATCGTTTTAAAAAAGATAAAACAAGATATTAAGCCTGATACTGATGTGAAATCAAATTAATACTACTTAAGTCTTCCATATTCATTAAGACTCTATTTAGGTAGGAATATTTTTAATTATAAGCTGCAGTTTGTAAACCAATCTCCAAATTTCTGGCTTACAAGAAAGATTACCCTTGAATGCCAGCTCGTGTTTTGGAGACACATGCACGTGCTTGTATTCTCTTTTTCATCTCAGATCTGGAAGTTTATCTCTAAGACACAGCATACTTTATCTTTTTGTCAAGGAATTGGAGATTATGATATATAATATTCCTGGTTACCAATGGCTGAAATTAATTTCCTTTTGARAGGAAAATTAAATAGTCTATAATCCAATTAAACAAATTTTAACTTTATTTTTAAGTTCTAGCAGCCTCATACATGATACATGACCTCTGTTTCACTACCTAGAAAAAGCAGGTTCATGTTTTCTGGTTTTGTGTATGGAATTAATCCTGTTTTCTACTAAAATCTGGATGATCTCACTTTTAAGAGCATATTTCACTTCCAACTATTTAAGCTATAAATACAATAGAGGATTACAAAAAACCTTCATGCAGATACTGCAAGCGAATCACAAAATGCATGCACTGCTCTCAGTAGTTTAACAGTGCTAACCTCAGCCAACTTTATGCTGTGTAGGACGTTCTATCCTGTCTTCTCCTTAGACAGTGAAATGTAATGACTTTGAGACAAATGCCCAGGGCTAAGCAGAAGTCTCTGACAATTTTCAAAAATTTCTYGGCCACTGGAGAAAGGTCTCTGAATCCTCTCCTCTGGATCAGACCTACCTCTCTATTTCTGCCCAGAGCTTCCTGTGCTGCCTTCTGAATGCTTTTGCTTTCATCTGAATGTTTAGAAAACTTGCAAGCTCAATGGTCTAGCCCAGAGCTGTTGAAATATGCTTTCTTAAAAATTAACTTGTCTTTGAGTTTATATTATTTGTAGAATTTTATTAAAGCTGAGAGGATTATTGCACTGCCAGCTACACGTGCCTGTTTCTGGTTGAGCTCACTGGTCCCTAAGAACAGGAACCAAGCGTCTCTTCCAGTTATTTGCTYTTTCGTAGTCCTTGATGTCTTGATTTTCTTCCTCCTGGTCCAATATTCTTATGGCTATAGAAACATTATACAGTCTGAAAAACAACTTTTGTTTCAATATGGTAAATGACTGGATAGAATTGGTTTTGATTTCTTGAAGTGCTGTTTATTCCAAAGTTGAACGTCTTACCAGACAAATTTGGCCAATTTTTATCATCTTCTGTCAAGCACACATTCATATAGCTTAAATAATTCCCTACCTCACTGTAACTGCTKTGTTGAGGCTTATGTWGCAATGTAGTCTCAGTCAGATAACACAGCAGCTCATTTATTCCTGTTKTTTGATCTCATCTCTTCTTTCCTATCTGTCTGGATCATCTCATAACGATGGGTATGACATAAAAAAATGTATCAGTCAGTTCTGTTTTTGGAGAACTGGTCAAGTCAGTCTGGCTTTGGGATGTGATCCAGGCACCCGGATCCTCCCGGCATCCTGCCTTGTTGGGTGATTATCGCCCTGACTGTGGTCAAGGACAGTGTTCTGAGTGGGTGGAAAACCTAAATGTCATCACTGTGCCATGGCATGTGCTTTTATTATTGACAGAGATAGTAATTATGCCTGTTCTAGTTTAGTTTCTAATGAGGTGAAGTTGTTTAATTTTGTTAAACACAATTGCTACAGGCTTTTATTAAACATATCAGTTCAATAGTGCATGTTGGGACAGAGTATTGGATAGGCTTTGAATAAGGCAATACCTCATTTCTTGTGATCCTGTCTTACGTATTAAATTGACTCTTATTAAGTATCCAATGACTCTTATTAAGCCAAAAACCAAACTGACTCGATTAAGTGTCCAAAACTGTTCTTGGACAGAATTGCTTGTGTAGGACAGAATTACGAGGCAGTCTGCCAGCAACTGCATCATGCAACAGCCTTGGCAATCACAGCACGTTAGGAGACAATTTGTTCTTTTATGTCAAAGAATGAATGCAGCGCTCAAACATCTGCAACGTTGTGTTGACAGGAAACATTTTATGAACTGATAGTTCAAGTGGGAAATATGGTAAAATGTGGTCAAGAGAAAACTGTAGAAAGGCCTGATTTGCTGGGTACTTGCACTAGAAAGTGACAAAACCTCTGCAGTTCTGAGTTTAATTATGTTCTGTACATAAAACCTTTTCTCTGTCGTGCCTGTAAGTGCACTAAGCCCTTAGCAGGGCCACAGCTGAAGTGCCTTCAGTTTTTATATACCAGCCTTGCTGTGTGGCTCAGCTGCTAGCTGCAGCGTGTGTGTTCCAGCAGGTGCAGTATGGAAAAGCAGCGTGGTAAAAGCTGCCTATGTTTAAGCTGTAGGCTCGCTTGGCGCTCGCACAGATGTGCCTACAGCACTACTGCAGGCAATGTCACACTTCAACAACCTCTAAGCAGTCTTAATCCTAGCAGGACTTTGCTGCTGTTCTTGTCCAGTCATTCTGCTATTAATGCTTTCCTTAATCCATCCTCTGGCTTGTCCCCAAGCTTTTTATTTTAAGGGCTTTTATTTCTTCTCACCACTTACCAACTGTCATGTATTGTTGACATCTCCATCACCTGTCCTGTCAGCTCTGCCCACGAGCGGCTTCGTGCTGTGCTTGGTGTTGCTGCTTCCCTGGGGAAAGGTCCTCTTGGAAAGACACCGAATCCCTCGAGATTCACCTCTGTAAGAGAGCACCTCCTGTATATGCGCTGTCAGGAATGACTTGAGAATACCACCTGAAAACTACCGCTTCCCCAGCACCACATTTGGGGTGTTACTTTCCTGTCATTATTGGTTTTTTCATGGCTAGTAGATCTAGCCATGATCTACTGAAAATGATGGTAAAAGCTTTGGAAGGACCATCCCTCTTGTTACAGCATCCGCCAGAGGATGCAACTCGGGTGGCTGCGTGAATAAGCTTGTTCTGTAGAGGAAGCAATAGTAAAGAGTAGCAGCTCGTGCAGGTTCACTAAATGTAAATCTGATTTTGTGTGTTTTCCTGATTGAATTGATTGCCAGTGTCAGCTGTTGCTGAATCACACCCCAGTTGGTTTAAAAATCTGATGATGTTCTACTGAAATATTAAGAAGATGGATTAGTTCATTCTGTTTAGTGGTACGTTATGTGTCTTTTGAAAATATTTCTGTTACTCGTGAAGAAATGTGCTTAACTTTTGGCTTTACTGTGAGGCAGTTGTATGTTCTTTTTGTCAGTACCTTCAGTTTTGTTGCTTATTGCAACAATTTTGTCAATTTTGTTGCTTATTGCTAGCTCTAATAACAATCACAAGTGAATTCTTAGGTCATAAGACGACCTCTTGATATTGCAGTAGTAACACTGAAAAAATCTGCCTGCTCTCCAAAAGCTGTTAATGGAGTACATTGTGTGTACAGCTTGTATTAAGGGCTTGTGCAGTCTGCTCTGCAGTARGACTAAACTTGCAAATGACTTTTCCGTGGCATACAGGCTTTCCCAGAAAGGGCTTGTTGAAGGCCTGCATCTTTCTTACTACCTCTGCTACAAAATATTTAAATTGGGCATTAGTGGTACTCATAATTCCGATAATCCTCATTAAGAGGAAGATTGTAAATTGTTGTAGTTGGTCTGAAATTCACTGCTGTATCTTAACCCTTTTGGGGTTGGCTAGTTCTGTTTTTTGGTGTGGCTTTTTTATTTGTTTGTTTTTCACCCCTTAGATGATAATTCCTGAATTTGATCATAATATTAGGTGAATCTTAATTCAGTTGATTTAGTTAAAAATAAATCCCCAAGAGAAACAKAAAGATGCCATGTTTGATAACAGATTTATCATTGAAGGCTAATATGCAATTTGACTTTCATATGTACAGATTTCTGGTGTGCTATATTGTTTAGCCTCGAATGTGTTCTTCTYAGGAGTGGGGATTCACTTCACAGGTGTCTTAAGAAGATAAATTTCTCCTCAKAAAGTTTGTTCACCTCTTTTTTGACTTACTGATCTTATATTGGCCAATGTTAAGCCATATTGGCTCTGTGATTAGAGCCTTACTTCTAAATCCCCGCAAATACTCCCAGTACACAAGTGGAGTATTAGCGTTATGATAAGGAAAGCACAAAGAGGACATCTGAATTCCTGTTTCTCATTGCTGCTTGACTGGCTGTACTCCATACACATTCCATACTGTTTGACTTCTCCCCTAAAGTCRCTTCCTCCTTTTGAGCTGTGCACTGCGCTGTAGTGCCAGAGTAACGTGTGCCTCTTATTTTCCAGTACCTTCTCCGAGCAAGTTCCGCTCGCCAGCGGCACCGTCACCCCTGGCTCTCCGACAGCCGCTGAAGGCGTTCGGCGCCCCCGGGGCTGCTCCCGACACGCCGCAGCCGGCGCCTCTGCCYGCGCCGGGCTCGGCCTTGCCCGGCGGCGCCAGGGCAGCGGGCACCGCGGCGGGCATGAGGAGCAGCCTGCCCAGACCCAGCGCCCCTTCCCCTGGGGGCATCCCAGTGCCTCGCAGCAAGCTTGCACAGCCCGTTCGCAGGTGGGTCTCGGTCCGCGGGCGCCTCCGTCGCGGCCAGACGCGGGGAGCTTTGTGTGCTGCCTTTGTGCTCCTGATTCCTGCAGCTGCTATACTGGTCCGCAGGTCTGGGCAGGGGGAAAACAGGAATTAAGACTGACATGTGAAATACCTACTCATGTTCCTAAACATAGACTGGAAGTGTAACTGGCAAGTCAAAAATCATTTACACCACTGAGAAATAAGCAGTAAGAAATATTTAAGTGCTGTTTGTAATCCAGGTGTGATGCAGTGGCACTGCAACCACAGTAGAACAGTTTCTCTACTTGTGCAGGCGGAAACTTTAGGAAGGAAGAGATATTAAGGACAAGAGGAGGCATCCATAGCATTTTTTTTAAACTTGGCATAAAAGTCAGRACAGTTAAATTGTAGGCAAAATGGAATTTTCAACTGAAACATCACCTGCGCAAGCATCCAGCTGTAGAAGCTGCTTCATGTCCCTGTTCTGGAAAACAAGCCCAAGACACTGAATATTGAAGAGAAAGGCCATGCAGTTTGTGTTTGGGAGAATCAGTAAAAAACAAGTCTTAAGTTCAGAGTACGTGCTCTTAATGCTGCTGAAGGCTTTGCTAGCATAGACTTCTCACTGAAGGTGTCCCATGAAGGCCAGCTGTGGCATCCAAGGAAGGAACAGTGAGGAAGCCGCCACTCGCGAACAGGAATCCCGTGAATGAGAGGCAGGGGAGTAATAAATGACTGTCACACTATTGACTGCCTTGTACCGTGTCTGAATCTGAAAGTTAGTGTAACACAAAGYAGGTGTCTGACAGAAAATCTATTATACTAGCAAGCTGTAGTTGTCCTACTCTCAACAAATCTTGGTTTTGCTCAGTAGGCATATACAGCTATTGTTTGGAAAGGTGAGGCACACGGTTTAGTAACGCAGTGTCTGCAGACTTCTTAAAGATTTTGACATAAGCAAAATGTCATACTTGAAACAAGGACTTCCCTGTTCCTGCATCACAAGAAAACTTCTAATAACTTCTAATATCAAGAGATTAAAYCTCTATTCTTATAGAGGACAACAGTGGAGTGAAAAGTTTTCTGTTTATRTATGATGTTGTTTGACTAGTATGAAAGTTACCTGTCAAAATATAGTACATAAATTTTAAAATAGAAATAGTTAGGTGTTTATGTTAAGAAAAACATATTGCAGAAAGACAAATGTGTCAAGTGCATAATTTAGAGATTAATAGAATTCTTGAGTTTTGTGGATGGAGCCCTGAGCATTTAAGTGTGAAACTGAAGTCTTGTTTTGTTTTAGATCATTGCCTGCTCCCAAAACCTATGGCAACGTGAAAGATGAGAGTTGGAAAGATGGCTGCTACTGAACTGCAACGTTCCAGTGCTCATGGATGCTTCCCCCCAGGCTGAAAGACAGCTTGCGTCTACAGACTGTTCAGATGTGACTTTGGGGATTTGTAAAAATCCCAGCCCTCTCTGTCTCTAATTAGCACAAACTGGCAGAGATTATAAAGCAGCACTTTAATGACATCTAACATCAGATGTTTGGTGTTCATACAATCGCTTTTWCATGAAATGGCTATCAGTTCTGTTGGATTTTTTTTCCCTTGCTTGCTAAGAGTGTATCAATTTGAGCATTTATGACAGTGGCCAATGTCTGGGCAAACACCTAACGAATGCCAAAGAAATGCCCATCTTGAAAAGCAGCAAGTGTAACAACTGACTTACACGTCCAAAAGTTCAGCCTGTTTTAAYTCAACAGAGAGATTGGTGAATATGTACAATTGCAGTAACAAGACCGTGTTATCAGAGCTAACATTCTGATTGCAGACTGCTACAGTGCTAGTGAAACATTGACTTTAACAATTGTCTGAGATACTTGTTGGGGAAAGTGGTACGTACATCCTTCGGAAGGAATCGGAGGTCACTCCGGAGGATGAAGCAGAACAGTAAATAGTAGTCATGGCTTTTTTATCAGTAAAGGTTTGAATGTAGCAGACACACACAAATGCAATAGGATCGATTGCATCTTTCCGAGGTTGATTTGATACRTCAGTTCCATGTGCTCTTATGAGTTTTGTTGCCAAAAGGGCTKCTTCTCATTTGTACAATCTTTATACACCTTCAAGTTCCTTGCTCAGGAAAGATGGCCTTTGCTATTGTAGCCACATTTTTAACACATGGCTTGCTATTTGGGGAAAACTTTTTTATAGCAGGTTTCCTTAAAAAGGAAAGAGCTAGTAGTACTATTAATTTGTTCTGATATCATATRCTTCTGATACCACTATGCTTACAGCCCGGAACACAGCTGTAAATGCGGATAGCTAATGAGAAGGAAACACAACTATGCACTTGTAACATACAAATTCCAAGGTAATGAGTTGTACTCTTGATGCCAAATGATATTCATTTAGGTGAGGATCCATGGTATGAGGGAGTTTTCTGTATCCTATTTTTTTTTACTCATCCATTTCTTAAATTGGTTTATTTTAAATTGTAAATATTTTTACAGAAGTTATTGCCCATGTAAGTGTGCTCAAATATGTATTTTTGCCTTACATATGTGTATYTTACATTACTGGTAACAGTATGAAACCTGCTACGTCTGTTTACAAATTATTAAATTCCTCTGATGGCTTTTACTTTATTCTAGCACATTCTGGTCAGAAGAAGTTGTTCATATAATGAGCATTTGAACCATTTCTGTTTTAGAAGATGTCATGCCAACATTTGTAAAGTTGTATCGGATGGGAAGAAGTAAAGCGGAAGGAAAGGATTTTGTCTGAAGCTTTTTCAGTATTTTGGATGTACAGTCGATGAAGCAGCAGTAGGTGAATGGTATCCTTTGTGCAATGACTGACAGCCACTAATGGGTGGATGGGGTGGGAGGTGGCCTTCAACCCCATTGGGATCAGAGCTGGGAAGTGCTGGTGTGCTTAGATTCCTGTCACTAGGAGGAAGACTAGCTCTGAGCTTCTGGCACTTGAGTTTTAGGCCAGCGTTAGCCAATTCCCGGGTGAACAGCCACGCAATACTGCTTGAGCTGGAAGAAGCCAAATGAGGAGGAGAAGAGACTAACCCGCAGCTCGGATTCCCCCAGCAGCTGGAGGCAAACTCGGCATTGACCGATGGCTCCCCTCTCCAGACTGAGCTCTGTGCTGAGAGTGGAAGTTGGGGTATCAGGTATGCTGCAGTTCAGCAAGATTTGGGCAGAGGTAAAGAACCTACCTGCTACCCTTAGACTGACCCATGTCCTTAGTCCAGCCTTACGCCCCYTTTTGGCCCAGGAAATGGACATCAGTTAGTAAATATCTCGTGTAACTCTAATGTAGAAGAAGGGACTAGATCAAAGTCCAAATTTTAAGATTTCGGCATTTTACAAAGTAGTGCTGCAGTCTTCATTGAAAATAGACTATTTTTAATTGGTGGAKTCTTTTAAACAATTAACATTTCAATTTTGAAAGTCAGTTTAGATTAAGATATTGGGGTTTTACCATGGCTGCATCAAATTATTGTGTTTCTCTAAGTAATTCATCACTTGGATAAGTTGATCTTAGCTTCTGTCAGTTCTGTTCTCTGCTCTCCTACTCCCCTGAAACATGTTAACAACTTCCTGAAAAGAGAAACTGTCTGTTTACTAGAAAGCCTCGGTGCATTACCAGTTTACTGATATCAGGAAATCGTGGGGCTCCGTGTTTAGAGATATACTGCAGAAGTGTGGAAATATGGGTTTGATAAACTAGTGCCTATGATTTACTTAACTTATGTTTGATATAGTAGTAAGGGTTTTATGAATGTGGATTACTTTTTGTGCCAACAGCTCGGAATTGTTGTATGTGTGTAGGCAGAAAGACTTGTTCTGCTTCCAAAGTTATTTAATTTTTTTGTGTTTGAATGTTTTTGTAAGTGTTAAAAGTGTAAAATATATATATATAAAATATTCTTACCATAAAACACTTCCTGGGTCATTATTTTTATAACAAAACATTTTTTTAAAAGAGTTTTAGAATTTGATAAAAGCTTTTGCTTTGCTTTTAAGAACTGKGCCAAACTGCCAAATCCTTGCTTGTTGTTTACTTACCTATAATTTYGGGTTTCCAGTAGTTAGTGAGCCCACTTACTGACCATGTAATTCCTAATTTGAGCCTAACAAGGTATTTGGTTCAAATCTCTGGGACATTCTGCCTTTCATTTTTAGAATTTGCTCCTGCTTCAAACCATTGAAGTGAGTGAAACATTTTTYATTTTTAATATTCTGGGATTCTCTCTTACCCAGGTAACTGAGCAACATCAAACTTAGCCCATAATCCTTCTTTGAAGTTATACTTCCAGTATAACTTTTATCTRCTTTCAGAAATGAACACCTCCATCTTTTGATGGACACCAGGAAGCCCTGAATATTTTCTTAAGAGTTGTGTGTGGGCAGCAACTCTCCTCAGTCATTGCTTTGTATGCACGTTTTCTTCCAAGCAGCATTTATGCTTTTACTGCTGTATTTTTTGTTGCCGGCTTGACTCTCGCACATAGCAGAAGCTTGAAACAGGGAACTTTCCGTAACGTGCAGTTTGCTACAAAGCAGCCTGTGCAATAGTCTGCATGTTCTGCCCCACGTCGTCCGGACTATCCTGCTGCTGCCTCTGTGTTAAAGCTGGCGGTGCTGCTTTTATCTCTGCAGCAGGTGGCAAATCAACTTCTCAGTTCTGGGATCTCAAACACTCTGCAGTAAGATGAGTGGAGTTGCTAACAAGCTCTTTGCAGGTTTATTTAAATGCAGCTCATCATAGTGGAGATACTACATAACAATTTTGTAACAGTAGTTGAGATGCAATGGGTATGGGAAGCCTGTTGCTCTGATGCGAATACCACCTTTTTATCATGTTAGCATTGGTATAACTAAGCTAAATTTGCTTCTGTTTGGTGTGTTACTGTTAAATGTATTTAATAAAATCTACCCACCAAGGTTCATTGTTAATTTTTTATACTRTTTTACAGCATGTATTTATTTTAGTGTTGTCCCCTATTAAGTATTTAAGTCAGCAGATAGAGATGCTTCACCCTGTCTAGCTGACCTGCTCCTGTAGAGCTGGCTCTCCTAAAATCTAATCCACTGCCCCTTCCCCCATGATTTTTATTTTAGCTCAGCAGTCAATTTCTAATAATAAGGAGCAGTGTCAAAAATCACAGGCAAGTCRATGTCCTTTCCTGACTGTCTTTTAGTAAATTTTTTCAACAAACTTTTCTATATGAAATTATATATAGTTAGGATCATGATAATGCSAAGACTCTTCTGCAGTTCTCCTCTTTTGAGAGAAGATAGTGATGTTTGCTTTGCATTTGTTACGGAAGTGGTAGGGCTTGTTTTACTTGAGGCTGCAGCAGTGGTGAAGCAGAATAACTGGTGAGCATGGGGGGAAAGGAGGCAGAAGGCTGCTCAGGCCGCCCAAGTCTGTGAGTGACTGTAGAGCCCCCGTCTTGATAATGTGAAACCAATCTTTGAATTGAAGTATTTCTGGGAAATAAAAACAGATAGTCGCAAGCTTGTTGAACACAATAATGCAACTTTTAGTTCTGCCTCTCTTGCTGTATAAAGACAGTGCAAACGGCTAACTTTTTAGTGTTTAAGCAAAATGGCTCCAAAGTGAGGTGGATTTGATTAAAACGGAGCTCACAGAGCTTAACGCTGCCTGACACACGAGCACTGGGCATTTCTAGCACAAGCCTGACACCTACAGGTAGCATCAGYACTGGGCGACTGGCTGGCTGGACGATGGGAGGACTGGGGGTGTTGTCTGCCCTAACTTCAGCAAGGCTTTTGACACAGTCTCCCACAACATCCTCATAGGAAAGCTCCGGGAGTGTGAATTGGATGTGCGGACAGTGATGTAGATCGAGGACTGGCTGGAGGGCAGAGCCCAGAGGGCCGTGATAAACGGGGCTGAGTCTAGTTGGAGGCCTGTTGCCAGTGGTGTCCCCCAAGGGTCGGTGCTAGGTGCAGTGCTGTTCAACTTGTTCATCAACGACTTGGATGAGGGCACAGAGTGCCCCCTGAGCACGTTCACTGGTGACACCAAACTGGGTGGAGTGGCTGACACTCCAGAGGGCTGTGCTGCCATCCAGAGGGACCTGGACAGGKTGGAGAGCTGGGCAGAGAGGAACCTCATGAGGTTCAACAAGGACAAGTGCAGGGTCCTGCACCTGGGGAGGAATAACCCCAGACACCCGTACAGATTAGGGGCTGACCTGCTATAAAGCAGCTCCATGGAGAGGGACTTGGGAGTCCTGGTTCACAACAAGTTCACCRTGAGGCAGCAGTGTGCCCTCGTGGCCAAGACGGCCAGTGGAATCCTGGCTGCAACAGGAGGAGCATTTCCAGGTCGAGGGAGGGGATCCTGCCCCTCTACTTGGCTCTGGTGAGGCCGTACCTGGAGTACTGGGTGCAGTTCTGGGCCTCCCCAGTAAAAGAAGGACATGGAGCTCCTAGAGGGGGTTCAGAGATGAATGAGAAAGATGATTAAGGGGCTGGAGCATCTATTGTATAAGGAAAGACTAAGYGAGCTGGGTCTGTCTAGCCTGGAGAGAAGACTGAGAGGGGATCTGATCAATAAGTACAAGTACCTGAGGGGAAAATGTAGGGATGAGGGGGCCAAACTATTCTTGGTGGTGACAGGACAAGGGGAAATGAGTACAAATTGAAACACAGGAGGCTCCATCTCCACATGAGGAATAACTTCTTTCCTGTGAGGGTGACAGAGCCCTGGAACAGGCTGCCCAGAGAGGCTGTGGAGTCTCCTTCTCTGGAGATCTTCCAAACGCGCCTGGATGCCACCCTGTGCCCTGTGCTCTAGGGGTCCCTGCTGGAGCACTTTTCTGTGCTTTTGTTTTGTTTTGTTTTGTTTTGGGGTTTTTTTTGTTCTTTTTCTACTTTTGTATGTTGTCATTATCTGCATAAGCTTTTCTGATTCAGGGAAAGAGCACTCAGATCCATTCAGCTAGTTTCTTTCTGTAAGGTCAGTTAACATCTTTAAAAAGATGTTAGTTTTTTTACTAACATGTTAGTGTTTTACTTTGTTTTAAATAAAAAATATTATAGTAAAAGGAAGGTGAGAAAAGACACTAGTCCCTAMTGCCCTGCCATAATAAAGTGGTTATTGAAATGGGAGGAGGTCAGCAATGCCTTGACTTGCCTACACTGCTCTTAACCACCTAGACACAGGTATGGGAATAAAACCCRTTGTACCACAGCGGCAGCCAGGAGCACAGGGGCCTCTGTCATGGGGGACTTGGTTACAAAAGCACGGCTACCTGATCGATATTTGTTCACCTCCTTGTTGTGCACCAGGGCTGACCTTGCAGTAGGATTTCRGGGCCGCCCTCATTGTGCTGCAGGTGCCCAAGTGCCAAGGGCAGGGAGCGCAGAGGGCCCACGYGTGGCAGTATGGGGAGCTGGGCTCGTGCCCTGCTCAGGGCTCGCAGGAGGTCGGCTGCTCCTCTACCTCACCAAACCCGGTAGCTGCCGCGTTCGAGAAGCATCAGATCATGGCTCTCCTTCAAAGAGAACTGCTTGTGGGATCGGCAGGACAAGAGCAACGGGTGCTATCTTAAAATGTTTCCTTTCTTCCGGAAAAATGTGATKTTATTGAAGCAAATGCTGCCATTTTGAGAGAACCAAATAAACTCACTGCCTGTCATCCAGTTCCCACCTTGATCTCTCATTTCTCARTTCTATGGTTGTCCACATCTTTACATTTACTTACCCAATTTACTSCAGAGCCTGGAGCAAGAGGGGAGTTCCTATTCATCTGTGGGGATGAACGACCCCAGAAAAGCCGGAGGGAAACAGATTTAGTGCTGTGTGACCTGACTCGTCATCAGAAGGGTTATGAGGATGCTGTCCTGACTCCTTTTCCTAGGAAGCGCCTGGATGTCCGTGGCAGCAGCGCAACGTCCCCCATGTCCCAGCAGTGGTGCCTGTGGCAGCTCCTGCCATCGCTCCCCCTGAGAACGATCCCCTGGCGCTGCTGAGGCCTCACCTCGAACACTGTGCTCAGCTGTGGGCCCCTCGCTGCAAGACAGACAGTGAGGTGCTGGATGGGGTGCAGAGAAGAGCAGCAAAGACGATGAAGGGGCTGCAGCACAGACCTTACAAGGGGGAGCTGGGGAGCCGGGTTATTTAGTTTGAAGAGTCGCTACCAATAGAAGCAACCTATCACTACCGGTAGGATAAGAGGAAACAGCCTCAAGTTGTGCCGGGKAGGTTCAGGTTAGACATTAGAAAAAAGTCTCCAGAGAAGGAGCGGTGCAGCACTGGAAGAGGCTGCCCAGGGAAGCGGTGGCGCCGCCACCCCGGCAGGGTTCAAGAAAYGTGTGGATGAGGCGCTGAGGGACGTGGTTTAGCAGGCAGGGTGGTGACKGTTTATGGTTAGACTTGGTCTTGAGGGTCTTTTCCAACCATAATGATTCCATGATTCAAGCAAAATGCAACAGTTTCCAGTTCTGTCGTGTGTTTTTGATGATGCCTCATTTTCATGGTGGGGAAAGAGTCCTAGTGAAACAAGGCACCTTGTCATAGCTTTTGTGCTCAAAGGGGCAACTTGCTTCTATTTAGAGAAAAGGGTCAGCCATTCATTTTGCAGCTTCTCTGCGAATGTGGGTAGGTTAAGAATAGAAAGTAGGTAGACCTCAACTTATAAGGCTAAATGTCACACAGCAGACAACATCTATGGCAAATATCAGAGGTGATGGACATTTTTTTAAGAAAGGAGAAGAGGAGRAGGAGAGGAGAGGGAAGGAGAGGGGAGGGGATGGCAGGACTTGATAGATGTACTTGCACTGTCATTCATGCAGGGGCTGAGGAGGAGGTCACCTCAGCCCGTGTGCTCTTGCTCAGGCTACAGGTCAAGGTGCACAAACATACTGCAGGAACACTAAAAGGGTATGATTAAAATGGGCATGTAGCGGAGCAGCCGGGTCCGGCTCAGGGCTCGCACGCAGGGGTAAACGCAGCCGGGGTTGAGTGGGGCTCTGCTGAGCTCTGTTCCCAGCCAGGCTACTTTGTCCTCAAYGGCAGGCGAGGCTTTATGTGGCTGGTGGCCTTCACACCTTGGCGTTTYCTCTCCCTCTGCAAATACGTAGGCCAGTATATAGAATCATAGAATCATAGAATGGCTAGGGTGGCCGTTTGTGGCCGTTTCCCCTAGTTCTATCACTGGCCACCACTGAGAAGAGGCCAGCCCCATCCTCCTCACTCCCTGTCTTGAGATATTTATATACATTGAT